>JAJKFI010000046.1:26717-69602 GCA_029204185.1 Lerista edwardsae | reverse complement strand
AAGGAAGGAAGGAAGGAAGGAAGGAAGGAAGGAAGGAAGGAAGGAAGGAAGGAAGGAAGGAAGGAAGGAATCTGTCCCCATACAGCATTGTTGAACTTTTTATGCTACATGAAGAAAAACTGCAGGCATTATTACACAGGCAAAACAAACGGAACAAAAAACCAGGAAGCTAAAGAGGAGGGTGATGAGATATAGTAAGAAGCACGCAACAAACTCTAACCAGATGGGTTATACTTTCCTCTATTATTAGAGGCAACCGTCCACACTCTTTGTGACTATACACTGGTGTAGCTCAGCTCATGTGCTATCATGCCTCCAAGTAGGGCTGGCCCATCCGTGAGGCCAACTGAAGCAGTTGCCTCAGGAAACTGACTGGCAGAGGGCACCAGCTGCTCATCTCCACTGATCCTCCTCCTCCTCCCAATTCCAGATTGCTAAGGGCAAAATGGAAGTGTGGAGGGGAGGAGAGCGGTGGGCTAGAGTGTAAGAAGAGCAGAGGCTGGCACATCAATAGGAGCAGAGCTGGGAACTCAAGTAAAAAATGTGCGGGTTTTGCTGACTCATGTTCACTTGAGTCACCCATGTAAATGACTCGGGCATTGACTCATAACAGGCTACTGAGTCAGAAATGAGT
The DNA here is from genome assembly GCA_029204185.1 of Lerista edwardsae. Classification (NCBI taxonomy): domain Eukaryota; kingdom Metazoa; phylum Chordata; class Lepidosauria; order Squamata; family Scincidae; genus Lerista; species Lerista edwardsae. The sequence goes on along the minus strand of JAJKFI010000046.1, from coordinate 68,968 downwards.
CAGCAATCTCAGGAACTCGAGTCATTGAGTCTGGGCATGCTTGATTACTTTGCTGTGCTGCTTCTGTATCATGTGGTAGATCTTGTGAGGTGATCCGGAAGACACCACTTAGCCATCACAAACAACAGTTGGTTTCCCTTCTAGCCAGAACACCAGACTTGACGAGATTAGGAATGACCCCCTTGGCCCTGCCTGCCTGCTTGCTTGCCTCCCCATGTGTGCCTGGCTCTGTCCCTTTAGCCCATAACAGTAGTTCTTCGCCCTGACCAGTGGGGCATGCCCAGTATACCACAGGCTGCAGCATGCAGTCCTCTTCCAATCCTGATCCTCCTCCACAGTTAGTTACCTGGGATAGGAAAAACATCTCACTGAATGAATGGTCATGACTAGTTTTTTTTCCTTTCGTATATTGATGTGAACAGAGGGGGAGGTTCCGTTGCAGTGGTTTGTATGGAGCCAATCATTTTTCTGCACTCACTGCAGCAGGCAGCGCACACTCAAGTAGCAGCAACAGGTCAGCACGGCTTTTGTTTTTTGTTTACATAAATTGAGATTGAAGGAGTGAAGGACTTTCAGCAGCACAGCTGGCCAGAACGTTAGGGGAGTGTCGAAAGACAACTCTGAGAACATGCCCTCCCCCCCCCCGCAATCCCGTTTTTCTGGTGTGTGGAGGGAGTTGAAAGATTCGACTTGAGTCAAACTGACTCATGAATTTCCATGAGTTGAGTCACCACAGGCGTGCACTAGGACCCATGCACGAGTCAAGTTGTGGGGCGGAGATTTGTGACTCAACTTGGACACGAGATCAGTGACTCATTCCCTACTCAAGACTTGGCTTGTGTTCCAGGTCCAGAAAAAAGACATTAATGGCTCACCTGCAAGCAAGCAATAAATCGATTGCACTTTTATAATCAAAATATATCATGTTTATATGACTGCAAAAAATATAGCAATCATACATCTTGGACTCTCAGGTTCCTGTTAACGTATGTCCCACCAATCCACCAACCATATATGGTTCAATCAGAGCTTGTTTTCCAGCTCATCAATTTAATTTGAGCTGTGTACATCAACTGTTATGTCCAAGTTCTTATTTTTTCCTGCCTCCATTCACCCGACATCTTGCAGGCTTGAGTCAAAACTTCTAAGCATTTCTCTTCTACAACCATTGTAGCTTGAATTCCGTCCAACTTCTGCAAACATCTGTCAAGTTCATATTTGTGGTGTTCAACCAAGCAGACTTGAAAATAAAGACAGATGGTAGTGGATTAACTCTAACATTTCCTTACTACACAGCAACCATTATAGATTTCTCTATTATACTTGCACAGGGTATTTCTATCGACAGTTCTATTACCTAGATAGTGATAAAAGAACTGCTTCTTAACATTTATGAATGCCTTAATAAGAACTCATTCATGCTGAGCTTGTTCCTCAACCATCTTTGACAAGTTCAGCCCCATGCGAATAGTTAAAGGATTGAGGGCATGATTCAATCCCTTGCCAATGGAAGCTCCTTACGTGCATTAGCACTGAGGTAACGCAGGTGTATATTGGGCCCTGGCCAGAGGCCTCCATTTTGTTTACCACTTCAAACTTTTCTTTTATGGCAGTGGTTCTCAAACTATTTAGACAGGGACCAGAGTTGTTGCACCCATGCGGTGCGGTGTTGCGGCTGCCACGGGTGCTGCCAAGGAGCTGGGCACACCAAGGGGGGAAAGCGGCGTGGAGGTAAGTCCTCCTGTCTGCCCTTGCCTCTGCTACACACCAAAATGGAGCAATTCCTGAAGCAGGGGGCATAACAAGGCTGCACGGGGGGCGTAATGATGTGTTTCGTCACCTCCCCGTCTCAGGCACAGTTAGAGCCTGCTCGAGCTCTGACTGGGACCCGCTTTTTAGAATGATGCTCATGTGGGAACCCACCAGAAGTGATTAACCTGAAAGTTATGTCATAGCCGGAAGTGACGTCATCAAGCAGGAAGTGCTGTCACTGCGATAGAATAAAATGACACTCCTGGAATGCAAACTGGCATTCTTGGACTGCAGAAATTGCACAACCCTGAAACATCCCAGTTAGAAAGCAAAATTAGGACAAAATATTTTGTAAAAGCACTGAACTAAAAACATTTTTTTTTAAAAAAAAAACATTCACTTGAAAATTCAAACTATTAATACAAAAGGAATATAGCAGGAGTAGGGTCTGCAGCTTCCATGAGAGCTGTTCCCAGCTTTCCATGACCCGCCTGACACCAGGTCCCATCCCACCAAGTAGGTCCTGACCCACAATTTGAGAAACACTGCCATATGGGTTCAGTTGTGGCAAGCAAAGTTGGTGTATGCATGTAGCTTCTCAGGGGCAACTGTCCCATCAGTTCTGGATACTGAGGTACAGTATTTCCTGAAATAGATAACCATCACAGATTAGTGTGGGGCACCCTGTGGATATTCATACCAACACATATCCACTTATTCCTTAACTTTGAAGCAGTTTCCAATATATAAGAGGATTTCTTATCCTATTGGTGAAAAGCTTTTTGTCAAAAGATCTAAGTGGACAATATCTACTTGAATAGGAATAAAAACCAAAAAATTCAGGAGGCATCGGTACCTTTAAAAATGGACCTGGCACCTGGGTTGCAGAAGAGGGCAGGAAGCACCTTCTCCTCCCCCCAATCCCATGTGTGTTCCCATGTGTACAACCAGGCTGCTGCTTCCTCTTCTTCCCTAGTCCGCAATTTATCCTATTATATCCTCAGTTCAGGTGTCTGTGCCAGCCTCCCCTGCACTTTCAGAGTAGCTTGACTTGCTGGCTTCTCTGTGCTTTCAAGTCAACCTGGAGATGGGCTGGGCCACTGCCTTTCCCTCGCTTCATCTGTCCTAGGCAAGCTGGGTCCCAGCAACAACAGCTGCTAGACAGAGGCTGGGTGAAGACAAGTTCTGAGACGACTTGGGCCACCTGGAAAACAGCTTTGTGCCAGATGGGCAATGGCTGGGCTTGCAATTATCTTGGAAGAGTTTATATAATTTAGAATGGCATCCACTTTGGAGTATCTTCTTTTTTCCCATTTCACCCCTCCAGAAACAGTCTCTCCCCATGAATCTGGAGATTTCTGCCTCAACTGTGTGCTCCCCTTTTAAAATTAAGAATTGGGAGCAGTTTGAACAGCGAGGCAGTCCTGAGAGCCTTCAAAGAAAAGTTCTTCAAAATTCACCCATTTCTGAGTCTCTTATTTTTTATTCTTCTAATTTTTCTGTTCAAGCAATTCTTAATGATGTTCTCATCTCCCATTTTCTTCATCTTCCCTAGTTTCTTTTCCATTCAGTTCTCTCAGCAAATCAATCCTTGAGGCTGAGTTTAGGGTCAGTTGCAGCCCCATCTTATCCATTTCCAGCCTATGGGGTGCAGCAGTGCCAATGCAACTTCTCTGCATCCTGCATGCCAGGTGAAGACCAGGCCAGAGGGGAAAGATAAGGAAAGAAACCTTTTATGTATCTCCTCCACTACTGTCTAGGCCCCCATGAGCTCACTAAATTCTGTGCCAGCTCTTTTGCTAGCATTAATCTGTTAGGTCCAAGGGAGCATGTTGGACTCCAGATGGGAGCATCAGATCTGGCAGACTTCACTGCCCAAGATCCTCCCCATCTTGGTCCAATCCCCTCCCCCAATACTTGCTTGATACTCACCCCAATCCACCCCCACCACCAACTTACTTGGCTCAATAGCCTATCCATGGGGTGTTGTTGCCTGTCCACAGATGTCTGGGCCCTGCGCTGAAGCCCTTAGAGTCCACTGCATGTTATATTTCAACTAGGTTGTGGCCTACTTGTACCCGAATGTCTGATATCTGTCCTGGGAGTAGGGACAGTTTATTCCATATGTCTTCTTAATGCTCCCTTCTTAAACACAAATGGAATGGAAGTAAGCCCATGGAGGTGTGTGTGTGTGTGTGTGTGTGTAGAATAAAAATACATAACACTGCAATTTGTTATTTTAATCAAGAAATTGTGTGTGTGTGGGGGGGAATCTCCAAAAAAACCCCACCCCTACTGATAACCTTTTTATTATTGAATATCCTTTTCACTTACTTCAGGTCAGGAATACAACTCTACTCAATAACCTTTTTTCATTTAGAATAGATATGTTGTAATTATCGCTGGTCAAGCAGTGGTTGTAAATGGTCCAGATTGTCCGAAACTTGGGAGGCCAATGCTTCATCATTCTCCGCAAAGCATTTTTCTCTTTTGGAGAGCTGGGCTTCTGCCAAGAAACGTGTCTGCTCTTCTCCAGCATCTGGTCCCCAGGTTCTCAAAACCAGGAAGCAGCCCAGCAACAGTAACAGGATCAACCTGCAATATTTATTAAGACCTTTTTTTAGGAGAGTTTAACTTCCTCAGGGTCCATGGGCCATGATCTTCAGAAGTATCTGGCTGAAACCATAAAAGGCAGATGGAGACAGAATGTCATGCATGCTTCCATCGTATATAATTCATTTTCCTTCTCGGGATAGGCCAGAGAAGATTAGCTGCTCTTCTTGGGGTGTTCAGTCAGTTCCTCCAGACCACCTGTTGCAACCATTTCAGGTGCAAACATATACAAAACTTGCAGAATTAACCAAAAGCGGGGTTAGGGTTTGGGTTTGGGTTTGGTATCAGGTTATGTTATGAAAATTTACTATTTTTGGGAGACAAAAATATTTGTTAACTGTCAAATACTTTACAAAAAGGAAGAGAACTCAATATGTGGTTATCACTTTAGGATTATTAGATGGTCTAAAATTTGGTGAACATTTACTATTTTTGGGAAACAAAAGTATTTTTTTAAGGATGCTTTCATTAAATTTCATTAAGTGAGCCTTTTAAAATCCATGGGAATTAACTCGGAGCACAATCCTAACCTGGCCATCACAGTTAGGCCAGCAAAGTTTGGCTGGCACAAGAGACACTGTGAAGTATGTTTGGACCACTCTCCAAGTCAGAGTGGCCAGCACACAGACATGCGCCATCCTTCCTGACTCCAAGAGTGATGCAAACAAGCTTTACGGTGGCCTTTGTGCCAGCCAAATTTTGTGGGTCTAACTGTGACAGCCTAACTCCAGGTTAGGATTGCGCTCCCAGTTTCACCTGTGGGACTAGATACTTGTGGTCACCCAAGTCCTTGATCTTCCCAGTCTTGAAAACCAGATGGGCTTTGTGATCGAGTGAGCCAGCACTGGTCAATTGAGGAACAAGGTCAGCAGCAACAACCGAGCAGTAATGGCTGCTGTGAACTGACTCAGAAACTATGTAGGTTCTCAAACTGTGGGTCAGACTCAGGACCCACCAATGAGTCGCTACCCAATTTCAGGTGGGTTGCACAGCATTTAGCCATATTGAAAATCTGGGAAGATATAATGCTGGAAAGGGGTAGAGCTGTGTGGTTATTTTGCTGTGCCAAGGTTGTAAACAGGCTTTTTTGCCTGAGTCACATTGCTATTGGAAAATGGCTGAGAAATAACCCAACTTATTGCTGCATTCTCAGGAAAGCAGCAGGCTCTGGAGTTACAATGATGGCACTTCTGATCACGTCTGGTGGGTCCCGGACAAATTGCCATTCTAAAAAGTAGGTCCCAGTGCTAAAACGTTTTAGCTCCTTCAGGATGCTGAACTCCATACAAGAGGACCGTAGGAGATCAGAAGGTCCAAAGCTGGTGACACAATAGACAAAAGTCAGAGATTTTCACCACACTTTTGTATCCACTGCCCTTTGGGAACAGGATTCTCAGGTGGGCAATTTCAAAGCATGAACAACTTAATATAGAATGAAACAGGAAAACATAAAATTCTATGTATGATAAAATGGTTTTCATGTACTTTCACTTTTATTAATTCAATTCATTTAGAATAGTACAATTGCTAATGACTAAGTGGGAACAAATAGCTACTGTGCCATAACGGCTATTGTCGTGACATCTATGACAGATGGAACATGTTAGTTTTGGTGTCCTATACGTATCACATTCTGGTGAAAAGCCTGTGATTTCAGGTGCTTCCAAGTTTTTGACCCTTTATCCTGCAAAAGTTCCCGTTTGTTCTCTGTCCAGCAATGAAGAGGCATCTGGGTCTTTCCTTTACATCACCACTAGTGCTGATAAGCTTGGCTTGTTCCCAGAACCAATGATTTATAGCCTGGTTTCATCACATGGCCGCTCCCCAGCTCTTATCTCTCTCCAAACAAACCACAAAAGCCTTGCTGTAAGAGCTGATATCCCCCCAAACACAAGCCTGACAAACTTCCACAGTAAACCATTTGTTTCCTTTTTTTCCCCCAAGGGGTAAGGAAAGGTGCACTGATATAGGGAAGGGCATCCCCCAAAGCATAATCAATTGGGGCTGTGAGAGTAGGGAAGGCTCTCTGTTCAATCACCTGTTAATGTAGGTCTGTCATTTAGAATACTGTTACACTATTTAACAATTGCCATTCTCAGAATGATCATCCTTCTGACCTACACGAAAATAGGCATCACAATGTTCCATTGCTTTTCTCTCTTGCATCGGTGCCACTGCCATCTCCCTTCAGGGACAAATAGCAGCCACAAGGGGATGACCTGAACATAAGAAGAGCCCTGCTGGATCAGAACAAGGGCCCATCTAGTTTGGTCTCGGTCTCCATAGTCCTCAGTAATGTCACTCATTACTGTGATCCCATGTCATTCATTTGGCGATCCCATTCACCAAAGTCATCAGCAGTCTCTGTGAAGCATTCTGTCTTTCAGAGAACACAATTACCATCCCATCACCTTTCATTGAGGAATATGTGCTGAGGGCTGATCCATGAGGCTTTCCCATGTGGGGCCATAAGCCCATGTCAACATCAGTTTTTTTTATAGGACCAACAAGGCTGCAAGCACCATGATTATATGGCAGTGGTTCCCAAACTGTGGGTCAGGACCCACAAGTGGGTCACAAGTCAATTAGAGGTAGGCCGCAAAGCACCTAGAATAGCCATGCTGAAAATATGGGAAGATGGGATGCTGGAAAGGGGGAGGGCTGGTGGTTGTTTTGCTTGTGCCAAAGTTGTAAATAGGCTTTTCTTCTTTCTGATTCACTTTGCTGTTGGAAAAGCCAACTTAATGTTGCATTTTCAGGAAAGCAGCAGGCTCCGGCATCACAATGATGGCATGATTGGCCATGGCATCACTTCTGGTGGGTCCTGGACAGATTGTCATTCTAAAAAGTGGGTCCCGGTGCTAAAACATTTGAGAACCCCTGCTGTATGGGATCATATCCCTTGCAGTGGGCCAACTGTTGCAGTTTTGTGCCTGGAAATTTTTTATACATTGTGTACACTTTCAAACCAACAGGGTCCTTCAGAGCAGGACTATATGCTATCAGGATATGAAGGGGAGATCTGGCAGGTGGGAGGAAGTGATGCTTAACCCTTTTTGCACTCACTGATATCCCCTGTGAATGCCTTCCAAGTCTGTTTTGCCCCCAAGACTTTCTCCCAGTTAAGCATCCCCTCCTTTCCTCCAGTCTCCCCTACACCCCCTATTCTGATACCTATTAAAAATATTTTGATACATTAGGTATGCTGTAAAAAAAGAAATACGCTTCCTTCTGCAATATTCCCAAACCAATATGTTCATACCAAATGGAAATGTACAGCCTCTTTTCAGAGCAAGATTAGTATACACTATGAGCTCAACCCTTATGCTGAGTTTAAAGTTAAAATCTGAAACATGATGCATGATTTGAACAGTCAGCCGAGAAACTGGATAGCATCTGGGTTCCAGTCCCTTGCTAGAAATATTTGTGTACCAACAGTTGACTGTTAGCTAAGTAACTTGTAAGACATGAAACGGCAATCACAATTAACACCTGATAGCATACAAGTACATTTACATAAGCAAACCATATTTATGACATCTTATGTCAGTTGGAATCCCCTGAACACTTATTTGGGAGTAAAACACATTGAGGAGAATGGGACTAACATGCATAGGATTGCACCAGGGCCGGCTTTAAGCCAATGTGACCAATGTCATCACATCGGGCCCCGTGCTTTGGGGGCCTCACACCAGGGCAGTGAGCATATTGCTTGCTGCTGCAGTCAGGATCTCTTAGGATTATATATAGGTCAGTGAGGCAAGCAGAGCAGCTTTACCTTGGGCCCTCTCAGCTGCCCCAGCTTCTGAAGTGCCCAAAATGGGCCTCCTGGAAGCAATTGGCCGTGACGTCATCCTGTCACCACCAACTATTTTCAGGCGCCACACTTTGTGTGTGGCACCACAAGTGCTCTTCTTGGTGAGTGGGGGGCCCTGTGGGGAGTGTGGGGGGGCCCACAGGAATGCCCCGCATTGGGCCCTACCACTCCTAGAGCAGGCCCTGGATCAGTTAGTGAAAATAATTACAGGGCCCAATATGGGCCTCACCTCCAGCTTCAATGGACTCAAAAGGACCCACTGTGGCAGGTGAATTGGGGGGGCAGGGAAGGGGCAGAATAAAACTGGGTGGGAAGGAATGTGGGCAGGGAAGCTGCAGGAGGGGGTGGATCCAGTTGCAACGGCATGCATGGGATCCTATCCCCTCTGCTAGCAGCCTCCCTGCCCCTTTTCTCTCTTTGGACTTCCACCAGAGATTTTGCTGGTGCAGGGCTGAGGAGACCCATGGTGCAGGTCTGAGATTTAAATCCAGAGATTTCCCTTCCAGAGCCTTCTACTCCATCACCCCCTTCTGGATACAGCGCCTGCCTTTTCAACACAGCTGTACCAGGGATGGGGGGAGAAGAATAGGATTGGACTGATAATTGTTGCAGTTTCACATCTCACAGTCCAGAACTGGCTGAAACTGGCATTCCGTCTCTCCGTCTCAGGATCAGATAGTACACCTGTGTGTCCTTCAGCAGGCAGCTTCCCAGCTTGTTAGGGATAGTAGTTGTACTCCCTTTCTGATAGTGTAAAATAAGCAGGCAGTTTCACACGGGAAGTCCTGGCTGCAAACACTGCACATTCCCATGAGCTCATAGTGCTCTAAGGGTCACCCCATTGGGTAAGATGGGGCACAAGGGGTCTTCAGGTATCCACCTACCAGATACACTCTGGCTGCATCCCTTTGTTCTGTTGTTAGAAGGAGTTTTTCACTGTGTGTGCTTAAGATGTAAAAGCTGCACTTAAACGCCGCCTGCGAGCGGCAAAGACTTGACCGGCTTTCCTAGCCGGCAGATTGAACCTTTGTACCTTTCTTACTTTCGCTACAATAAAGAGACTTTGTTATGGAAATGTGGCGATTGCTTCAATCCTTCGCTTCGGAGCGCTAAGGCAAGCGCTAGAATGGGTCTCCAAGCCCCCAACTCTGCTACTATTTACACAAATACACAACAATAATGTCATTATTACTTGCTCTTCTTTGATATTCTAAACAAAAAGCATTTTTTGGTCTCCCACCACCATTTGGTAATCAGAAGTCCTAGTTATTATGTGCACTGTAGTCACTATTTAAGATTATGAGGAGCATGTGGGTGCAATCCTAACCAACCTTCCAGCACTGACATAGCTGTGCCAGTGGGCTATGTTCTGCATTCTGCAGTGGTGTAGCATACTCCACTCCTCAAGGTAAGGGAATGTTTGTTCCCTAACCTCAGAGCTGTATTTCCCTTACCCTGATGGAAAGTTGGTTAGGATTGAGCCCTGTGTTAAGTAAAACACTGGAACAACTACATAGCAAAACAAATGCTACAATCTTAGGCATGCTTATGTTGGGTAAGCCCCACTGAAGTCGTACTTCTGAGTAAACATGTGTACAATACTCTGCACAGATGGAAGATTAAAGGGATATATAAAACGTATGGCTTAGTGTAGTTGAGGGCAAAAAAAAAATCACTTTTTAAAAACACAGTTTACAGCTGTCATGTAGGACAAAATCAGATGGAAAATCCATCTTAACATGGTTATGTCTGGAATTGGAAGGAGGCTAATAAATTAGAATGCATCCCGCATTTGGCTTTTGCTGTTTCTGAATCTCAGTCTTAACTCTTGCTGTTGCCACTGTTTGCAAACAAAGACACAGACTCACTCCAGATTACAAAATCTGCTCCAGATCAACCAAATACAGGGTTGATTTGGGAACAAAATTTGGAATCTTTAAAACTAATTGGGGAAAATAGTGACTAGGTGGTACCTGGGTGGTTAAATGTTCAATAGATTTAGGAAGTGTAACCAGCCACTTAGCTCTATGAGCTATCAATTAGAAGTTGGCTTTTATAGGTCAGCTTTTATGTGCTAACAATGCAGGCTCTCAGATAGGCAGCAAATCACAACAGGCAGTGTCATAGACCACAGTTGTCCAGAATGGGCAAAAAGGAATTTATTTTACATTAACTTGTCAGTCTTGTGTTTCTGTTCCAAAACAAAATGTCTGCATGTCTTTTCTTTTGTGTCTGTATTCACCAAATGGTGGTGAATCCATGGTGGAATGGTGGAAGTGCCATTGAGTTGCTGTAAGAAGGCATATTAATGCTATGGACTCATTCAACCATCCTGTAAAAATATTAGACAGAAGGTCACAAAGCAAAAAAGGCCTAATGCCAATCTGACACCAGAGGCTGTCACAACTGGTCCTCCAGTTGCCATCCTTGAAGCAAAATTGATGTGGCAAAAGTGAACTCTATGGCAACAGAACTTTCCATTAGACAAGATGCTGGCCCACCAACCCTCACTTACTTCTCGGGAGTCCCAGTTGGGATGTCCAATACTTCCCTCCCATGCTGGACCTCTGTGCCTTAGCCCCAATCCCAGCTCTCTCTCTCTCTCTCTCTCTCTCTCTCTCTCTCTCTCTCTCTCTCTCACACACACACACACACACACACACACACACACACACACACACACATGCCAAGCCTGATTTCTGAAGAACACGCTTGCATAGTTCACCCGTGTAACATGTAGGCTGGCACTCTGAAACAGAGAACGGAGAACAACTGACCTTGCCCACAACAGTTAGGTTCTCAAAGAGTTAGGGAGAAAATCCAGTGCTCTCCAATGTGGTAAAAAATTAAATCAAAAAATCGAATTATGACAACTTGCATCCATCTGATGGTAATTCAAAATCTGCCACATGAGATGGACCAGCTCATTTTGTCAAAGGACAGGGCTGGGCCAGAACAGAGGGAAGAGAATGAACATGAACATGCCAGGTTCTGCAGCCATTTTGTCCTATGTCTGATGCAACGCATTTAGGGAAAAGAAGGTCTTTATACAGTCCTTGCCTCCCTTTGAACAGGCCCCTTGTGCTAACCTGAGAACAAAACCATGGCCTGGTGCTCCATTGCAGTTCTTTTACTGCCTGGCCTGGCCTGGCCATCATTTGAACTGGCATCTGAAAGACAATGCCAATAAGCAAACCATCATCTTCCAAGCCCCGTCTTTCCAATCCTAACCAGCACAGGATCAATGGTGCTAAACCGCTACTGCTGCATCCTGTGCTGGAACTGAGCAGGCTGGAGGTAGGGCTTCTTGAATTTGCACCAGCTATGTGTCAAACTTTTAAGCCTGATATGAAGGATAAGATTCAACAGAGGATGCCTTCACCAATCCCACCAAACTCCTAGGCCTGTACTGTTCCTTCCCCCATTTTACCCTCCACCTCCCTCCACCCAGAAACATGCCTTACAGCATGTTTGCGACACCCACCACCAGCGCTTCAATCATAGAGCTGGCAGTAGCGCAGCCTAGAATCGGGCTGCCCAAGATATACTTTACTATAGCAACAAATTTGTGGCCCAGATGAAGCGAATGGTCCATGCTATACGGAAGGTCACAGAACATAACCATTAGGGCACTTTGTGCTTTAAAAATCTATGAACCTTTTTCTGGTCATTACAAATCTGGGGAGTTTTACAATCACAGACTAACAATGATGGAGGCAGGAAAAAAAACAATGCACCCATTTTATTTCTGTTTCTTTTAAAACTTTAATAGTTATAAAGGACTGAAATGAAGACCAATTCACACTAATAGGGAGTTAAATTATATGAGATCATCAAGCATTAGATTCCTTATCTGGTTTCTAAAGTGCTTCATACTCTGTTCTTTATTGCACAGCAAATTGGCACTCTTAAATTATATTTGCATTTCCCCCACTGTTACAGGTTTTAGCTGCACTTTTGGGCTGGGGTCATCTTTCTAAAGTGGAAAAGAAGAAGGTTCAATTCCGACTCACGCGGCGTACAGAAATTAATATTAGTACTATACTTGTAAATAATGTTTGGATACTTTCATGGCTCACAAAATCCATTTTAAATCCTTCCACCATAAAAACTTTGAGGGTCAGTATGTAGTCACTGAACAAGATTGGCTATAGAGCAAATTTTTGTGGATACAGAAGCAACAATGCACATACATGGAGTTCTCTTATCTACATCAGTGCACATATGGATTATCTCTAGAGGGATACACGTTATAGCCATGTATTGGGCTCTGTTACCATCAGAGGGACTACTACACAAATGTGTATCCACCTGAATGTAAAATATCTGAAGCAAGCACAGTCATTCACCTGCTTATTATCTGGCTTTGTATTGATTATACATACATGGGTTAATCCAATGGTATCATTATTAAGGCTGATCCAGAGGCATTTTCCTTACATGTGATAGGACCTTATGCCTTATCTTTTCACCATGGTTTTTCATTTTTTTCTTGCTTTAGGGGTTTTTCCCTTAGAAACTGCAATGATTTCTTTGTGACTGTAGAAAGAATGCATGGCCTTAAGTACATATTTAGAGCCCAATTCTATCCAATTTTCCAGCTCTGATGTAGCTGTCCCAATGGGATGTGTGCTGAATTCTGTAGTGTTGGGAAAGTCATGGAAGCCTCCTCAAGGGAAGGATCACTTGTTACCTCAGGACTGCATTGCAGCTGCATCGGCACCAGAAAGTTGGACAGGGTTGGGCCCTTAAACCTTGAAACACAATCTTAAATACTGAAAGGCAACAAAGTTAAATAGCTTGAGAACATTCAAATGGACAAATTGAACTCTCTGTGCTATAGGTCCATTTATTTCAAAAGGGATGCTCACAGGTTTAACTTTTCTGGACGAAGATCGGTATATGCAAAATGTTGTGAAGGCAGGAGGCAAATATGAAGAAATGAATTGCAGGTTTGCCATTTCGTGTCTTCTGAGTCAGTACTAGAGTATTGTGTTGATGGCTGTTTTTGAAGATTGGGGCCCTAATCCAGCAATTGCGTGCTGTCAAAGAGATTCTACTGCACACTAGAAACCAATGGCCACCAAGGATTGCCCATTCCCATATTAATGGAATGTATACACATATACACTTCCGGTGAAGGAACACATCCACACGGCTCTAGTGAGGCATAGGGTTTTTATTCAATCCAGCCAATTGAAGCAATAGTCTAATATATACACCAAAGTATTTTCAAGGTCCAAGCCCGGAGCTGTTGCCCAACATGTTATTATTATTATTATTTATTGTCATTGTATTACACAATACAATGAAATTCGTTGACACCCGGAGACCCAACATGTTCAAGATCCAGTTGCTCCCTATGGAAATGAATTTGCCACATTTTATATTGAAAGTACCTTACACAAAACTGAAACAAGAATTTTTTTTAAAAAAAGACTCCCAATTATTCAGCATAAAGAGAACAGGCTATTTGCTGTCTGCAGTTGCTGCTTTCGCCAGCAGTTTGTCATGTGGGATTATTTAGCCATCAATAGAAAATCTAAATAAAGCATGCCATTTAATAGTCCACATTATCCGACAAATAACACGTGCACCTTAATAGGAAGTCTGCCTCTTTGTGTTCTTTCCCTATCCTACTTGAGTGGGTTAATGGTGATTCAATCTATTCAGAGCTGGAAGCTACTTCTGGAAGCTAGAGCATTTGAATGAAAAATGGGCAACCCACCCAGCCAAATCTCCCTTGGCAAAATGATCCCATTTAATCAGTGTTATTGTTTATATCCAGACAGGGGCTTTTAATCTGAGTATCTATCTACTAATTCTAACTCAAGGAAAGGAAAGGCTGGGCAGGGAGGGAGACAGAGCAGAAGCCTCAGTGCTGAGTCAGTTTTTCCCTTTCCCATCCATCATGGCAAAACACAGCAGTCGGCAGGTGCAGCGTCAACTCCAGAGGAGGCCAGGTTTCCCCTGAGGATCTTTCCGATACTGGATCAAGGCAACATCTGCTCCAGAGTCTTCAAAAGGCTGCTCTTCTTTTCCCCTTCTTCTGCCTGTGTGCATCCTCCTTTTCAACGTTCCCCTGTGTCTATGATGTACATGCATGTGTCCAATCAAGTCTGCCCTCCAAATTCAATACCTATAAACAAACACATGTGCGTATATCATTCTGACTCCTGATTTCCTTTACAGTGCAATCATATGCAAGTTTATTCAAAAGTAAGTCCTACTGTATTCAACAGAGCTTACTACCAGGTAAGTGTGCACAGGGTTGCACAGTTAACACTCTCTGTTCTTATCTGGTACTTTATAAAACTCCCCAAAGAGCAACAGTGCTAGTCCATATTGCCTGCCTCCAAGGATGCATATCTCAAACCACATGCTGAGAGTAGTTCAAAATAAGGCATTGTTTTGTCTTAAGTGTCGTGAACGTACCATACAGCAGGTTTGCGGCCACTTGGAGGGAAGATGAGCCAGCACAGGGGGTTGGAAAGATCAGCAGGAAGGCATTCCAGAGGCAGATCGAGCCTGGGATGGGAATGAGACCAGCCTGGGTGACCTCGACCAGATCCTATCCCCCAGCCCAGGCCTGATTGGCCTTGCACAGGCCGCTCAGATTTGAGCCTGTAAAATCGCAGGTTCAGATCTCAGCAGCCCCATAGGGATGGCTGGTGCCTACCCTGGAGTAAGGGGACGAACGTGCCCTTGCCCTGTAGAGGCTCCAGCCTGCTCCCAACCTGCACTGGATACAGCACAGGCCAGTCGGCCAGCCTGTCCCAGTGCAGGTTAGGATTATGCCCTTAGTGTCTCTTTCTTTGAGGGACAGGGGGAAAATAGGGAAAAGTAACATATTATTACTATCAGCATATGATGACATTCATCTGACATCCAAAGTAGGCAGCCTAGAAGATCTTATTTCAGATAAACATCTTCTGCCCTATAAATAAAAGTTGCACATGTACAAACCTGTTTCAGGTATACTTTGCAGACCTATGAGCCTCTTTTTTTTCCAGCGCTGGTCTGTGGACTCTCAAAGCTCACACCATTATGTTAGGAGAGGCAACTATTGACTGGGGCAGTCCTGGCTGCTGTGTTGAATGTGGCTATCTACTGTTGTGGGGGTGGGTGGGTTATGTTTTAAATAGTTATTGTTTTAGACTGCTGTTTTATTGGTCTTTTAACAGCTATGAGCTGCCGTGGGGGGCTCATTTTCATGGCTGAAAGGTAAGATAGAAATGTAATAAATTACACACATTGAAAAGGAAAAGGAAACCGAGACAGCAAGAGGGTTAAAGTCTGTAATTAAAGCTAACGAGTGCCTTCCATAAATATATTGTAGTGGATCGTCTTCCCACAAGCAATGCAGCAATCTAGTGAATATTTTCCAATCTAACCACCAACCTCTGCCCTAAGATGTTCCAACTGCAGACGGATGTCCAAGTGTTAAATGAAAAGGGGAAAAAAGATAGGGCAGCATCAGAATCTGGGTTTATGCTCAGAGGAACAAACATGTGACGCATTAGTAAGGCTTCCAAGTCTTGTCATGATACAAAAGGACTTCTGAAAAAAAAAATCCATTAACAATAGCAATGGCACCAAGAAGACCTCAGGTAAAGATGAACCTTGCCACTGGATGAACGGCAGTCGTCCAATAATGATATGCTTAATCACTTAAGCTCGCTTTAATGTCCTCGGAATCAGTTCTTAAGGTCAAAGGGGAAGCAATTAGCATCTTAACAGATAAGGGTACAATACTAGGGACAGCACAGAGCTCTTCAGGTCGTATTGGATTTAAGCAGGAGTTGTTTTCCAGTGAAAGCACAGCAATCTCAAGAGACCAGCCTTCAGCTGAAAATGATTTTCCTGTTCATAAATATGCATTGCTCGACTTTCCCTCCCCCCCTCCCCCCTCCCAAGTTATTATGTTTTGACAACAATCTTGGCTCCCAGGAGTCACGGGAGTTATTTAAAAAGACAGATTTCCTCTTGAAATTGTCTGCAGTCATATGGTTCCCCCACCAACCCACGCTTTGTAACATCTACAATTAAAAAGTGAAACCTAAACATTTCATCAGGATGATTTAGAGTTTTAATCCTTGGCTATCAAGGCTTTAATTTACAATCAAAAAATCTTATTGCTGGATAATTGAGTGTTAATTGCAAAGAAACAGCCAATTTTCTTCTCAACTGTTGACAATTTGCATTTTAAAAACAAAGCAACTCCCAACAAATTGCAAGTTGATCCTGAAGTGCTTCTATCGCTTTTCCTTCACAATCATTTGAAGTACACGGTCTGCCATTTCATTGATCGGAGTCTGCTAGCAGACATACCAGGCTGTTATATGAAAACAGAAACAGATTCACGGATGTCTCCCCATGGAACCTCTGGTATGCAGCAAGAGGTAACAGCTGACCCAACCACAGGCTTCCTTACCACCCACATACTATGAAACCACTGCCATTCTCCAGACTTCCCCAGGACCTCTGAGCTCCTTTATGGAGCTCCTTTATGGAGATAGTGAAGCAGAAACAAGTTTGGACATGCCATATAGTGCTACGGTTTGGGTGCAGGCCATCCCTTTAGGATAAGATAGTCTTCTAGTCACCTACCCTTTACAGACACCTGAACCCTTGATTTTGGAACTTCATTTATTTCACTTCCAGTTCTCTATTTTTGAAGAGAACTCCAGAGTCCTTAAACCTCTCTCTCTCTCTCTCTCTCTCTCTCTCTCTCTCTCTCTCTCTCTCACTTACTTTCAGAGAAACATTCACTATTAATATTCTGATCTTGTACAAGTTACAAGTATTTCATTTGAACTTGTATTATCCCATTGTAAAGCCAAATCCATACGTGGGATACATTTAGGATACATACAATCTTAACCTGGAGCAAAGTTTGGCCAGCACAGGGCCACCATAAAGCACATTTGAACCACTTGAAGAGTCTGGGGGAATGGCATGTCAGGGAGGATGGCACATGTCCATGTGCTGGCCTCTCTGACTCCAAGAGTAGTCACAAGGGACATACTTTACGGTGTCCCTTGTGCCGACCAAACTTTGCTGGCCTAACTGTGCCAACCTAACTCCAGGTTAGGATTGCCCTCTCAGTGTCCCTTTTATTTTCACTCTGCCTGGTATAAGTGCCCATTTTCCTGAATTCCACTTGTTTAAGAATACATTCTGAAACCTCCTGAGAACCTTTAAACATTACTACGGGGTTTTGTCAGAAAACCGAAAGTAATGTTCAATGGTCCACCAGAGGCTTCCAAATACCTTTGGAGAGCTGGAGGACACCGTGCATGGCCTGCCCTTGAGAGGGCTCCGTAGGTTAAGTAGGATGAGTGGTTCTAGATCAGTGGTTCTGAAACTTTTTAGCACCAGGACCAGTGGTGGGATTCAGGGGGTTCGCCCAGGTTCTATAGAACGGGTTGTTAAATGGCCGGGCCCCGCCCACTCGCTTACCTTGGCTGGCTTCAGTTTTTTTTGGTTTTTTTTGCTCCGGCTAAGACATCATAGAACTGGTTGTTAATTTATTTGAATACCATCACTGACCAGGACCCACTTTTTAGAATGACAATCTGTCCAGGACCTACCAGAAGTGGTGTCATGGCCAGAAGTGCTATCATTTCCTGGAAATGCAGCAAGAAGTTGGGTTATTTCTCAGCCAATTTCCAAAAGCAAAGTGAATCAGAAAGAAAAAGCCCTATTTAAAACCTTCACTCAAGCAAATCAACCACACAGCCGTCCTCCTTTCAAGCCTATTTAAAAAAGTCTCTTTAGAACCTTAACACAAGAACAACAACACAGCCCTCCCCTCTTCCAGCATCCCATCTTTCCATATTTTCAATATGGCTGCTCTAGGTATTTCACGATCCACCTGAAATTGACTCACGACCCAACTGAAATTGGCTCATGACCCACTGGTGGGTCCCAACCCACAGTTTGAGAACCACTGAACTAGATGTTTCTATGGGCTTAAGCCAGAATGTCTGATTACCCAGGGCAAACTTTTTAGCACAGTGAGCAGACGGGCAGCTCAATCCTGGGCTGCCCTTAGTGTTGACACAACAGCGTTGCATTGGCTCTAATGCACCGAGACCAGGGGAGGCGTCATCCCAGCGTGAGAGAGGGAGTGGGTGGGGGCATTTCTGGGTGGGCTTTGGGTGTGTCGGCAGGTGTGCCAGCCCAGGAGGGGGGGCGGGCTTCAGATTTGGCCTCCCCAGGCCGTGTGGCCCGGTTCAGCAAGAACAGATCCAAGGAGTCCATAGGGGAGGCTCCTGCCTCCCACAAGCAGCACTGGATACAGTGCAGGCCCGCCAGCCTGCCTAAACCAGCGCTGCTTAGGATTGCCCCGAGGCAGCATGTCCTGCTAGATTCTCCAAGAACATCAGTGGGCAGTGCAGCCAAAGTGTCAATTGCGGACCACCACCCAGTTGTGGCACACAGGTCACACTCACCTGTTTACCTGAATAAACAGGTGGATAGAATAAGGGCAACCTGGCTGCAACTAGAGAACCAAAGGGAACTGGGAAAGGAATGCATCCATTTAATGTACAGGCTTCATGCCAATTGCAGTAATAGTAATTACTATTAATGTTGAGTTGCTTTTTCTGTACAAAATCTGTTCCTTACCTCAGGGCGCAATCCTACCCAGCGCTGGGGTAGGAGTGCCAGCCAGCCAGTGCCCTATCCAGTGCTGGGTAGGTGGAGGCTGGAGCCTCCCTGCGGCAAGGGAGCGTGTGCTCCCTTATCGTAGGGGAGGCTCCAGCCTCCCCTATGTGCTCCTTGGATCTGCACCCGCTAAAGAGCAGGCGCAGATCCGAGGAGACTGCAAGGCCTGAATTGGGGCCGCGCGGCCTCCCTGACAGGCTTAGGATGTAGCCATATGGTTGGTGCGAGAGAGGCTCAGCGCGGGCACAGCAGGGCCAGCGCTGCCTGCAGCGCCGGTCCTGTTGCGTTAGCGCTGATGCAGGGGTGCCGATCGGCGCTCCCACATCGGCGCTAAGGGCGCAGCATCAGCGCAACCCTGTTTAGGGGTTTAGGATTGTGCTGCCCTTGTCCTTGCCCATCTTTCAACTTCCCCGCCGTATTTACTGAACACCTCATTGTCTTCATCACTTCATATTGGTTGCTGTCCATGAGTTTTGGCTGTTCTGACAAATGCCATGCATCAACAAGCAATATTGGAAACCAGAATGAGGCCTCTATATTTTCAAACTATTCCAGCAGGCCTTTGTTAGAAAAAAAGGGGGTCTCCTTAAAACAAGATTATAATAATAAAATCTTGAACTGGAAATAAAACTAATTGAATACAGCACAGCACTCTCTCTTCCCAATGAATACGACACCCTAAAAAGTGTGTCCTTGAAATACAGACGTGCAACATGTTCAAGACAAGAATATCGGATTCATTTTCTGCAGATAATAATATATATTTAAGAGAGCCACAAAGAGATGTCAATGCTAATTTAGTAGATCTATCCCATTACACGCTGTTAACTTTTTCCTACTTGACAACCTCGTCTATTATGTCCGCTGCATCTGTTCAAAATCTGGTTTGTGAAAATATCCTAACCGATTTAATATATTATATATACCAATGACATCCAAGTGAATTCTCTTTTTACACACACACACACACACACACACACACACACACATTGCATGCCTGCATACCCAATAATAAACATTTGAACTTTCTGTCAATGATTCACAATTATATGGACCCCTGGAAGTGGGTCGCGATCACTTTTTTTCTTTACTCTGACATTTGGGGAGCCCTCCTGGGGATCATGTTACTGCCTTCACCATGCCCTCGCACATACTTACAGCAGTGCAAACTCTCCCTGAGCGTGAAAACCGCTGCCATCAAAGAATGACAGCAGAATCCTATGCACATGTAGTCAGAAATAACTCCTGTTGAATTCAATTACATTTACTCCCAGATAACTGTGCATAGCAGTACAGCCCAACATCCCAATCCATCTCCTCACATAGCAATGCAGCAGCGTCAATGTGGTGCCTGCTATATCCTGCAAGGGAGTTTTGGCATCTGGAGGCCTCCTCAAGATGAGCCCATTCCTGCCTGCCTGGTCTATTCAGACCTTTTCCAGCTCTATTGCAGGTGGAAGTCCACATGGGCTTGGGTCGGGATACTGAGGCCAGGAAGGGGGTTAGGTTTTTGGTGTGCACTACTGTGGCCAATACTTCCCCCTTTCCAATGCTGCTCCCTCCTGCTCCCAACTCCCATCACTGACATAGTATGCCCACCTCTGCCTCCCTCCCACCCCCTGTGCAAACTTACCAGCGCCAGTGGTATGCTGATGTGCAGGGCCAGACACTCAAAGCGCAATCCTAACCTGGAGTTAAGCTGGCACAGTTAGGCCAGAAAAGTTGGCCGGCACAAGGGACACTGTAAAGTATGCTTGGACCACGCTTGCAGTCAGAGAGGCCAGCACACAGAGGTGCGCCATCTTCCCTGACTCCAAGAGTGGTCCAAATGCGCTTTACACTTGTCCCTTGTGCTAGCCAAACTTTGCTGGCCTAACTGTGCCAGCCTAACTCCAGGTTAGGATTGTGCCCTCAGAACGAAACCAGAAATGCCCTTTTTTGTTATTTTTAGACTTGGGGGGGGGAACAGGGATCCCCAGACCTCATGGACTCCCCAAGACTGCAGTGGAAAAAAACCCTCCCATCCCCAGCAGCAGCGCGACCCTGGGGATTGCGTTGCTACCTTAGCCCCTCCCCTGCACACACATACCTTGGGTCTCAAACTCAAAGCTCTAGGTCAGTGATGGCAAACCTTTTGTGTCTGCCATGTCAAAAATGCCTAACTTGACTGTGCTGGAGTGTCATTTCCCCCGCCCCCCCCCCCCAACAAAAGAGATAGAATTATTTACATATTGCATTTAGTTTAAAAAATACAGTCCAATCATGTGTGGGGCTATCCATTATATAAAGAACAATCATTACAAATCACTACAAAAAACCTCAAATCACTACAAAAAAGCCTCAGTTGTTGTTGGGTGTTGGCAAATGCTGGCGTGTCACCCAAAACATTGTGGCGTGTCACCTTTGACATGCATGTCATAGGTTTGCCATCACTGCTCTAGGTAATAGTGAAGGAAACGGAATCTTTGCCCCCTGGTTCCTGAGAGGGGCCTCTGAATCATTCCCATGCCCAGACCCTGCTTTGTAGTTACTCATACTACAGCTAGTGGAATGAGGCTTAAATTCCAATTTGAACCCCACAATCTCACTGCTGATGTTCTCAGACTTTTTGTATTTTACTGCCTTTGCAGTCTTCCTCTGAAAAGGATTTAATTGCTGTTTTTTTTCCCTTCCAGAATCTTAACTGTGCATTATCAAGGCAAAGCTAAAATTCTTACTCATTGGAATATTTATTTATGGGGAGCGGGTTTTCCCAACGTAGGCCAGATAAAAGAAGGTTGAGATCTAGAGCTAAGTTAAAGCACATTTTTTGCCAGATGGGGTAGGTAGGAATGCTCTGATCATAAGGGAACATATGAGTAGCAGGTATAGTGGGGGTTAAAAGAGTTCAAAACAAGAGGGACGTTGAATTATTAGTTTCAACCCAGGACAGTATAGATTCCATTCGATACTCCATGCTTCATATTAAATGAAGATTTAATGAAATGAAGGAGTAAACATCTTTTTTTCCAAAAAGTTAACTAAATTAAAAACTGGGACATACCATGAGCTGACTGGCTGTTGTCACATTGGGCTTTTATTTTATTTTAGATCAGTTGCTAAAATGCCTGTACACGCTGGATTAGCTTGGATGCACCTTTGATCCTAGAGTGCTATTTGGAGGCACCAAGATGGGACCAAGATGAGGGTTAATAAACTGAGACTAAACCCGGACAAGACAAAGGTCCTCCTGATCCAGAAAACCACAACTTGGGTATTACCGTGGATGGGTGCTTTGCACTGAATGGGGTTGCATTCCCCCTTAAAGAGCAGGTCTACAGCCATACATACTCCCATACAGTCCAGCTCATTCCTTTGGGTCATCTGGCAGGGACATCTGCCAGCGATCCATTGCCATCCAAGGTAAAGGGGATGGCGGTGAGAAACAAGGCCTTCTCTGTTGTGGAACCACACCTATGGAACATGCTTTCAGAGGTTATACGGTAAGCCACCTCTGCGACTTAAAGTTCCAACGAGGCTTAAAAACATTTCTATTTCAGCTTGCTTTTGAGGGGGAAGGGGCTTGAAATTGCAATATATGCATTTTAATGTTGCTGTAATCCACCTTGGGTATGCTTTGGGGAGAAAGATGGACTATAAATCAAATAAATAAAAGTCTAGGTAACATCAAGTCAAAGCACACAAGCAACCACAAATCCCCTCAGCTAAGGTCTTCAAGAGAGCCAAAGCAGAGCTCTGATGGGAAAGAAGGCAAGTTCTTATTGGTCATACCATCAATGTGTAATACAGATTTAGATTAAGTAGACTCACATTCTTAGGAAACCTTCTCCCAGCCCCACTACCATAGCAGCAAAGACAGGAGTCCCTGCTCTTGAAGCTCTTAGAAGAAGTAACAGCTGCCCATAGAATACAATGGAGAATCCAGGAATTCTGCTGCTAGTGAGGAGGGAAGCCGGATAATGCTCCCAGACAGGAGCTCATGCGTTCCCATTCATAATTTTAAACCTTTTTAAATTTTTGTTCTTAACCATCTAAAAATTGTGACTGCAATGCCAATCTACACTACAGGTTGGGGACCTTGTGGTTAAGGGATTGTGGCTTATAGCCACCCTGCAGCAGTGGTGTCGGGAAGGTGGGGCGCTAGGTTTTGCAAAGCACCTTACCTTGCTGTGTAAATTGCCCCTCGCCCTTGCTGTAGTAGCCAGTAAGCAACGTGGAGGCATTTCTTTTGCTGCAAGGACTGGCTAAGACCGTGGGGGGAGAGGAGCGGTTTACACAGCAAAGTAAGGCATCTTGCAAAACCTAACGCCCTGCTAAGATAGTGCCCTACTAACTCGGCTCTGCAGTAGTACATTACTGTACATTGTTAATACTTCAGGTCAGCAACGAGGGCAGTTTACATTTCTAGCCAAACGTCAACCCTCACCTTTCAGGTTGCAGCAAAGAGCATTCTACTTGAAATGTCCCTTCACACTCCTTTCAGGCCTTGTGCTCCACTGACCCGTATGCAAATATATCACACTTCTTTGTTCACAAACAAACACACAAACAATTGCATTTTCAGGCATGAAATAAGTCCTGAACTGAAAAAGTGTAGCACCCTGTCTTGGGTGCTACACCTTTTAGAGGGAAGGAAAACATGGCTGCCCAATCACAGCTATGCTAAATTCCTGGATTTCTGCATTGTGGTTTTTAGGCAGCTCTCACTTCTTCCCCAGGGGAGGGAGAAAACCCAATAGCTTCATAAAGGAGCCAGTAAATTCCATCTTCAGACAAATTAACTGCAGCTATGGTGCTTTTCCAGCTCTACAGGCTACATTTGTGACAGGGAAAGAAAGCACATTCTCATTGCTTCACTTATTTGTCAATCCCAAATCTGCCTTCCCTCATTGGCTAGGAGAACGGCAGGTCAGGGCAAGATCTTCCAACTGAATAATTGCACAGAACATCACCGGCATATTTTGACATACTGTATCTCTGAGAGCAAGTATTGCAACGTTTGCTGTCATATATATAAAACATATCATGTAAGGCAGAGCTGGCCAAGCCATGGCACACGTGCCATTAGTGACACATAGACACTTTCTGAGTGGCACGTGCAAAGTCGCCATATATTTTTGAAAAACAGTTAATAATAAAGAAAGCACCACAGCAGTTTAGAGTTTGCTTTATTTCTTTGCTACTCCTTCATTCCCAAGCACATTCCCAAGTTTCTGTCACCACAGTAAGCACAGTCAGGGTGGTCACACCTACTCTGCTTGATCTGCTCTGATTGGAAGATGGGGAAAAAGGCGGGAAAAGAATGATAGGCAGGAGAGAAAGTAAATGTTTCTAGCTCTGTACCTTTCACACTTTGAGTTACTGCCTTTGAACTTGGAAGTTCTATTTAGCTAGCGTGGTAATCGCGAAAAACAACGTAAAGGTGACATGGCACATTCAAGAATCTTTACATAAAAAGTGGCACATGTGGTGCTGCGGAATGGCCACCCCAATGTAAGGCTATTGGTAAAAATAAAAAGTACTAGAATGTTCCTACAAAAGTAAGAATTGTTTGTCTAGACAAAATAATTATCAGCATAGGGATGTAATGAACACACACAAGCCAATCAATTTCTCTCAGGATATTAGCTGTTCCACGATAGCTGGAAACAGAAGATATCCGTCAATAGATTTTTGGATTAACTAGTTTATGAGCAATAAAGCAAATCAAAATTGACATTTTAACATTGTTTAAATCAACTGTATTATGAGAATCAATTGAAGGATTGACTCAATAGGTACCTACATTAATTCAGAGGAGGATATCACTTATGTATGCCTACTCTGAACAACAGCAGGGACAACAGCCTTTGGTCACGATCCAACACACTTAGGTATCCCTAAAACTATTTAAATCAATAGGCTTAAGCATACTTTACACTGTGTTGGAGTCAGACCTTATTCAGGTAACAGAGTAGATAAGAACCCCTGTTCTGTTTATCAATTTGTTTTTGTAATAGATTAGCTGTAGATCAAAGCGCAGCCATATTTCACATATTCATACTAGGAAATTATCTCATATTATCAGGGATGTAGGAAATGCCTGTCCAATAGCTGTTGCTGGGAAGGGAGGGGAAATCTACAATTCAGACTCAGCTTCTAAACAGATGTTCGGTGAATAAGCAACAGTAAAACAGTGGCACCCAGAGGTGAGTTCTGATTCTGAATCATCTTTAAGTGCATATTGTCTTATAAAACTATCCATGACACTAATGGGCATCACATTTTCTCTTTACTGTCATCGTCCCCAATAAACACAGGGATTTTTTTTTTCTTTAAAAAACAAACACATACACCAGGATTCCCACCGGCTGGGAAGACACACTCTTTGAGCTAGAAGCCCTGTCCCTAGGTGTGTGAGGCTCCGCATTGGTTCCTATGCCAAGCGGCCAGCATGAACAAACCCTTCAATCACTCAAACCGGCAAGCAAACCTGCCCCAGGAGCCACTGGCGTAACTAATAAATGTGTAGCCTGGTGTAGAGGGCAAAATGATGCCCTGGAAGTGAGATCACAAGAGGAAGTGATAGCACAGTTTAATTTCATTTTCTTGGGGTTTTTGAGAAAGAACATTTGATAGAATGAAGATATGACACTCTGATTTGTTTCATTGCATTCTGCATTAAATTCCACATCAAAATGTATATAACGTGACGGTATTATTTATATATGCCAAGGTTTTCACCATTTTGGCCACTAGTGGCAAGTTCAGCTTGTTGTCCTCCTAAAGCTAGTTGCCCGGTGCAATTGCACCCCCTTGCACTTCTTTAGCTACGCCCCTGCCAGGAGCTATGGCAGGAGCTGGAGAATATCACATGATCTGCTCTCGCCTATTTCCCTCTACTGTCAGATGATGGAAGCATCAAGCTCAGTATTCTTGACTGGGGGTTTGGGGGAAAGTCATCCCAGCCCAGCCCTACCTGGAAATGCCAGAATTAATGCTGGGACTTCCTGCATGCAGAGCACATGCTCTACTGCTGAGCATTATTCTTATCCACACCTTTTTACATGTTCATGTCCTTCAAAGGACTTTCTCCTTTAGTCAGACCCGAACAGTGGCAAAAGGCAGCTAAATCATTGCCTGTGATCCCTCAGGCCATTTGTTCCAGATCCATTGTGGGCTTGGATCCAGGTAGGAGAGGTGCTCTTTTATGATTGCGCATCATCCAAGTAGACCCCATCACAAATTAAACTCCCTGCAGCATGCCTAGCCCATCAAGATGCTTCCCTGCAGCATGCATAGCCCATAGAGATGCTTCCCTGCAGCACACACCTGACGCCACACCGTCCTGCTATTTCCCCATGAAACCATCATGTTAAAGGGCAGATCATTAGAGCAGCCCTTATGATCCATTTTTCATACTTCTTTGTGGCTTTGAGAGGAAGCTGAGAAGGAAACACAAGCAGTTTCATGAGGACCACAAATTGCCTAAAGTCTGTAGAGGCCGTGTATGGTAGCCCTGAATTTGCTAATCATCCTGCTCTTGTTCTTCTGGCAAAAAAATAAAAAAAGCTACAGAGCGAGGTAATATAAGCGCTGGTTATTTATCTCGCCAAAAACTTTAATTAAATCCAAAGAAAGTGTGTGGCTCTTCTGCATCAATCTAGGAAAGGCACAATAAAATCAGGCTCATTGATTTTTAATTAAAAGGCTATACCTTTGCAATTAGCAAGGCGCGCCTGCACTGTGCAATCAAAGTAGGGCCTGATACCCGCACTGAACTGTAGCAAATGGCTTTGGCAGCCAGCGAAGGTCTTCAAGGGCTCCCTCTGAATCAAGGGCCAAACGGAGGGCAGGACCCTTTGCAAGTGCCAGTCTTTCAAAATGCAAAGAAGAATGGCTGGGCCCCTGAGGGTCAAAAGAGAGCACCCGGGATGTGAGGCTGAGGCTGCAATCCTATACATAAGTTCCTGGGAGTAAGCCCCGTTGAACACAATGATGCTTGCTTCTGAGTAGACATGGATAGGATTGTGCTGTTATGTACACAGCTTCCAGGATTCTTGTTGAGTCCTTTTGGGTTCTACTTGGTTTGACCCTTCCCAGCCTCCATATTAGGCAACATTGAGGACTGCCAATGTACACTTTACACTCACCCTGCTGTTGGGTATTGAACAATAGCCCAACGCACCAAAATTAAGCCGGCAAAACATAAGATCATAAGAGCCCTGCTGGATCAGGCCAAAGCCTATGTAGTCCAGCTTCCTGCATCTCATAACGGCCCACCAGAAGTCTAAGCACACAAGACAACATGATACCTGTACCAATACTCCCTTGCATCTGGCATTCAGTGAGAGCCTACTAAAGGAGGTGCTTGCCATTTGCAGTGTTTATAGAGACGTATGAGAAATCATATTTTTTTAATCTGCTGCCCAATTAATCCAAGCACCTTTTCAGGCTATCAAAGTGTTTTAATAGACTGCTCTAAGTGATTAATCAATTAAAGAGTGCAACCCCAGATCACAGGAAAGTCCAACACAAAATGAGTTCACAGACATAAGCAGAGGTGCCAATCTTCCAGGATTATGCTGGAGTTTCCAGGAACCTGCATCAGAAAGCAGTTCTACTGTACTGTGCCCTACAGTACAGTACTGTGACTACTGAAAGCAGCCCTAGAGATTTTGACAGAACCCCCAGGAATTTCCAACATTACATCATATTGGGGGAATGAGATCTCCAGAAATAGCTTTATTCAGAGCTGGCAACAGTGTACATACAAGCAACAGACAACTCCATTTGAAAGGAGGTGCCACTTAGGGAGTGGCAACAGGATCCAAGCATCTTGTTGTCTCATGTCTCCCTGGGGCACCTGGTGGGCCGTTGTGAGATACAGGAAGCTGGACTAGATGGGCCTTTGGCCTGATCCAGCAGGGCTCTTCTTATGTTCTTATGTAAAGGGTGGGAACAAACTGGCCATGGGTAGGTCTAAGTTCTGATCTGGAATATTTTCTGTATACTGTTGCTTGTCTTAATTTAAAAAAAAAAACTCCTTTATTTTTGACTGAAGATGCTTCTGCATTTTATTGTTCCATTGTTGCATTTCTATTTGCAATTTAGGCTGCCATCCTAAACACACTTTCCTGGGAGTAAGCCCAATTGAAAACAATGGGACTTACTCCTGAGTAGGCACGCATAGGCTTGTGCTGTTAATTGCATATTTATTTATGCAGCACCATTGCTACATTTTTATTTTTATTGCCACTGTATGCCACCCTGGGAAATTATGGTGGGGATTGGGGGGAGGGGATAGATTTATCAACATATGTGTAGATTCTCAACATATAAATACATGCATAATTATTGTTTGGTGAGGGGGGATAAAGAATTACAAGATTTTCAACTCTTTGATTGCCTTCCTTTCGACGCCCCCTTGATGCTAAGATTTAAATGACGACGTCTTTTTGCGGAGAACCGCTCCTCTCTCTGGTGAAC
Organism: Lerista edwardsae; assembly: GCA_029204185.1. Classification (NCBI taxonomy): domain Eukaryota; kingdom Metazoa; phylum Chordata; class Lepidosauria; order Squamata; family Scincidae; genus Lerista; species Lerista edwardsae. The sequence goes on along the minus strand of JAJKFI010000046.1, from coordinate 40,647 downwards.
TATACAGAGACCGACAGAGAGGGCTGCGGCTTCAGCAACTTCCGGATTCCTTCACTGGCATGAGCAAAGCCAGCGGCCTGTTCCATCGGAAGCTATTTATTGTTCGGAAATCATCCTGAACTTGAATGGTTACAACCGCTTTCCCAGTATTCCAGCGGCACAGGACACTTTTCCCCCAGGAAATTAGAATTGTATTGATACCCCACATATGCACACCCGATTATTCAAGAATCATCGGTAGTCTGGATCAAATGCATATTTTTCAGCTCGCTGCCTTATCCTCATTGGGGAAAGAAAGACCCACGATGCCACTCTCCCTCCCCTCTGTAGCAAGGCAAGGCTTGGCTTTCAGTTAGCCCAAATGCAAAATAAAAGCCCGGCTGCTGCTTTCTCTGCCCGTGGAAACGGCTTTTCCGGTTCCTCCGCAGGGAAGGAACTGCTTCCCGGCCAGTTTTGCTGGCCATCGAGAAAGCAGGACGTTTCCACGCGCTTGCCTTTCCAACCGGGTCTAGGGCAGCGCCTAAACGTGGACAAAGAGAGGCATTTCGACTCTATGCTAGAGACTAGGGTCGTGGATCTTCTTCCACGGCCACCCCGCGCTGCAGTGGGGTATGCCCACAGCTCCACCCCAGCAATGCGCAACCAGGCATAAACTGCCGGAGTCCGCCACCCCCAAAGGCACGGACGCCACCAGTGCAGCGTCCTCCTTTTCCGGGGATCATACAGCTTACAATCAGGGCATTGGGGGCGGGGGGGGCACCCAATTTATTGCCGATTTTTAGCAGGTCTTAAGGGCGTGTCTTGCCTACCAACTGCCCTGACCTAGCGAGCCGATTTCCGCAGTTTCCAAAGGAAAGGCTTCATCCATTTTCCTACCTGCGGGGGAGGGGGGCGAAAGGCAACCTAAAGGGCCAATAAGGAAAGCTGATTAATAGCGCCATCCTGTGGCGAGAAAATGTACATCTCCCGGCCACGATCATTCCTATCACCTTTACTTGTAAACTGCAGTACAGAGAGAGATTGTAAACTGAAAATAACTTACATAATCATAATCAGGGATGCCTGAGTATAAGCCAAAACAATCAGCAGAATAAGGGGACGGAAGCCATTAAGAGATCTCTCCACGTGGCTCATAAACAGACACTGCATTATATCTTTCACTACTCAACCTGTAAGGAAGCCACATAAAGGATGGAGACATGGAAATAATATCAGTGGAACTTCCCTGGTTATGGCCCATGAAGGCTCTTAAACAGTTTTCAATCTTTCTTTGTAATGTTATCACACCCATAAAAGATTGTATTTTATTATTGCAATTTATGAATGTGTTTGGCTGTTTATTGCCATGATGGGGCCTAAGCTGTTGTGGGCAAGGATCCGGCTGTGCTCTTTTTTACAGTTGGGGGCTTCGCTTCCCAGAAAATGTCATCGCTAACGTGATCTACTCCTCTTGAAACAAGAAGTTACTGAAAATGTGTGGCTGGGAAAAGAGAACTCGGGGCCTGGTGCCAAGAACGCTGCACCAACCAGCCGCGCCAGGCCCAGCAGCAACTATCTGCAAGGCCACCCTCCCAAAACAGGACACGAGGCCAGCACTGAACAGATGTTTACGCTTACTCTGGTACTGCCGGCCAATGTATCGTGCATGCATACGAGCTGCAGCATGATCATCTGCTTAGAAACAGCACAGACTATTGGGAGGAGAGTGATAAGGAAGAAGTGGTTCTTCCATTGCATGACAATTTCCAGGCTGTGGAGAAACTCAGGCATAATTCTCACAGAGGTGGTAAAGCGATGTGTGGGCTATACCACATCAGGCTGCAGGTTCACCTGATGGAATCTCTCTCTCTCTCTCTCTCTCTCTCTCTCTCACACACACACACACACACACACACACACACTGCATATAGAAAACTAGAATGTGATGTCAAAGGCAAGGTTAATGTGAAGGAAGGGAATCTGTAGGAGGGATAAAAGAGTGTTCAATCACATGAGCCCCACCCCTTCCACAGTCAGAAGTGGTACAGTCAATGATCAAATGGCCACTTGACCAGGGGATGGAGGTTACGATCCAGCCAAACAGCCAGATCCTGACTCCATCCTCTTCCCTGGGCCCACCCAAAGAACTTCGTGACCAAGCATGGGGTCAAATTGTACTGTACAATAATCAATGCGTTTTTTTGAGACATGTTTAAGACTGAAAAAAAATATTTTATTTGACCAAAAAACAGGCCATTCAGATTGGGACCACAAAGAAGGAGCTAATCTCCCCATCCCAGAGTGCAATCCTAATCTAGAGTTAAAAAGGTTAAAGGTTTCCCCACGACCGAATGGTCTAGTTGTGACCGACTGTAGGGGGCGGTGCTCATCTCCATTTCTAAGCCTGTAGAGCTGGCATTTTGTCCAAGGACAAGCTTCCGTTGTCATGTGGCCGGCATGACTATACGCCATAGCGCACGGAATGCCATTACCTTCCCACCGAAGTGGTCCCTATTTATCTACTTGCATTTAGGTGCTTTCAAACTGCTAGGTTGGCAGGAGTATCTGGAGCTAGGACAGCCCAATTAGGCCAGTCAAGTTTGGCTGGCTCAAGGGACATCATAAAGTATGTGTGGACCACTCTCGGAGTCAGAGAGGCCAGCAAACAGACATGTGCCATCCTCCTTGACTCAGTGAGTGGCCCAAACGTGCTTAACAGTGATCCTGGTGCCAGCTAAACTTTGCTGGCCTAACTGCTGGCCTAACTCCAGGTTAGGATTGCGCTTCCATACTTTTTTCCTGCTGAAAATTGTCCTCCAACGCTGCTTCATGGTGCAAGATTTCCATAGGCCCAAGATCAGCATTCTCGCTATTATTTCCAAGATAACTGAACACAGTCTACAGGAACCAGTGCCTCATCCAGGCACAGCCTGACTGGATCTGCCATCTGACCCTAGTAACGGCTGCCGTGCTTGTGTATCTGCCCCTCCAAAAAAAAAAAAAAAAATCCCACACAGAAGAACTGCCTCCTTTCCTACTATACTCACCATGCTCCTTCCTCATGCAGTCTCTTTAAGGAGTAAGATTGAGGGGTAAAGAAGTGGAGTGCCACAAATGATCTGCAGGTGTGCCATGAGAGTTTGGGGCTTATTTGTTAGTAGGTATATTAGTATTCTCTGAGCTTTCCTAGAAAAAAATATGCACATGTTTTGACCTACATGGCTTCTTCGCTTCATTGTTACTTCCAAGCCTGAGTGCAATTGTGGGTGGCTCAGCTGTGCCAACCTTCCCCTCTAAACAGGGAGAGGTGGAGCTATTTAATATTCACAAACCAAAGTCAAGAAATGCAGGAGTGGCAGCCAAGCAGACCGGTCAAAAACTCAAAAGAGTTGTGGCTTTCTGGAAGCAATTCATTTCATTGGGAGACTGGACAAACATTTATGAATTGAATTCTACAAAGTTTGGCACTGCTGAGTAAAAACATTGAAAAAATATTTCCAACATTGATGAGTATTTCCCGTCACTTGATGTATCTCCTTTGGACTGGGTGAGAGATCCATTTGTGTGCAAACAACAGACTTAGCTGTTGCAAAAGAATACGAGCTAACAGAAATAATAGGGGACTGAAACACTCCTCAACACAATGATTAAAATTTTAGTTACTCAACTTCAAACACAATGCACATTTCTTAAATGATAAAATACATGTTTTTTAAAAAAAACAACCAAACAACAACTGGTGTTATGCCTTGACAATTTTATCACCTTGTCAGTGTGCCATAAGATAAAAAAGGGAATTGCTGGTATGGCATTAATTGGCTTTCCTTCTTCTCATCCTTCACACTCAAAGTGGAATCAAGTTTGACGTTAGCATTAAGCAGTCTGGCAGGACACTCTCCCCTTCAACAGAGGCAAGCTGGTGACAGACCAGCCCTGCCGCCATACTTGAACTCCACTCCTATACCCACTTTCCTGAGAGTAAATCCCATTGAACACAATGGGATTTATTTCTATGAAAACCTATACATATTGCACTGTTATTTCTGACCAGGACAATATTTATTAAATATGATAATTATATTAAGGGCGCAATCCTAACCTGAAGTTAGACTGGCACAGTTAGGCCAGCAAAGTTCAGCTGGCACAAGGGACACAGTAGAGTATGTTTGGACCACTCTCGGATTCAGGGAGGATGGTGCACGTTTGTGTGCAGGCCTCTCTCTCTGAGAGTGGTCCAAACATACTCTACTGTGTCCCTTGTGCCAGCCAAACTTTGCTGGCCTAACTGTGCCAGCCTAACTCCAGGTTAGAATTGCACCATGGGACTTATTTCTAAGAAAACAAATTGCACTGTAAGCCAAGTACAAGAAAAAGGCAGCTAAAAGGTCGTACATAGGCTGTTGGTGTTTCAGCTCAACTAGGGCTTACCTAGGACACAAGCAGATTCTGGGGAGAAGCAAATGACACTTTTCCATACTTTCAATCTATCTAATTTTTGTCTAATGTGAGGTAAACTCCCTGCTATCACTTGGAAGGATGATGATGCCAAGCTCCTATAACAAGCAATTTCACCCTCGGGAAATCTCTCTAGGTTTCTCCCTGCCCAAGATAAGCCCTAACCAGCATGCTGCCTGCTCACAGCTTTGGAATCTTGCTCACCAGACATCATGGACTAGATCACTGAAGCCCGTTTTCCTTGCAAACCATGTGAATCCCAGGAAATCAATGGAGGCAGTTTCTAGTTCCATGAATCAGAGGATGAGAATACACCAGAGAGGTATTAGCGGTTGCTTCTTAAATATTACATCACATGGTAATCTATTGCAGTATTTGGATATATAAAACCCAGACTCAGTTCAGAATTTCACAATTCACAGTTAACAATTTAAATAAGGGGTGGCCAACCTACAGCATGTGCCACTAGTGGCACGTGGACACTTTCCAAGTGGTACACGCAGCAGTGTCAATCACTCCCCCCCCCGCTGCATGCAGCTTGGCTGAGACAGCCCTGTTGAGAGGTGGTGGGGACAAAGCTGCTTGCCTCTGGCAGTGGCTAGACCTGCTGAGCTTCATCCCACCCTGTCTCGTCCCACTTCACTGAATACCTGCTGCACCAAAGTACCCATCAGCGACGTGGGCAAGGCCTCCACACCCAACTTCAAAGACCGGCTCAATATGAAGGCCAATGCCAAGCCAGCGCTAACACAGGCCAGTCAGCCGCCTGCGCACAAGTCATGCCGGGGTGCGAAGTCCCGGGCCAGTGTCTAATGCAGGCAACTGGTGGCTGACCAGTCTGCACTGGCACTGGTTCAGTGGTGGTCTCCGCAACAAGCTCATCCATGCAGTCAGGTGCAAAGGTTTCACCCATTTAGTTGTCGAGGGCTTTAGTGCAGCAGGGGCTTTTGGCCCAGTTGGGCAAGAGGAGGTCTGGCAGCCGCCAGAGGCAAGCAGCATCAGTTCCTATTGCCTCTCAACAGTCAAGCTGCATGCAGCTGGGACACTGCCGGAGGTAGGTAGAGTGGCACGTTCAAAAATTCTGTGCATTAAAAGTGGCATAAAGCATGCTGTAGATTGCCCATCCCTGATTTAAATGGTTCCATCTTAATATCTAATTTAGCTTTGGCTCTCATTGCGCCTACAATTCTAGTCCATTTCACAAAAGATACCATGGAGCTGGAAAAGATACAGAACAGGTAACTAAGGGTGCAATCCTAACCTGGAGTTAGGCCAGCACAGTTAGGCCGGCAAAGTTTGGCTGGCACAAGAGACACTATAAAATATGTTTGGACCATTCTCAGAGTCAGAAAGGCTAGCACACAGATGTGCACCATCCTCCCTTACTCCAAGAGTGGTACAAACGTGCTTTACGTTGGCAGAGCTAAGCCAACAGGAGCTGCTGATGGGTATGGCGGCACCTGTGAGCTGGCACTGCTCCTTGCGCTGGCCTAGCAACCAAATCCGCAGCGCAGGTGTGTCTTACAGCACATTTGCAACAGCGCTGGTCTGGCGCAAGAGTGCTGCCCCGGCGCAACACCAGGTTAGGATTGCAACCTAAATATTTGTGGCTCTTTTGCTTAGACAAAAGAGAACCAAGGATGACATGCTAGAGATTAATAAAATGATGAATGATATAAGAGATAAGTGTGATCAAGAGACATTACACATAGCTAGCCCACACTCAAAGTTGTTTCATTTTAAGATGTCATTATAAAGTTAAAAATCAATTCCTGGCTGGGGCCACTGTCTATGTGGTGTTTGCACATAGGGGCCCCACGGCTTCCTTGGTTCTGTGCCTGCAATCTAAGGAACCCATTGGGGAGGCTGGCACTTCCCCTGGTGCAAGGGCACAAATGTGCCCTTGTGCCAGGAAGGCTCCAGGGTCCTCCCTAACCCCTTCCAAATTCCTATCCATTTATGGTAGTATTTCGCCATTCATATATACCTTCTCACACCAATGTTCAATGTTAGAACCTTTCATTGTTCCTTCTGCTCCCACCTATCTACCAAAAATCATCAGACAGTATAAGCTTTGGTTTCAGGTGTAACTTAACGCATAAAGCAATTTCATTTCTCTTTTAATCATATATGCTAAAACAAATTCTTCACCTTTAAATTTATAAACCAGATATTTTATGTCCTTTTTCCTAATAATTGTCACTTACAACCAGGCGATTTTCATTAGTTTGTTCAAATAGTAAAATATTTTCACTGGTGGCTCTGAGGCTTGGAGAACCAAGACGAAGCTGTAGCTTGGCTCAGAAGGCTGCCTGTAGCCCTGGAGATGCAGTGCTTTCGCTGCAAGAAGGGAGCTTATCACCGCAAAACCGCTGTGTTTCCAGGGCTATGGGCAGCCTTCTGAGCCGCCTAAAGCTTTTTCCTGGTCCTCTGAGGTTCCTCCATTTTTCAAAACTAGTCCCAGAATGCAGCACAATGCCTTCTCTTCCTGATCGCATTGCATTTGGGGGCGAGCTTTGAAAAATTGAAGGGCATTGGAGGACCAGGAAAAGGCTGCAGGCGGCTCGGAAGGCTGCCTGCAACCCTGGAAATTCAGCGGTTTCACTGTGTTAAGATTTAAAAAACTAATACTTGAAAAAGCATCCATGGTATCCGCAGTTTCCGGTATCTGCAGGGGTGGGGGTGGGTGGGATGGAGAACGGAACCCCCATACTGGGCACACCTGTATGATGACCTCCCTTTTGGGTGAAAGAGCAAAATGGAATTTTCCTTCTTAGCATTATCAGACATACTGCAACGCTTCGTATTCGCAACCACATTTCAGTAATATGAACTCTGGTTCTAATCGTACAAAAAGTAGAAGCCAAACTGCAAATGGCAAGGTAGTCTGATTATGCCAAGATCAGGAAACCTTTTGAATCCCCATGCCTTCAAGCAAGATTCCTATACATGTGCCATTTATTCTCGCTGATAAAATCCAGGATATACAAAAGGAAAATCTTGTAATTTCCTCCTTTTATGAAGTGAAAGAAATGATACCACTGGACAGCCAACCCACTTGAGCAGAATACTAGCTGATTTAGCTCTATTAAAGTCAATGAGACTTCAATTGGTTTAAACCCAAGTACTTCAGCTTAATTGGGTTGTGAACTGGACTGTTAGTTGTACAGCATGCAATTTCTTAATTGTCCATAATGTACTGACATTGTTCAACCTGTTTCCCCCTTGCTTTCAGACTGGCACACCATGGGATGGTATTCATGAAATTGGAAAGGATGCCTGTCTCCAAATCTACCCTTGTTGCCTTGCACACATTCAGGATGTGGAGGACATGTGACCTATGCATTAGAGAAATGCAGTGTCCCAGAAGTTGTCACAATATAAGCACTCAGTTCCTTTTCCTCAGCATGGGTGAATGCTTAAAATCGAATGGAGTTCACACACACCCCTGCTAACTGGGCAAGAGGCACTTTTTCAAGTGGTGTCCTCTTATATTTAGCAGGGGGAGAGCAATTGTCCCTCTTCACCCCAGCAGTGTCTTTCTTGTGGCTGTTGCTGGTGGTGTTCTCCATTCTTCTAGATTGTGAGCCCTTTTGGGACAGGGAGCCATTTAACTTTAATGTTATTATTTGCCTGTAAACCGCTTTGTGAACTTTGTGTTGAAAAGCGGTATATAAATACTAGTGATTGATTGATTGACACACCTTTGCCAACATGTGAAATTGTCAGAAACTGACTTTTTTTCAGTTTTTTCAACTGCATTTTTTTCCTCATTGCTCTTCTTTTTTATGGTTGTCGGAGGAAGTATAGTTATATTAAAAATTCATTAAATTAACCAGCTAAAGCCATAAGGTTTATGCATAATGGAATCTATAAAAAATTTTTTAAATAATATTTACATAGTTATGGAGACTTTTCAGCAGGAGTTGAAAGGCATTTCTTTTTCTGTCAAGCATTCTCTTCCTCCACTCAATTGAAAACTATGGAAAATGTCAATCAACATATATTACTGCTTTTTAAAAAAACATATATTTTCCTTTTTTTTCATTTTTTGCCTTATTCCAAAACTTTGTATATTCTATTTTATTCCTTTGAATGCTGGAGAATACCTGCAAATACTGTTTTGAAAGATAATGTGTTCTTTAGATAGAATGTGTTCACTTTCAAATTCAGAACTTGATTTAACATTAGTATTGTTATTGTTTTTAACGCTTACTACTGTACCTTAGTCATACTTATATTGTTATATTATTGATAACTACAAAGTGGCAGAGAAATCTAAAAATCAGAGGAGACACTATCACACAACAAATAAGACTATTGCTAAAAAAATTCATCAGAACAATATGAAATTCATGGCAAGAAAATGTGTTGTTCTTTCAGTTGTGACTTTGTTAACAATTTGGAAGCATCCATTATATTACTACTGCGGTGTTATTGAGCTAGTTTTATTAAGGCAAATTTATTGCAATGTTAGAAATTAATACCACTCTTATATCCGCCACAGTCTGGCTTTATTGAATGCCATGGGGCATATTAATCAGTAAAGCCAAGTAGTGCATGAAATAAAAGTATAAATTAACCTGTAACATGAATGTAAAAAGGGGTTTAATAAAAGAGAAATAAATAACACTTTAATGATAATCAAGGAGCCTGAATTAACCAAGCACAGAGTGTAATAATGCTGAAAACAACCTACTGATACACATTTAAATGAAGTTTAGAGCCATGACACACAAACACTCACACAAGAAATCATGAAGTACACAGTTCAGAACTGTACTTAAATCATTAAATTATGTATACCTTCACATTGAACAATCTCTAGGATACAATATTAACTGTAAGTCACAATGGGTGCAATCATAACCTGGAGTGTCTCAGACGCACCATGAATTGCATTTGGACCACTCTTAGAGTCACGGAGGTGTGCTGACTGTGACAGTAGTGCAAACATGCTTTATATGGTGTGTTTGCGACAGTCTTGGGCTGGCACGAGTCCCTCGTGCCAGCTTAACTCCAGGTTAGGATTGCACCCAATGTCTTCCAACTTCAAAAGCAGCATGCAGCCAAGTTACCGAACTCTGGTCTACAAGAAAGTAACATAACTGATTGAAATGATCATGTGGTAAAGCTTTTACCACAATAAAAATATTGGCGTCAGAGTTCAGAAGACCAAACAGTATCTCCCAATTCATCAACATGTTAGTAAGCTTTTAAAATCGAAAACAAAAACACAACCTGGGCAAAGCCCAGTCCTAACCTACACGGGAATAGACAGGCAAAATGATCTGTGCCGTAGGAGATGGCTGCTGCGCACATTGAAGTAAGAAGATATATTTCTCCTTACCCAATGTTGCGCGGCAGGCACCCCTATGGGGCTACTCAGATCTGTGCCAGCTTAATCGCTGACTCAAATCCAAGCAGTCGGGGGAAGGGTTAGAATATGGTCTAAGTTGCCGTCCCAACCCTCTCCCGGTCCTGGGCCAGCCACCAGCCCACCCTCCCCCACCTTCATCCACCCCAAAACGCCCCGTTCTGCCATCTCCCACCCTTTCCAAGCCCCCACACCAGCTGCCATTGGACAGTACAAACCTTTTTGGAGCTTGTGGAGCTTGTGACGGTCCATCTGCTTCTCAGCTTTCCAGCACTGACATAGCTGTGCCAATGGGGCCTGTGCTGCATCCTGCAGTTGTGGGGCAATCACGGAAGCCTCATCAAGATAATGGAATGTTGCATTACCCTTACCCAGTGATGTCATTCAGGGGGAACGGACCAGAACGGGCATTCCGGATCCTAATGGGCTCCATGGCTGGTTCCGGGTTACCGACAAGTGCCAATCAAAAGTGAGTTCCTGTTCCTAAATCATTTGAATGACACCACTGCCCTTACCCCAGTGCTGGAAAGTTTGTTAGGATTGTTCCATAAGGGCCAAATCCTATCCAGCTTTCCAGCACTGATACAGCTGAGCTGGGCCAATGGGGGTGTGCACTGCATCCTTCAGTGAGGGATAGTCATGGTGGCCTCCTCAAGGTAAAATAACATTTGTTCCCTTACCTCAGGGCTGCATTGCAGTAGCATCAGTACTGGATAGGATTGGGGCCTTAGTGACCTAGATTTTTGGGGTACCCCACATTGTATATAGTTCTTCATTAATGTTGTTTGTCTATTAAATATTTGCCTTTCCATCCTAAACACAAGCAGCTAACACCCATCATAAAGATAATGAAAAAACTAAAACAACAAGAAATTGTACCAGCAGTAATGGAACTAGCACCTTACTGAAACTCAGATCTAAATAGGATTGTTTGGGGCTGGCACTTATGGACAGAGTCAGCCAAATTTCCCATAGCAGAGAGTTCCACAGCCTGGCCATTACTGTCAAGATGTTGGCCCTGCCCCCATCAACTATAATTCAGATGATGGTGGAATATGTACCAAGTCTAGGATTATGGACAGGTTCCATTAGGTACAGTCTTCTAGATATCCAGGCTCCAAGTCATTTAGGGCTCTCAGAATCAGCACTTCTTCTGAATTTTATCCTAATATGGAACAAAAATAGCCACTGAAATAATGGCCTCAATGCTGAAACTGACAAACTCAGTAGAAACTTTGTAACTTTCACCAGTCTACTGTGAAATTGTCTAGGATTAACACTGACTGTCAGTTTCATCAGCATTCCAGGATTGGGAGGAGGAATTGGGGGTATCTTAAATGGTACAACTGACAAAGGTGTTCCCTGAGTCTTGTAGGCTGGATAGAGAAGGCAAAGACAGTGAACTAACTATTCCACTATCATAGTACAGTATTGGGAAGGAATCGGGTAAGAGAGCTGCGCCGTGCCTGTTAACCATAATTAAATAGACCCTTAATACAGGTGAAGAGATTAAAATTTGAAAATGATATTTAGAAATGTATACAGCTAATTGGCAACAATGGAAACTTTCCTTCAGGTATAAATAACAGGTTCTGAAGAAAACCAATAGCATTGCACCACAGCAAAAACCACTCCCCTCCATACCCAAGCCAGATGAGCCCCCTCCCCACCAGCTGTTTTAAAACACAAACTGAAATATTCAGCATCATATCGAGTTTGCTCTAGGAGCACATGTGAAATCAGTCTTATTCTTTTTCCATTGTGTGAAGGCATGTGGATCTTTCTACACAGGGGCACATGAGAATGGAAGGCCTGGGAGAGATGCCTCCCATACTCCTGTCCAACACCCTCTCTACTAGGTCAAGGAATGCAAGCTCAGAGCTCCTGTTCCTTGAAGAGGAGGTAAGTACTTATGGTCCGGGTTACTGGCTGTATAGTTAGAGGGGAGCATGGTGTTGCTATGGGGGCAAAACACTAAGTGTTTCAAGAGCCTGAGTTCCTGTATATCATGGCCCCTCCCTCTCGCCTCCAGGTCCATTCATCGCTCAGAAAGTAAAGCCTATGAGCTGGCTCTCCGAGCAGCGAATTGCTCTGAAGATGAGGAGGAGGAGGGGCCATGCTGCACAGGAGCTCAGGCTCCTGCAATACTTAGTATTCCCCCCCCCCCCGGGTAGGAATGCCACTGGAGGGGAGCAGGAAAGAAACTTTGGAGATCTCCTGCCGGGAAGAACATTACATATATTCAGGATGCAATCATGTACACACTGGATGAAATAAACTCCATTGAATAAGTTGAATCCAAAGTCCTTCTTGAAATCACAAAAGAAGTTCTATTCGCACAAAAGGGGAGAGACGGTTTTGGTGTAGCTCTCTTCCCATTGCAGCCTCCTGAAAAATTTGTGCCCCCCAAAATCTGCTCCTGATGAGTGGGGAACCCTTAGAAGCCACTTCTTATAGGGAACAGGGGGCTGCAGAAAGTAGAGGGATTGGTGAAAATCACCTGGTCCTCCCGCTCTTATGAAAATGGAGCTATTTCTACTCTATTCTGTGAATAGAAGATCTTAGGATACAAACCAATGAGATTTAATTCTGAGTAAACATGCATAGGATCGCTCTATCAGTCTCTTGTCAGCCTCTATAATGTCAATCATTGTAGCTATGGTTGACATAAAGTCTTTAAGAAAAATAAATAATTCACTACTTGTTTAAATCAGCTCTTCCTGATTAAACATATACTTATTTCCATGGCCTCAGTGAAACTAATTAAAAGATCACCTGCGTAATTTTTAATAATGCAATCAGAGCCTATGTTTCAAGGCACGCTTGTGCTTTAAGTAATGGTTGTAAAGGTACTACATGTACATATTTAAGAGACAGAATTTTGAAAATGCAACAGTCACAATCTCCAAAACTGCATGCAAACCCAAAGCCTGAACATTTGACCCACAGCTGCAGTTATAAAACAACATGTGAGCTCCCTCTTCTGGACTCCCCGAAGAAGTTAACCAACAAACCACATGCGATTTTGATGTGTCTGTTCATCACCAGTGTGAAGGAGGGTGTGATGGTAAAAACGAACCTGCTACAACAGAAGCTTGTATATAAATGTCAAACCATATCCCTTTGTTTAAAGCTATAATGCTACTTCAAAACAACCTTATCATAATGAGCTTCACTACCATGAGGACCAATTACAGTAGCCTTAAAAAGAAAAAGAATTAAACTATGCTGCAAGCTATATGTGGGGCACTTACAAAGGTAACAAATTCATGCTGTTTAACTTTGCCATGTCTGCTAGTCGTACGAAGGAGGGCTACATTATGGCTGCATTTAAAAGTATGTCTTGGGTGCTATAGAACCAGTTAAAGACCTTACTCTGGAGAATATGTAATGATACTGAACAGGAGACAGACTTCACATTTAGTTAAGTGAGGTCCCAGTGCTCTCCGGTGCTATGCACTAGGAATTCTGTAAGCTAATGAGTCAAACCATCTGCAACTCTTTCCTAACAGATGTGGCAAACCACCATACTGAGATGTATCTTTTAATGGAGAGACCCGCCGAAAGCTCTAGCAACAACACTCCAAATAAAGAGCAGGCTGCTTAGCCATTTGATGTGGCAGTTTTTCCGACACGCAGCTCCTCAGTTGCTTCTGCCATAAAGTCTTCCCCACCCAGACTGCCATCTGATTTCACCATGGGTGCCTTCCATTCAACGGCTGAAGAATAAGAAGCAATGTCTTCTGAATGTGTGTGGCACCAAACCTAACTTTTACTGATGGAAATTGATTCTATTCCAGAGCCACTGTTCTATTGCTGGAAATGGATTCTATTCTACAGCTAGGGATAATGTTCTGATCTAGGAAACCCTGCTCAACAGTGAACAGAGTGGCCTTGAGCAGTCATGACCCATCAACCTCACTCTGTGAAATTCTCTGAGGGCGCAATCCTAACCTGGAGCTAGGCCAGCAAAGTTTGGCCGGCACAAGGGCCACCATAAAGTATGTTTGGACCACTCTCGGAGTCAGAGAGGCCAGCACACAGACGTGCACCATCCTCCCTGACACCAAGAGTGGTCCAAACGCACTTTATGGTGGCCCTTGTGCCGGCCAAACTTTG
>JAJKFI010000045.1:11753782-11776778 GCA_029204185.1 Lerista edwardsae | reverse complement strand
TTAATTATGGTCATTCTGACAGGAAATCATGCCATATTGTTTCATGGCTAACAGGCCCAGTGCTTAGCTGTGACAAATCATCATTATGGGAATTTGAGGGTTAGTTGCTGAACTGCTATATCGGCCACTCAAGAGATTAATAAGAATCTATTTTTCTGTATTGAGCCATCCCTGAAACCTCAGGGCAAATGAGGTTTTTATGTAGTTCAGGTGGGATCAAAGAGGCCATTATGGGTATTGAAGGACAACCAAAATGATGATGGGGTTGGAGCAACTTCCTTGTGAGTAGGGATATAAACTGGGACAGAGTGCCTATACCTTTAACAATTATATAGAATAGGGAATTTAGCAGGTGCAGCCGTTGAAACCCTTCCATGATGAGCTACACCTGCCCAAATTCCATCTTCTATACAACAGTTAAAGGTATAGGCATGTTGTCTGAGTTTGTATCCGGTAACCCTATCTATGAGGGAAGATTTTTTTTTTGAACATTTTAAAAAATGATGGGGAGGGGACAGGATATGAGGTTTATAAAATGATAAGCATCAATAAAATTTATCCACATAGTGTGGAGAGAGTGGAGAGACATGCTTATGATACTTTATGATACCTCGAGGTTGTATTATGGCTGCATCTATGCTGGAAAGTTGGATAGGGTTGGGCCTTAAAGAGAAGACACATTAGATAAGAAAGAAAAGGAAGGCAAAAGATACAGTGCAACATTTGTCATCATTCTCTTTTAAAAAGCCATCTGAGTGGCCATTCCAACATCTTGTGGCCATGAATTTAAGCAACGGTGTTTAGCAGCACTATATATAGCTTTCCTTGTACACGACTGGGTAACAGGGAACAAACTCTTTTCTTTGGAAACTCAAAGAAAAAAACTCTTTTCTACATGCCAGAACTGAACGATCATGCCTCAGCTATGCCTCAGGAGCATACCAGCATTGTTGCCTCTGCAGCTGATGCAGCCTTATAAGATCAGAGTGCCTTAAACAACCATCCCGCATTTTTGTCATGGGAGGACAACAATATTGTGGAAGCAGCCTCTTTTCAGAAGCACTAAAGTAAGATTCCACAAAACGACCTGAATGGACACTATTCAAGCACTTACGTGTTTATTAATGCTTCTGAACACTTTACAGCACCTATCCCAGGAAACTCCAGAACATGGAAGCATTACAAAGGAGGACATAAATGTTCTCTTTTAAAATAGATTATTGCCAGGCGACCTCAGAGTGGGAACACTTTCTATAAAGGATCTTAAGGGAAAGAAAACATCTGGAGATTTCCTGAATGGTACATAGATCCCAGCTAACTGTAAATGACCATGAAGGAAAAATATCTCAGTAACCAATATTTTTCTCTGCTGGTATCAAATGAAATTCATTTGGTATCAGCTGGAGTTTCTGTAGTGCTAATGGAAGTTATTTTCAGTTATCACATCAGTCCATAAGTATACAAAGGCAGCAATTTCACTGGTAATCTGGAGATCAGTTGGGATGCAGGGGGTATGTTTTAGACTGCTTCTACAGTGACAAGCCTTTATTTTAATACATGTAGTACATCATAAATAAAAAGAGAATGGTAAAAAGAACATTCAGCTAGGGTGAAGATTAGAATTGGAAACATTTCACAGTGTGAACACCTGAACTTCTAAATACTAGGCATGCCCAGAAAACCCAGTGCTTAATGGGGAAGAACTATGCCTGAAAACTAGTTTTATGTCACAAGTATTTCTTTAAATCTCAAGGTACAATAAATGACAGAGCAGAAATGGATCTGGAGAGGGGGAGAGAGAGAGAGAGAGAGAGAGAGAAATTCTTAAATTCCCCTAGCTCAACCTGATTACAAAAAAAGTGGATTTTTTTTTTCATCATTTTGAATTGCTAGTGCTGGGGAGTTTAGGATATGTGAAGGAAAACAAAGTATTAATCTGAATCTATTTACCTGAATGTTAGTAGCTAATACTTCAAATTATTGCCTTGACATTTATCAGCAAGACTTGAGATCTATTAACAGTGGTTAATGATGAAAGCTAAATGGCATCTTGGTGGTTAGAGGCAGTATAACTCTGACTAGAGACAAACAGCAAGGGAGAGCTTTGTGACCTTCCTGCAGGCTTTCTAAAGGAAGTTGCCATGTGAGGGATATAACATCAACCTTGCATCAGCCATTAGTTTATTACCTTGAGGCATGATCCTCATGTGAATACAACAGGAACTGGGGAGGAAAATCTGTTAGATGTTAACACATATCACACAAAATTTGTTCATGACAATGAACATTTCTTCCCTTCCAACAAATATACAAATAAGAGGTTATACCTCTGTTTCATGGTATTGAACACAAGGACATTCCAGGTTCATTAATTTAGAAAACAAGAGAATTGAACATGAGACAGAGTGCATCTCCACACCAAGTCAGAGAAAGAACCTACATCAGGGGGAGTCTAAAGCTCATTTCATACAATAGCATTCATTGTGTCTGCTGAGGGCCCAGAAGTGATGTCATTAAGCAGGAACTGATGTGATTAAGCAGGTGATGACCAGAAAGTTTTTCTCACTTACTCATTCACTAGCTGCAAATGACAGAAGAGGAAATACAGGCATGCCCCGTTATCCACTGGGGTTCTGTTCCAGACTCCCTCGTGGATCTGTGAAACCATTGCTACTGGTGACACCATTTTAAAGACAGGGGAACATCAATGGTTTTGCCACAACAAGGTAAAAAAAGGGATTTGTTTAATGTTCCCCTATCTTTTTAATAGGATCACAGAATCTATGGTACCCATGGATAACTGGAACCATGGATACCAAATCGTTGGATACCAGGGCACGCCTGTATACAAATCTTAATCATATTTTCAGGATATGAGAGAGCCCAATTATCACACAGCAGCACTGCTTCTGCTGCAGCATCATTTTGCTGTTCAGCAGAAGAGAGTTGCTCTGCAAGGTGATTCCTCAGCAAAAACAATGGGTGGTTCTCCCAGTGCCTTGGCAGCTTTCTCACCACTCTTGGCCTGCATCCTGCTCCATTCCATGAGACCTCCTCCTATCTCTCCCTCCCTCCCAGCACCTTGGCAAAAGTGGTGCTGCTGAAAGGGTGGCATTGGGAGAGCCCAGTTGTCAGGCAGGCTGACTTTTCAGCAGTGGCATTTCAAAGTAAGCAGTGCTTCTAGAAGGACAGCCTGCATAATAATTGGGATCTCCCAGCTCTGCCCTTTCAGCAATGCTGCTTGCACTGATGTGTCACTTCACTGCTCAGAGCAGCTCTGGAAGAGCTCAGTTATTATGGGGGCTGGATAAAAAGCTTTGCCGGCTAGATACAGCCTACAGGCTTTATATTTAACACTCCTGACCTTGATCGCACATCAATTGCTCTGATTGTGTGAACAAAAGAAAGCTGAAAGCATGTTAAAGTGATTACTAATGCAAAAGATCTTGATAACATTCATTATGGATTATGATGATTATAAACTTCACCAGCGATGATTATAAGAAGACATTGGGAGCCTCAGATCAAAGTCAATGAATTATACAAAAAGTTGGAACAAAGATAAAGAAAACTGGATTATGGCATACATTGTTTTTTTCTTCTTCTCCAAAGGGCCTCTCTCTTTTCTATTGAGTAACAATTTTGAGTAATGTAAAATTGCAACTTTTATTGCATGGATAGGGCCATCAGCCCTGACTATCTGTCCCATTTTTGTTCAAAAGAGTTGTTCTACTCCCTTCACAGTACAATCCATCTTCCTACTCCATCCTTCTACTATTAGCACCCTTTGACCATCATATCTCCCCACTTCTACATTTGAAAAGTGCATGTTAGCTGCAAAGAATCTTTACGTTCTATTTTGAATTTGCCTAGCTGTCTACCATTGACTACACTTTACATGTACTAGGGTAATATTGTGACAGTGCCTGCATACATCTTGTGTTATTTCATTCTATACCTTTATTGATAGACAATATCAATATTGTAAATCTGTACTCAAAACGTATCTGAAACTGACCTTGCAGTGATGAGAACAAAACTAGAGAGAGCATTAGGCACATCAAAGGATGAACTTGGGTATATGGCTTAATAGGTATAGGCTCAGCCTGCAGAAAATCTGATGTATTTGTGTAAGGAAGCAAGCAAAAAGAAGATAATATAGTATTTGTGTTCTGTGTTTATATCTCTGTATGTACAAGAATGTACACGAAGTGTGCAGGGACATCCCATATATATCATGAAGTCTCTGAGCTATACAGCCCTTCCCTCCAGGCACATCCTGTCCCTCATAATGATGGACAGTTTGCTAGTTTGAAACAATTCCCCCTTACGAATGCTCTATGCTGTGGCACTGTCTTATTTCATTATCCAGAAATGATTAAAATAATGCATTAAAGTTTCTGCTGTGTTTCGTTCCCTAGAGAAGATAGCTCCAATTGGAATTAGGAATAAGGCTGCTGCAGTAGGATTAGGACAATGGGGACAGAATATTTTATGGAAAATGGAATCCGATGAGTTGGAATGAGCTACCTCAATCGAAGTCAGAAATATTATGCATGCTGGCCCAAGTATTGCTATTTCACCATATGGGTGCTTGCATACGGCCAACATTAATGCCAATGCAACATTCAAAAACACGAGTAATTCAAGATAATTCAAACTGTTTTGCATGAATGTACATGTTAGCACAGAGCCTTAGGATCAAGGCGCAGGACTGCTTGTGCATCACACTTATTTTGAAGGGCCAGAAGCACTCTTGAACCCTTCTTCATGGAGGTTCTGCACTTTTCTCATTCACCCAGGGTTCCTGGATTATCTATACAATCCCTGGTTCACTGTCCCAACCTCACAGCAGCCCAGAGATGCACGCGCCTAATTTGGTTCTTAGGTAACCCATGCTCTCAAGGGTCCAAACTTTCAACTTGAGAGTCTGGGGACACTGTTTTTAATTTAGGGTCTTACTGTTCCAGGCCTTCACAGAGTTCCAAGAGATAGCAAGGTACAGTTCTTAGTACAAAGTCCTTTGGCTCACTAGCTAGCTCACAAACATTTGCAAGCCAAATGGGTGCATGTTTCCTTAGGGTAATTTGGCCCCTTAGAGCAGGAGTCCTCAAACTACGGCCAGATACGACCCCCCCCCAAGGTCATTTACCCAGCCCGCCCATCATTCAGAGCCAAAATGAGGAGGGGCGGGCACGTGACCAGGACACAAGAATATACTGAGGGGGGAGACACTGCTGAAACCTCAAATGTACAGTCTGTATGCTGAATATTTTTTGCTGGGCTGGACCAGCGACCAGTACATAGATGGCTCCCTTCTCCTGTCTGCAGAGCCACTGAGCTGTGTGCCGAGTACACCCTTGCACTCGGAACACACGTAGAAGGTGCACAGTACTTCCCTGTCAGGTGGAGTGATCCCCCCGATAAATACTTTCTCGTCCCAGGCGGCAGTGATGTCATTCAGAGGCATACAGATTGTGTTGTTGGCACAACGCCCAAAGAACTGTGTGCAACTAATGAACTCCTTCCTCCTTCCTCCTTATATGATGTGTGTGGAGTGTGGCTTTTCTTGTAGCTGTCTGGCTGAGGCCGGAGTGGTGAATATAGGGTATGTCATCTGTTTGCTTTGAATAAACTGCTAGTATTGGATATCTCTGAATGTCTATATATGGGCAAAGTTATTATTGCTGGTATATTGTTTTTGTAGCACGGTATTTATTGGTATTTTTCAGTTTTCCTGAATGAAACATCTGAAATCTCCAACAAGATCCAGGCTAACTAAACCGGACATTTCATTAGCCAAAAGCAGGCCCATACAGTATTTCCCATTGAAATACTAATAGGTTTATACTGATTAAAATTGTTCTTCATTTTAAATATTATATTGTTTTTTTCTGTTTTTTTTTGCACTATAAATAAGATATGTGCAGTGTGCATAGGAATTTGTTCATACTTTTTTCAAACTATAGCCTGGCCCCCCAGCAGTCTGAGGGACAGTGAACTGGCCCCCTTGTTTAAAAAGTTTGAGGACCCTTGCCTTAGAGCCTAATCCTATCCAACTTTCCAGAGCTGGTGTAGTTGTGCCAACGAGATGTGCACTGCACTCTGTGGTGGAGCTGCAGTCAAGGAGACCTCCTCAAGGTAAGGGAACATTTGTTCCCTTACCTTGAGGATGTACTGCAGTTATGTCAGTGCTGGAAAATTAAATAGGATAGGACCCTCAGGTTGGTAGTTCTACTACCACCTTGTTACTAGCACCAAATCCGTGGGTGCCAGTATGCTGCCAGAACCCACAATAATTTGCTATGGGTGCTCAGTACCCACAATGTTGGGCACCCCCAAAGAGCGGGGCACCCCCATGTTCAGCACTGGGCCGGGAGTGCACCTGACCCAGCGGCGAACAGGCCCAGCCGAGGGCAGCGTAATTGAGCCAATGAGCTCCTTCCTGAGGTGTCGCTGGCACCTCAGGAAGAAGCTCATTGGCTCGCTCACCCCGGCCTTGGCAGGGGGCGGGGTTGCTTTGCAAAGCAGCCACTTCCGAGGCCAGGCGGCGGCAATTGCACGCCCTGGCCTCGGAAGCGGGTGCCGTGAGCAGCCATTTCCCAGGCCAGGGTGATGACAGGGGCATGGCCATATCAAGGGCGTGGCCACATCAATGTCAGGGGCATGGCTATGGGCACCCCAATGTTGATGGCAAGTTGGCATCCCTGCACCTTGTTTAACAGTCAGTCCTCCATCTCAATGGACAGGTGAAATCCTTCAGGCTACTTGAAGACTTTGGGCTCCCTTTACCCTCAGAAATCCATCAGTGATGTCATGTAGCCAGGATGCTCCGTAACGCCATTCCGGTTGTTCAGTGTAGGGCTGGCTCCACCCATTGCAGTCGTCGCTACTGCACGCCCTTGCATTCCATGTATGACTGGCTCCGCCCACTGCAGTCATTGCTGCCGCGCACCCCTGCAGTACGTGAATGGGGCTGGCCGCACCTGCACCCTGCACGCCCGCAGCCGGAGGTTTCAGCCAGGCAGGCAGGCAGGCAGGCAGCAGACCGCGGGGGAAGCAAGGACGCGCGGAGGAACTGCCAATCAACCGTGCATCCCGGTAGCTACTTCCTGCGTTCCGGTTGTTAGCGCAGGTAGATTCCACCACTGAAATCCATGTCTCAAGACTGGTTCATTTTTTATCGCAAACTGAGCAAGCTAGGCCAGATTTTGCTGAACTCCCGTTCCCTCATACTCAAAGAATCAAAACACTGGGTACTCTGTTGCAGCCATTTCACAACAGCGGAAGTCTCTTCCACTGTTGTAAATCTATGCCCCCAACATCCCAATTCTGGATAGGATTGGGTTTTTAGAAATGCCTCGCTTTCTAGTCTAGATTATGCCCAAAGAAACAAAGGTAATCCTGGGATCCAAAGGTGCCTGCCCAAGTGTTTGGAAATACCCAGTGAGAACTTTGCTTCCCCCCCCCTCATTGAACATCAGGCACTATTATCATCATGACAGATTACAACTAGTTTCCAAAGTATCCTAAGTTTCAAAAATGGTTTGCTATGTGGGTGTGTGGGTGTGTAGTGGAAAGCCCCATTTGGACACATGAAAGTACAGGTTGTCTATTGCTTAATAAGTGCAAGTCAGTTTCCAAAGGCCTGTACTTAAGTTGAAACTTTACTTACTTACTTATGTGATGTAAAAAAAATTGTGAACAACTTTCTGTAGTGGTTGAAAAACAGTATAGAAATGCAGTATGTATATAAATTACCCTCAATAAAATATATAATAATTAACTCCCTAGTAAATATACACTCTGCGGTAACCCTGCATTTTTGTGTTATATACAAAAACCCTTAGAGCAACTTAGATGGATTGGGCTGCATTTGACATAGATGCATTTTACACCTTGCATTTTTGAAGTTACAATTTGCATTTGTATTAGTCGGACAAAAAAAAGGAATACAGTTCTATTAGGTACAGTACTAACTCTCCTTGATCCACCACTTCTGTGTCTCCAAAATGCAGTGTCTCTCTCCATCCCCAAACCCAGCGTCTCTCTTCCCCTTATAAACCAGGGTCTTTCCTCTTCTCCAAAACCAGTGCAATTGCACCTGTCCAAAAACATCAGAGCAGGCAGACTGTACCTGCACAAAAGCACAACTTGGCTGTCCTTAATTTAGGACATCTGTATGTTGGATGCCTAATCTATAATTACAAGCCTCTTTGGATCCCAGTTGACATTTCTAAAATACATTTTCCTCCTAGAAACCTATAATTCAGGGTTTACTAAAGCCCACCCATTCTTGAATGGATTCACAAATGCTTATAAAAGGGAGCAAGGCTTTAAAAGGAAGAAAGACGTTTTTTTTTCCCCCAGCCAGCACTAATTTATTGAATGTTTCATTTTATTGAGACATTGCTGTTTCAATATTATATTGTTTCTCTTAAGCCTGTCAGGGTAATTTACATATTTGCCATAACATCTTTGAATTTGTTTCAATACAATTCCTTTGCAATTAAGCGTGTGTGTTTTTAGCTGCTACAAGTAAAAAACAAAACAAAATGATGCTAGCAAAGAAAAAAGAGACACGAATCCACTTACTCCTAGGTGATAAAAATTCACAGTAAAGCTGCAGATGTAGCAGAGTGAGAATTACCGTAGCAGCAGGCACGGAAGATAAAAGAGGATTACGCATGATGAAATGTAGTAATTGACTAGAAATCACTGAAAAATACCAGATGGATGTCAGTGTTCCACACAGCTCTAATATGCCTGTCTGGTTTCATTGAGCTTCACTTTTCAAATTTCCTAAGTGTAATTGAGGTTTATTGATATAGTATATGGCCCAGTTAATTTGTTGTTGTTGTTCAGTCGCTAAGTCGTGTCCGACTCTTCGCGACCCCATGGACCACAGCACGCCAGGCCTCCCTGTCCTCCACTAGCTTCCTGAGTTCGCCCAATTTCATATTCATTGCTTTGGTGACACTATCTAACCATCTCATCCTCTGTCGCCCCCTTCTCCTTTTGCCTTCAATCTTTCCCAGCATGAGGGTCTTTTCTAAAGAGTCCTCTCTTCTCATCAGGTGGCCGAAGTATTGGAGCTTCAGCTTCAGCATTTGTCCTTCCAGGGAGCAATCAGGCTTGACTTCCTGGAGAATTGACCGATTGGATCTCTTTGCAGTCCAGGGGACTCTCAAGAGTCTTCTCCAACACCATAATTCAAAAGCATCGATTCTTCGACGCTCTGCCTTTCTTATGGTCCAGCTCTCACAGCCATACATGGCTACTGGGAAAACCATCGCTTTGACTATGCGAACCTTTGTTGGCAGGGTGATGTCTCGGCTTTTGATTAAGCTATCTAGGTTCACCATAGCTTTCTTCCCAAGAAGTAAACGTCTTTTAATTTCATGGCTGCAGTCACATGAGATTCAGAAGAGGTGGCAAGAATACACAGAGGAACTCTATAAGGCCGATCTAAATGTTCCTGATAACCACAGTGGTACAGTCACTGAGCTCGAACCTGACATCCTGGAGAGTGAAGTCAAGTGGGCTTTAGAAAGCCTCACTAACAACAAAGCTAGTGGAGGTGACAGCATTCCAGCGGAATTACTCAAAATCTTAAAAGAGGATGCTGTCCAAGTGCTGCTCTCCATATGCCAGCAAATTTGGAAAACCCAACAGTGGCCACAAGACTGGAAAAGATCAGTTTACATTCCAATCCCAAAGAAGGGCAATGCCAAAGATTGCTCGAATTACCGCACCATTGCACTCATTTCACATGCTAGCAAGGTCATGCTCAAAATCCTACAAGCTCGGCTTCAGCAGTATGCGAATCGAGAACTACCAGATGTACAAGCTGGTTTCCGAAGAGGCCCAGTTAATAGGCAGCTGTAAAAAAAAAAAAAGACACTGCTTAATCCCTTCTGGAGCCAGGAATATGGCCCTGCACTGCCTGGCTAAAGAGGCTAGTGTAAATGATTATCATCAGATACATTTGTTTCCTGCACCCGTTCTCTGCATAGTAGGGCATGAACGCAGTAACTGCTCCATGTAACGTTTAAATTGCAGAAAGGCATGCAATTATAGGAACCACCAAAAGAGGCTTATGCAGGATTTTTGTATTGGTTTTGTGTTCGAACAAAAGAACAAATGAAAGAACGGAAGAATGAAATAACCTATATACAGTAATGGTTTATTATATCATAACCAACTTGGAATTCCACTCACTTCTAAGTGTTGATTTTCTTTGTTTTAGTAATAGGAAAAGCAGAGGAAACCAGGGCCATGCAAGTATACAACGTGCCAGACAATATTGAGAGGGGTTAACTCTGAGGAAGGGCCGGAAAAAGGGGCACCTTAAGAGAATGTCAATATGCCTGATAATACAGGGCCAAATTTGCAACAAGTTTGGTTTTTTGAAAACCTGCCATAGTAATCGACACAAAGCTGCCCTTCCTTCCAATGATTCACAATTTTGTTTGCAAAGGTTGGCAGTCACAGTTCTCTTAAAGGAACATTCCTTGCATGTTTTTTCCCCCCTAACCCAGTTCCCAGGTTTTTTTTATTGCTTATTATTATTACTTTAAGGCAATGGTTCCCAAAAATTTTTGATTGGCAGCTCTCTTGGCCTACCTGGCCATTTCTTCCCTCTCCCCTCCCCAAATTTTCTAATTTATGCCACTGCCTCTTGTTTTCATTAATTTGATGATGTATATTTTTATTGCTTATTTTATTTGTTGCTTTTGGTTCTTGTTAACTTATGGGTCACCATAGCAATTATGGTTAGCCGGTGCCGTTCCGGGGGGAGGGGTGGCACTGAGTGCACATCTCCAATCTGCTGCTCCCACCTCCGCCTGTTTTGGACCATCTCCTCCTTTCTTTTCCCCTTTACAAAAGTGGGGAAAGGAGGAGGCAGCCCAAAGTGGTTCTACATGCAGCGCTTGGCTCCTATGATACTTGGAGGAATCTTGCACCACTGCAACCTTGCAGCGGTGTGAGATTCCTCTGAGAATTTGGAGGCAGGCGCTGCTTGAAGCAGAGAACCTTCCAATATGTTTAGAAGAGGGTGACCAGCAGTGGCGTTGGAGGGGCACACAAATTTGCCACCCGCAAGTGCAGTTTAGCACCAACTCAATGTGTAGAAGTGCATTAATGTTTCAGGAATGAAAGGAGCAAAACTCAAACAGTGCCATAAGTTATCAATTTTTTTCGATATTTAGCAGTTTCAGAGAAATGAGAAACAGATCTATCTGGAGACTCAAGAACAGATCAGGAATAATGTAAATAGGATGTTTTGCTATTAGTATTAATTACCTTTCAAGTGCATGAAGAATGAATTCATTTATATTCAGAATAGTCCCTGTAGGCTGAATAAAGTACAAAGGAAAAATCCATCAAAAACATGAAGAAGTAAAAGATCAAGAGTAGCAAAACAAACAAAAAAAATGCTTTCAAAAATTTTGTCCATTTGTCCCTAAAGTATTTTCCTCAAAAAGTACCCATTGTAATGCACCTTCTAAGCAAAGATGACAGGACAGCCGATTTTTCTAGAAGAAGCACAAGTGCTTGATTTTTACATGCTACTTGCCTTGTATGACACCAGATTGTTTCAGATGTACTCAGAGTGACACAGCCTAAATTACTTATGTGAGGAAACAGTAAGAACACTGAATGCTGATAGCAGTTTGAAGGAATTTGAGGAATAACCTATTCCAAATGACTTTCATTTGGCCACACAGACTTCCAAAAATCCATAATTGCATGCATGTCTAACTTCCACTTGTGTGATCCATGCCATATTGCCATAGGTAAATGGCCTTAGTGAGGTGTCACCAACAAGTGTCCTACACTCCAACAAGAGTCACCATACAAAACCTGACTCTTCTAAAATTTCTCATTAAGGGAACCAGCTGCCATACTGACCTGCAGTCATGGGCACTGACTTGCTTATAACATCAGGGTTGCCCATGGCCACTCCTCCCGACATGACCACGCCCCCTGACATCTCCTGAGGCCGGGGTGTGTGATCGCCATGGCAATCCCACACCCTGGCCTCGGGAAGGGTTGCTGTGGCCTGACAGCTGCCTCTCCCGAGGGCAGGACATGCGATTGCTACGGCAATTGCACACCCCAGCCTCGGGAAGGGGTACTGGGGCCACTGATTGGGAGAGGTGCTGTGTGCCGGAAGGGGCTGGCTGGAACGTGGGTGCTCTGCCCCCACTGAAAAAAAAACATGGGGGCTGAAAAACCCAAAGCCCCCTCCTAGTTGGTACCCATGCCTGCAACATATTGTTCAAGGTCTTTGTAATCCCCTCCTAGCTGACTGACAGTCCAATCTTATCCTGGGCCTACTGAAGTGGATATCACAATCTGCTACCGTAAGTCCAGTTATAGTGGTGGCTTCCACCAGCAGATCTTATCCCCAGCAACAGCTCGAGAAGCCCCACACAGAGCTGTTCGATTCACTGCCAGCAAAATCGCTGGCGGTGAGCCAAGGAGCCCCATTGTGGGCAATGGGGCATTCCCCAGGGGAAGGTGACAAATATCCCCTTCTTGCAGGGAGACTCCAGCAGCTGCCTTGCTGCCACTGGATATAGCAGTAGCCTTTGGCTACCACTGCATCCACGATGGCCAGTAGTTCTGGATTTGGCTGTCAGTTAGTTATCTAGAACTGCATTTCATGTGCATACTAACACATTCACCGAAGTGAATCTAATCACTAGTTCTTCAACAAATAAGATCCCTCTTCTTCCTATTCACTTCCTATTCACAATGCCCCAAGGAAGGATATAAGTGGATAGAAAAAAGTAAATAACAATGAATGAAATGTCTTTTTTCTTACCAAATACAGTACAGTGTTCTATAAGTGAGGCTGGAGCACTAAGACATGAGGTTTATATCACAATGTACATTATTTGTTGCTGTCTTGTCTACAGTGAGGAAATCACAAGCTGGAGCATCTGTACTAGTAGTTACAGAGGACAGAAAAGCACCGCTCAAAAGCTTTTTGATCTGTGTCAGGAGAAATGTGCGGTTTCCTTTGTTTTGTTTTGCTGATTGGATGTGACAGAAATTCAAGACTGTGGTTAGCAAGCCTATTTCATGCATTAATAAGAGTACAGTATATTAACAGGAGGGACTGCCTGCAGATTCACAGTTCAGCTGAATCCTTGTTCTTTCACCACAGTAAAACATTTGCAACTTCCCAGTGGTGTTTCTACAGGGATAGCAAAGCTCTAAGTTTTGCAAGAAGCCTAACCTTGCAGTGGAAATCACTCCTCTCCTGCACCATTTTAGCCAATCCTCACAGGGAACAGCAACATCTTGGTGTTGCTTACTGGCTACAGCGGCAAGGGAGAGGAGGGATTTACATGACAGGGTAAGGCTTCTTGCAAAACTTAGAGCTTTGCCATCCCTGTAGAAACGCCTCTGCAACTTCCTTCCTAAAGATAAAAGAGTTACAGGCCCAAACCCTAACCAACCTTTCAGCACTGTCATAGCTGTGTCAATGGGGCATAGTGCTGCATCTTGCAGTTGGGGGTCACAGACTCCTCCTCAAGGTAAGGGAATGTTTGTTCAGAGCTGCATTGCCCTTACCCTGGTGCTGGAAGGTTGGTTAGGACTGAGTCTACAGCCCCATTTAAAAGATTTATCTTTTATTTGTATTTGCTCTACAGATACCAAGAAAGAGGAGGAGATAGGATGGTGAAAGGAAGGTGGGACTTTTGTCAGCTTTAGCAAGAAAAAAAATATATTATGAACATGCCTGAACCTAGACCCTCAAGCAGTGGCATAGCTAAGAGTGCAATCCTAAACTGGAGTTAGGCCGGCATAAACTAAGCCAGCAAAATTTGGCCAGCACAAGGGCCACCATAAATGGCCCTTCAGAGAATTTGGACGACTCTCTGAGTCAGGGAGGATGGTTTATATCTGTGTGCTGGCCTTTCTGACTCCGAAGGTGGTCCAAACATACATGACGTTGTCCTTTGTTCTGGCCAAACTTTGCTGGCTTAGTTTAGGCCGGCCTAACTCAGTTTAGGATTGTGCCCTAAGTCATTTTGCACCTGGGGCCCATAAATTTTTGATACCCCCCACCGACAAAATTCGTGGATTCATCATGCAAGCCCAAAGGCTGTATATTTGGGTAACATACATTACCCTTGCATAAGTATTTTGGGTTACTTTTTGGGTTTTGGCCATATCGTTTGCTAGAATAGAGATATTACACTCCATTTTTTTCCCATTGCATTCCGGGTGAATTTCCACATCCAATGGTATACAGCATGTTGGTAGTATTCCATAAACTCACAATTTTGAAAACTTGGGGTTCAGCAGTGACACCACCACCACCCCGAGGATGGCACCTGAGGCGCTGCGCCCCGTCCCATAGGTAGCTACGCCACTGCCCTCAAGCTCAAGATTCCTGACATTAAGTGATTGGAGCCAGAGCCTGAAGTTCAGCATGAAAAAAAACCCGATACATTGTCCCAGTAAAGGTAGAAGGCCAGGCTTCTAGTACATCAGGCTTGCCCATGGTTGTTTGGCATATTACTGTTGCAGTCTGTGCCCCCTATACAGAAGATTGTTACACACCGAACATTTCGATTAGCCATAAGCTATGCATATAAGCAAAGGGCCCAACCTTAACCAACTTTCCAGCCCTGCTGCAGCCACAGTGCAGCTCAGCCTTGAGGAGGCCTCCATGACTGCCCAACCACCACAGGATGCAGTGTGCTACCCATTCATCCATTCATTATTATTTATGAACAGGTGCCATCTAATTATTAGGGAATTGGGTGTCTCTGCATTGTCAACTGATGCAGTTTCATAGGGGCAGTTGTCCCTACAGTTCCCCATTCAGTTAACTTATAGCTCACGGTGAGCCCAGACCTGGGCTTATTATCACCAGTGGTACGAGTATACCACAGGCTCTGGTGTACTCCAAATGCTCCCTTTCCCTGAGGAGATCCCAGCAGTAGCCTCAGCACCCACAGGATACAGCAGTTGCCATTTTGGCACTGTTGGATCCCTGGGCACTGGGCAGCTTAGGAATGGCCTGTGAGAAAGCCCTCCTTCAGCTGAAATGGGGTAGATGGTGTCGAATCTCCCCTTGAGGAAAACCAGTGGTGTTATTCTACCGGAATGCTGGGCGGGATATCCGGGTGATCGACAGCCCGCCCGTCACGTTCCGCAGCCTTACGCCATTTGCATAACCAATTACGCCGCTTGCGTACGTTACGCAAACGGCGTAACGCTGCAGAACGCGACAGGGGGGCTGTCGATCACCTGGATGTCCTGCCCAGCGTTCCGGTAGAATAACACCACTGAGGAAAACACTATTTCAAAATGTGTAGGATAGTAGGATAGAGAGTAGATAGCTACTTTTAAAGCAAACGCTTTGTTGGCTTGCACAAAAAACAGTAATGAGCTACAGGAAATCATTGATAACAGAAAATCATTGAGATCTGTGGCTTGGCAGCAGCATGTATGCCCTCATCTTGTTGATTGTGCTGTTTCTTGGTTCTCTGCTGTCAAACATCCTTTCCTCTTCTCATCCCCTGCTTGCTGAAGTCTGCACCTGTGCTCAAAGAATTAAATCAGCCGTATCCAGATGGATCCTAATGACAAGGGCTTTGTACAAAGCGTGATTATAAACTGACATTCCTGTCATGTTTGTTCTTTTGTTTCTTTCTATTTATAGAGCTGGTGTCTACAAGTTCCATAATAATCCCCAAATTTATCCAACAAGCAGCTGTCAAGTTGCATGTCATTTCAGCTTGTTTTGCTTTAAATTATTTTGGAAGGCTCCAATCCTATGCACACTTACTTAGGGGTAAGCTCTACTGAACACAGTGGGACTTACCTCCTGGTAAACATGTACTGTGTTGGACAGTAAGTACTATTATTACCCGCCTCCAGAGGTCAATTGGAAGAGGAACCTTTTGCAAGATCTTTTCCATGGTGACAGCCTGGATGTCTTTAGACATAGCTGGATCCCTCTCCACCTATATTCCATTGACTACTAAAGACCTATGTATTTTCTCTGGCTATGGGATTTTTGTTTATGTTTGCTGCAAAGGGCTTATTTTTTTCCCCTTGCTGCCTTGATAATGCTGCTTTTGCTGGTTTTAGTGTTTTGATTTTACTTGTAACAGTTGTCATTATTACTGTTTGGTTTCTCAATGAGCGTGAGCTCCCTTTGAGGCCTCCCTGTTGGGAGGGGAAAGGGTGATAAAAATATTTGAAATACTCGTTGAGGGTGGCTGATGGAAGCATCCCCAAATGTTTGGCCCTTTCTCTACTATTTCATGCCCCATTTATAAAGCGAGACACCTTGAGCTTTAAAGGACTCCTTGAATGTTCTTGGCGGTTGTGGAGGGGCTGCCAGTAGTGTAACTGGGAGGGGTGGAACATGGGCCCCCATGTCATCACATCACCCCCAGGTCTGCACAGACACCCCCATCTCCACACATGCTCACACATGCTCACATACATGCAAGGGTAATGCATGGCAGTAGGGCCCATTTCGCAGTACTTCTGCACACCGCAAGGTGGGAGCTGTTACCCCCCTCTCTGCCATGGGGGAAGAGTGGACCATCCTGGCCCCAGTTAGTATGCTACTGAGGGGCTGCTCCAACAGACCAGTGTTGGTCTCTGTAAGATATTATATTATAATGGCTAATGGGGACAAATTAAATGCTTGCCAAATTAAAATGTGAGCCCCTAGCAGAGGCGGATCTACAGGGAGGGCAAAGCTCTAAGTGTTGCAAGAAGCCTTACCCTGTCATGTAAATCCCTCCTCTCCCTTGCTGCTGTAGCCAGTAAGCAATGCCAAGATGTTGCTTTTCCCTGTGAGGATTGGCTAAAACGGTGCAGGAGAGGAGTGATTTCCACTGCAAGGTAAGGCTTCTTGCAAAACTTAGAGCTTTGCCCTCCCTTAGATCTGCCTCTGGCCCCTAGCACTGTGGTCCAAAAACAACATTTACACAATAATACTATTATTTAGCTAGCAGAATTATATGCCCCAAACACAGGGTTAGGGTTAGGGTTATATTATGAAAATTTACTGGTTTTGGGCGACAAACACATTTTTAAACTGTCAAATACTTTATGAAAATGACGAGAACTCAATATGTGGTTATCACTTCAGGATTATTAGGTGGTCTAAAATTTGGTGAACATTTACTATTTTGGGGAAACAAAAGTATTTTTCTTTTGAGGAACGTTTTCATTAAATTTGGTGATCACTTAAACATGAGCCTATTATAATCCTATCACACTTACCTGAGAGTAAGTCCCAATGAATTAAATTGAACTTACTTCTGAGTAGATATGCATAGGATCATGCTGTAAATCTCATGACAAATAATGGGCCTTGACAGTTGAGACGAACGCAACCCATAGTCTTCTTTAACCTAAATGAGCTTTCTTTCCTCAACACTCCCTGTGACAAATTTATTACATTCATTTAATTTCTTTCCCTCTTTTTCTTTTTTAAATAGGCTGTGCCCATTTAGTATTTGCATAAGAAACAGGTTCTCCATTTGCAACAAAAAGAAATAAAAACCATTTCTGGCCTTATTTGGACTCGAAGCTTGATACCATGGAAGATTACCCTACCTGACGACTGGTAGACCCAGCCATATCCATGACAACCAGTGGAACAGCGGCAGTACTTGGTAATAAAGTTTCCATAGTAGCTGTAGAACCTGCAACAGGATAAATTCTATTGTGACCTGCACCCTGATGACCAGCGTGATTCGTTCCTTATTACGTCCCAATGAGGCTAAAACGGTTTCATCAGACCAGGAAATATACGAAAACAGTGACTCCAAACATGCAGGCATGTAAGAAGACAGCCCCATGTAGTTAATGACTTGTATATGCCTCTGTTATCTCATCTGGGTTCTCCTAATGCCAGACACACAGCTTGATGTCTTCTGCAGTCCTTCTTTGTTTGTTTTTAAGCTGCCTGTAGACCTTTCAAAGACTTTGTCCATTATACATTCCAGAAGTGTTGACTTCTGCTCTTCTTAGGATGTAGGCCCATGCATGCTGATATAGCCCAATCCTACCTAATGCCCCCCACTGATGCAGGCACCAGTGGAGTGTGTGCTGCACACCAGGATGAAGGGCAGTTGGAGAGGTCTTGTCAGGGTAAATGAGCTTTTGTTCACTTGCCCTGGGAAAGCCTCTTCTTTCCCTGTGGGTCTCCTTGATCCTGTGCCTGCTAGTTTGCTTGTACAGGACTGAGATGTGTAAGGATGGTAGAAAGGGAGAGGATCCAGCGACATGCAAGAGCCACTGAGCTTGCCCTCTCCCTTCCTCATTCCACCTCCTTCCCTGCCCCCTCCCCACCCAGAAAGTCCCCCATTCCTCTCCTTTCCTTCCCGTTCTGCCTGCTCCCTGCTCCCACTGCTAACTCACCAATACTGATGAAAGCAATCAGCTCCACTGGCCAGGCTGCTGGGCTAGCAGTGATTCCACTGGCAATACTCACCAGCAACATTCACCAGCAAAAGTGACATTCCACCACCAACAGCATCTTTCTGCCAGCAGAACATGAGTTCCGCCAGTGGGGCACCCTGATAGGATTGGGCTGCCCGTCCAGTTTGAACCCAGTGTGGCTTACTCATTTTTAAATATATTTTAAGTATTTCTGCCCCATTTTTAGTAAAAACAACAAGGCAGCTAATTTTTTTTAAGATGCATAAAAATGATAATGGAACACTAAAAGATAAATGAATACAAACAATGATAAACCATATAAATCCCATAGAATGAAACATTATGCCATGGAACAAAAGGCCTCCAGCACAGAAAACTCTTTCCTTGCGATCTGAAGGTGGCCAGAGGGGGCGGGGAGGTCTGTCTGGGGAGGGAATTTCTTTAAATGCCACCACTGAAAAGGGTCTGTTTCTGGTGCTCTGACAAGCAGTACTTTCCACATAAACCTGCACAGGATCCTATTTTTCATAAGCATTTTTGGTCTTTTACATTTTGGAGGTGTGATACCAAGTAATAATTATAGCACTGGTATGTTGTACGGTAAAAACTTGTTTTGTTTTACATTAGATGAGTGATTCCAGCCACTTCAGCTTTATTTGTGTAGCTAATCTACTGGTTGGAAACCCAAGGCATTTGAAAGTGACCTATCTTTTGTTTCCTGGTAGGAACTGATTCTTAAAAGCACAACTGGGTATTGTTTGTATCCAACTTCAGTGTATTTCTGTGCAAGACTTGTATACCTCGTTTGGATATTAAATAAAACCCCTAAATTTACTTCAATCTAGTAAATCATCATCCCATACATGGAATAAGGCATGGCGATGAACTTGGGCATACCACCAAACATGGCAGTCCTGGATCAAAGTCACTCTTTTCACTTGGTACCATTGATGGCCAAATCCTGTGCTTACCTAACAGCACTAGAATGGGACAAGCAACGGGAGCTCACTCTGTCACACAGTCTCGAACTCCCAACCTTGTGGTCAGTAAGCCCAGCAACAGCAGATTAACCCGCTGCGCCACCACATAAGAACATAAGAAAAAGCCTTGCTGGATCAGGCCAAAGGCCCATCTAGTCCAGCTTCCTGTATCTCACAGTAGCCCACCAGATGCCTCAGGGAGCACGCAAGACAACCAAATACTTGTGTCCTGCTGTGTCCCCTGCATCTGGCACCCCTGCATCACGTCCCCTTTAGGCGCATTACCGTAGTCACAAATGTGATCCACCATCGGAAGAAGCCAGGTGGTCGCTGTGAGTGGCAGCTCTGGTGCAACAGTGGTCCCTGGACATTCTCAAGCATCAATAAGTCAGCAGAGGGAGGCGTGGGTGGGCAGAACAGGTTGGGTGGAATGGACTGGTAATGGGGCCAGGGAGGAGGGTGGATCGGGTCTTGGAAGGGAATGCATTTGGCTGTAGCAGCCTTGATCCCCTGACCTGAGTCCAAGCAGATTTATGCCAGCAATGTCAATGGTGCAGGTCAGCATAGTTCCAGAGGGCCAGTAAGAGCTTTACTGGGGGGACAACGATAACAAATGTTTCCTTCACCCAAGGAGACCTCTAGAGGCTGAAACTCCCCTGCAAGATACAATGGGCACAACATGGGCACCACTGCATTGCTGTGCAGGGAATTAGTTAGAATTGGGCTATATTATTATTATTATTATTATTATTATTATTATTATTATTATTATTAATAATAATAATAATAATAATAATAATAATAATTGAATTTTTACCCCGCCTTTTTGCCCGAAGGCACTCAAGGCGGCATTACAACAATACAGTAAAATATAAAAACAACATAAAAACAATTTAAAAACAATATTAAAATAATACAATAAAACAAAAATTAAAACAAAACAACAAAATTTAAAAACAAGCCCTGTGGATCATAAAATATAAAATATAACCAGCCAGCCAGCCAGCCTGCCAACAGTTAAAAGCTTTTTGAAATAAAAAGGTCTTCAGCCCCCGCCGAAATATTAACAAAGAGGGGGCAGTTCTCAATTCGAAGGAGAGGGTATTCCAAAGTTGGGGGGCCACCACCGAAAAGGCCCTCTTCCTGGCCGCCGCCCCTCTCACTTCTCCTGGTGGTGGCACAGTCAAAAGGGCCCCCCCCCAGATGATCTAAGAGTACAGGTAGGATTATATGGAAGGAGGTGGTCCCTCAAATACCCTGGACCTGAGCCGTACAGGGCTTTAAAAGTCAAAACTAGCACCTTGAATTGGGCCCGGAACAGAACCGGCAGCCAGTGTAGTTGCTGAAGCAACAGCCCGACAGAGTCAAACCGACGTGCCCCAGCAACCACCCGAGCCGCCGCATTCTGTACTAGTTGTAATTTCCGGACCGTCTTCAAAGGCAGCCCCACGTAGAGCGCATTGCAATAATCTAATCTAGATGTCACTAGGGCATGGGTCACTGTGGCCAGGTCCGCACAGCTCAGGTACGGCCGCAGCTGGTGGATCAGCCGAAGCTGAGCAAAGGCTCCCCTGGGCACCGCCACCACCTGGGACTCCAGGTGTAGCTGTGGATCCAGGAGAACCCCCAAGCTGCGAGCCTGCTCCTTCAGAGGAAGTGCGAACCCATTCAGAGCAGGATGGTATAAGTTATGGAATGCTACACAGCATTACACATTTTGCCACATGCACTTCAAATTTTCGGCTACTTCTGGAGGGTGGCTCAGAGAAGCATATGGCATGATGATGTTGCATCACATAATTCCATAATTAGACATGGAGAACTGGGGTCAGGATGTCTTGGGCTTGTTATTTTTGGCAATAACCTCAAACTTTGCATCACTTCTAATTCTGCCCCTTATCTCTCTGTTAATAAGAACATAAAACAGGTTTGTTTTTCTCCTAGAACAGCAATGGTTCGAAAAGAAAAGTTAAGGAGGACCTATGGCTCACACGTGGCGATGAACATGTCATTCCACAGAGAACCAGATTTTCTCTCCTTAAATAAATCAACGCAGACTGACAGTGGGACAAATGAATTGGCCCAGGAGAAAAGGGCCGGCTCATATACATCTCACCCATTTGTGCCTGGTAAAGAAAAATACTATATGTTGCATACCAAAACCAAACTGGTACGAGAGAAAGCCTTCCCTGCCATAGCAAGCCCAGAACCTGGGGAATTCTTCCCGCCTGAGAACTGGAAAAAAGAGGATACAGAAAAGAAAGTGGAGTATCCTGAGAATACTATCGCCTTGCAATCAGATGAGAAAGTCCTTAATGAGGTATATACTCTGTATGAATTAATAGGGCTTCTCTTTCCCTGCTTTCCTTTTTTTATGCTCCCACTGTTCTTATGTTTGTCTACATCTGGTCACTTGCAGGAGCTGGAAAAGGTCAGTGTGGTGCTCAGCAGTGGGCCAAAGGGTGTGGCTAGGCTGTAAAGATCCAAAGCACAGGGTTGTAGAAGGGATGAGGGAAAGAAAGTGAGATGAGGAGACGGGGTGCTGGTCAAGGAAGAGCATCAGTGATGAAAACATGCAGGCTGTACATTTATATGGGAGTCTGGGAAGTCCTCCCCCTTCCCAACAAAATCCTCAGAATTGAGAAGAGGGAGCAAACAAACGGGAGAGGAAGAGACTGTTGGGCTAGACACATCTCTTCTTCTCAGAAGCAGTGGCACCAAAGCAGTGACCTGGTGCACAAGCAGTGGGGCAGTACTTCCCAGTCCCCCTATGTCTCAGGGCATAATCCTAACCTGGAGTTAGGCCAGCACAGTTAGGCCAGCAAAGTTTGGCTGGCACAAGGGACCCCATAAAGTATGTTTGGACCACTCTTGGAGTCAGAGAGGCCAGCACACAGATGTGTGCACCATCCTCCCTGACTCAGAGCGTGGTCCAAACACACTTTAGGGTGGCCCTTGTGCCAGTCAAACTTTGCTGGCCTAATTGTGCCAGCCTAACTTCAGGTTAGGATTGCACCCTCAGACTTCTGTCTGCTGCCTGAGGTGCTGGCTTCAGTTCACCTCACAAAGGGGCCAGTGCTGCTACCATGGATGTGATTCTTTCAGCTCCATATACAATGTCAGTGGTTACCCGCAAACTGTCAGTTCTCTGTGTATTTCAGATACATGAAAAAGTTGATGCCACCGCCTCTGTTACTGGTCAGATACTCTTAGCTGTGGCTAGTCTGAGGGATTCGGACAAAAGCGGTATTGAGGCTGCTGCAGCTATGCTGACGTCAATCCTGAAGAAAGAGAGAAACAAACTGAGAGGAAAGGTAGAGGAAGCCGCTGTTTTTTCTTTCCATGGATCTCAGCAGTTCAGCTCATGTTACATTTGTGGGTCCTACTGATTAATTCTCTAGGCCAGGGGTCAGGGAACTTTTTTACCTTTTACCCCAAAATATATTTAGATACGCCAACGTTATCCCCCCCCCCCGCCAGAACAAAAGGAAAAAAATTACATATTGGAACCCATTGCTTTTTATTTGATTAATTAATGAGCTTAATTAATGCTATGTAAATATGAAGTTGTAAAG
>JAJKFI010000045.1:11711369-11744704 GCA_029204185.1 Lerista edwardsae | reverse complement strand
GAGTGAGTGAGTGAGTGAGTGAGTGAGTGAGTGAGTGAGTGAGTGAGAGATGGGGGGTCTGGGGACAAACATATTGTCTACCCAACAAATTAGCTCCAAATTGCCTGACAGGGCCACAGATTCCCCCAATAGGGGTTACGCACGCGCATGCGCGGGCGCGCTGTGCCTGGTGATACGCCAATTGGTCCCAGTTTCAACATAATTTTTAATTATGGTAAGTCTATGTCTTTCCCCCTTGATTACCATCCAACAACAGCTGACTAATCCCTTAACTGGGTCAAGAGGGACCTTTTAAAACAGTGACTCTCTTCTGTTTCTCAGAGGAAGAGCAACCATCCATATTCATAGCAGCAGAGCATCCTTATTTGTGGTTGTTGCTCGTGTGGCTCTTTGTAATTCTCTTTGGGACAGGGAACCATCTTCTTGATAATTAAGCTGGTTTGAGAATTAGCTTTTTTTAAGTGAGAAGTAGCATTAACTAATTAAATAAATAATAAAGCTCACCCAAACTGCATGTACCACAAACTGTAGGAGAGGGTCAGTATGCCAAGTCTAACCCACTGACTGACTGCTGGATCCAGGGGCTCTGCTGACTATACTTGTGTTTTGTATGCCAGTGTTCAGAGATGACTATTGTTCCTTTTTGCCTTCTGGCATAATCCCATCTGCTAGTTTTGACATACAACACCTTAAATGTCTTACAAGGACCAGGTAGAAACTCCCACACACTTTGTTCTACCATCTCCATTGTGGGATTCTTTGAGAGTCTCTTCTTTGTGAGCAGAGAGTTAGGAGGGTTTCTTACAGAGGAACAAAAGGAATTGAAGGATAAATTTTTTATAAAGCTATTAACTAAATTGAGAGTAAAATTACAGGTGAAACTTTACATTTTTAAAAAGAAATATTATTTATATAAATTATATTTCCAATTAAATATTTTTTTAAAAGTTCAAAGGAATCCACATTGGGACTCCAATAAGGGACCACATTGGCTTGGGACTGTAGTAAAGGGGGAAGGGTGTTAATCTTTTTCCCCTGCATCATCTCTCTGATCAAAATAACCTCTCATGCTAGCTGAAGACTAGTCTCACAGTGAAAAAAGACAGGTATTTCTATTATCCTTGCAGCCCTGAAGTAAGCATGCCAGACACAGGCTTGGGAGAAAAGGGTCACTATTGAAACTGACAAAACCTGCAGCAGGGAAAATCTAAATTCGTCACCCTCACGTGCGGACTGCTAATTTGGGGGACATGGCGCTAGCTGTCTACCTCCCCCAGGCTACATTGGCATGACACCTGGCTCCAAACTCCCTCGGTCTTGTACCCAAGAGAGGTCCTCAACCCCAACCCCAAAGCGGTCGAGGCAGCTGGCCAAGAAGATACTCCGTGGATACGTCAGTGGGAGCTCACTGCCCAGCCAGCCTGAGGATTCAGCAGGCTGCCTCACCGACCTGGATAAGCATCATGTGATCGATCCTGCTCCGCCCCCCCTCCAGGCCTTTGCTGACTTCGGAATTGTATACCAGATTCCCTAATGCCCTGACTATCCCAGCCCACATGTCACCTGCCCAAGTGACCAAAGGCACAAAACCAAATATTAACCCCCAACCCCTTCAGTCTGGGGTAAGAGAAAAAATTACCAGTCCCATCCAATTTGACTGATAACAAAAAATTCCTACCTGGCCCTCAACAAAGCAACCAGCTAATCTCAGACTGAACCAAGAGGAGGGTGGCTGGGGCTTCAAACAAAAAGGCAGACTGAGCCTTGAAAGCAAAGAGCCTTCTGAATCTCAGCCTTCCCAGCCCCCTCAGCAACAACGGCAGCCAATGAGCTGCCCCCTTCCCCCCCCCCCCCCGCGTCTGCCTAGCCTGCAACAGAGCACAGGGTAAAGTGGGGGAGAAGCTATCAGGGAGCTTCACCCTCATTGTACTTCTCCCATTCAAGGATGTAAGCAGTAGCGTCCCTAGAGGGGGGCAGAGCATTGTATTTTGGAAGATGCCTTACTTTGCTGGGTAAACCGCTCCTCTCCTTCGCCATCGCAGCCATTCCAGGTGGTGGAAGCAAGGGGGAGGAGACACCTCTGCATTCCAGGCGTTTGCAGCCTGGAATGGCTACGATAGCGAGGGAGGGGAGTGGTTTACATGGCAGGCACCTTGCAAAACTTAGCACCGAACCCCACCCCTCAGGACACTAATGATGTAAGCAATTTTGAGGAGTTATTTCTATAAAGAAAACAGCATGGAAGAAAGGGTTAAATGATCCTTCCCGTTCCATTGCTCTTATCTGTTGAAATCTCTGTGGAAACTTTAAAGCCTGAAAAATATGTCAGGAGACCCTGTCACAGATCTCCTATAGCATATGTAATTTGGCCATGCAGGAAATAAAGTTAGGAGAAATAACCTGAGAATGGAAGGTACGTCTGTAAGGGGATTAGAGAAGCAGCTCCTTATCTTCACAGAAAATTAACTAATTTCTTTAGCAGTGTTGTAGGCAGAAGAACTTAGGGAAGATTCAGTGATTAGACTAAAATTCATTTACACTGGCCCAGACACATGTCTGTCTCATTAAATTTTATAACGATAGTTTAAAGCAGCTCATGCCACATTCTATACAGCAGGAGCCTAATTTGATTATTTTTAATTCATACACTATCAGACTTGTAACCTGAAGCTTTAAGAAAACATACTTTGACTAAAATCAATTATCAGCAGGGTTCTTCTTGAAAGTCTTTAAAATAATTTTTTTCCCCAGATTTAGTAATGTATATTTCTATTTGTGAAGGATGTTTATTTTGGGAAAGAAACAAAGTTGTGCACTGCAAGGGAATGGTTGAAGTATTTTACAGAATAAGTGTTTTGTGTGGTTAATTTAAGTGGTTACTTTCCAATTCATTATGATGAAATTTTACCAGTCCTTATGGTGTATATGGTCCCTGGGTCCTTGAATCTGTGCCATCTATGACATATGGTTTGAATATTGTTAGATGAGATATTCTATGTCCTAGCAATTTTACTTTTTATTTTAATAATTTCAAGTAATAATAAATCAAAGCATGCTTTCTTCCCTGTGTCATCCAAGTGCCAATAAAAGCACATGGAAGAACATTCTGAGCAGCTGCTCCAAAACTCTGAAATGGCTCTTCAAACCTGGTAACTTCTGGAAATGGTGTAGGGCCTCTCTCTGTTTTGTATTTATAATTTCATGTTTGATTTCTTGCATATATCTCCTGCTTTCCCTCAAAGGAGCTCGGAATAGCATTGTAGACTGCAATCCTATATAAATTTTCCTGGGAGTGAATCCCATTGAATTTAATGGGGCTTATTTCTGAGAAGAAATGCCTAGAATTGCACTGCTGGTCTCACAAGGAATTTATTGGAGAGGCCCAGAGACAGTGGCTTGCCTAGGCTCACTCTGGGCTTTATGGATGTGTGGATTTGAATCACACATCACACAGGATAGAAAGATTGAGCAAAGGTACTTGGGAACAAATTAGGAAAATTGAGGCTGCAGTTCATATAACCTCTCAATTCCAACCCAATTTTATGTTTTTGTACATATTTCCACCATATGGTGGGCATCTCAGTAGTAAATAATTATACATGTGTCACAAAACTGAAAATATGTTGTGCAAAACAACACAAAAAAATCCACAATGCTTTCTGCCAAAGCAATTGTAGCCAACTCACTAGCAGAAAAACTAGGGAGGACTGAAATAGATCGTGATTATGAAGGCAAAAATCAATAACATGCCAAGCGTATGTGTGTTTTTAATTAACAGTATCTGGGTTTAGGAAAAGGAAAAAACATAATCTTTATCCACTAGTTAAATCTTCAGCATTAGCTGAGAATCATTCCAATACTTTGTCATTTGTTCATTATAAAAATAACCTTTCTATCGTTGATAATGAATGGCGAAAGATCTTCAAGTCTCCTGCCATATATTTATTGATCTGTGTTGTTCAGCTTCTTTCTTCTGAGTCCACCTATACAGTGCTACAAAAACATTATATCCTGGGTTTACTAAAGAGCTGGCAGAATGATTCAAACTCAACCTATCGCTGGCTCAGTCTCCAAGGGATGGGCAACGTAGCGGGTCACCTGCAAACTGTGAGTGAGAGTTGTTTCCTTCTTCCCTGCACCCCTGCAAAAAAGAACACTGGGTAAAAGGGAGGTAGGCATGAGGAATTGTAGGAAACAAGATAGCTGCAGAAGCCAAAGATGTCACAATGAAATCAGAATTGCCTATGTTTAAGGAAGATGGTATCATTTGAGTTAGAGGTTGACAAGGCAGAGCATCAGAAACCATGTTGGATGCCAGGGCTCAAGCCTGCAATATGTGAAGTAACAATAATGAACACTTTTGGACATGTGCAGAGTACATGTTGCCAAATCATGCAGTAGCGTAGCTGCGGGGGGCAGTGCAGTAAGTATTGCAGGCAATGCAACACAGTCAACACAGTTGCCAATGCTGCCCAGAATGGCTCCAATGATGAATGGTTCCAGTGCCTGCAATACTAAACAAGCTGCCCCCTGTAGTTACACTACTGGTGTCACAGAACCATCACAACTAGGCAAAAGACCAGCAGTGGCATCAGGGGCCAGGCACTGGCTGAGGCTCAGAGTCCCCCAGAGGCTAAACTGATCAACCCCTGAAGTCCCCCAGTGCAGGCAATAGCAGTAGCATGAGTCTCTCAATCAAGCGGCTCACACCATTGCTGCCTTGTCCCACCTTCCCCATCTGCAACTGGGGTTTCACATTACTCAGGCCTCTGAGGAAGCCCATTTGTGGATGGAGAGGGCAGGAGAAGAAGCTGATTTGACACCTTTTCCTCAACACCACTGCAGCACTGAGAGAGGGGCGTCCTCAGATAATTTCTTCCTTTCCCCAGTTTCTCCCAATTGAAGACATGTAGAGGACCGCTCTTGAAGGCCACTCTCCCTCAGTGCTGCCGGAATGCAGTTAGCTGCATCTTGTAGTCAGGTTGCTCAGGAGAGGAACAATCCCAGTGAAGGATGCTCTCAATATTCTGGCAGCACTAAGAAGGAGCATCCTGCAAATCATGGGGTTTTCATGCACTTGTGTAAGGGTTGGGGGGCAAGTGCTCCCAAGAATCTGGTATAAGCACTGGGGAAGCCTTCTGAGATTATGGGAGCAACATAGGTTGGTGGCCCACATTTTCAATCCTGTAAAATGCTTAGGAAGCACACCTATCATTTTTAAGCACAATGTAAAATCAAAGTTTTAAGAATATTGCTGATGTTTGGGGGAAAAAAACAGGCTTCAAATATGAATTCTCCTAGTTTACTACTGAATGGCATTGCAAGTGCCAAGTTCAGGCAAATTCCCCCCAACCTGCACAAGCTGAAGCTGAGACTGTTTACATGCTGCCTGTAAGCTCTCCCCTCCTATGTGACTGCTGGGGGTTGGGACCGGAGCAGACACATGGGCGTGGGTGAGCACTTACAGAGAGTCAGAAAAGGGACTCTGCCTGAACTTCTGCAGATTGGATTCCTCTGATTTTTTTCAGACAAGCTTACAGATCGCACAGCCCCTGATCGCTTTCCTGAGATCTGACCTGTCTAGCTCAGAAACTGCATAGTTCCCCGAGCATTAAATGTTCATTGACGGGAAGGTTGCAGAGTTTTACATGAGTCATCCCATTACTTCCAGGACGTAAATTTTTAAAATGATGACATATTGAGATGCAAAGTGATATGTACATATGCCAACATTTCAAGCCATAAAAGAACACTTAGGGCCCAATCCAAAGGTAGTTACTGCTCGTACTGCCCGGGCATCTATCGTGGATGGTGCCAAGCCCTGACCACCGGCACTGGGGCAGTGCCGTGACACTGGGCAGTGCCCAGAGGGCGTACCAGGTTGCCAGTGAGTGGGAAGTTTGCCTTAGGGTTTCCTGAGCAGGGGGTGGTGGAATGGGGGGCAGGACTGTTGGTGATTCTCACCACCAGTTCCTGCCCAGGCTTACTTGGAGGCCCTTTCATCTGTCCTCTAAAAAGCTGGCGCAGGAGCAAGTAGACCCATCACCCACCCTGTGCCCTTACCACGGAGAAAGGGGATACACATTCCATTT
This sequence comes from Lerista edwardsae, assembly GCA_029204185.1. Classification (NCBI taxonomy): domain Eukaryota; kingdom Metazoa; phylum Chordata; class Lepidosauria; order Squamata; family Scincidae; genus Lerista; species Lerista edwardsae. The sequence continues at coordinate 11,738,612 of JAJKFI010000045.1, read as the reverse complement.
CCCCGCGGAGCCTCCCAGGGCTGTCTGGCTGCCTTGGAATGCAGCAGTAGCCATCTGGCTACTGCTGCACTCCCATGAGGTGGGCAGTTCAGGATTGGGCTGCTAGAAAACAGATGAGGTTTTTCTGAACGCCTAGCAAGAAAGCTTGTAAATAGAAGGAGAAAAAAATCATTGCTTTGTATTCTGTTGAAGAAATGAAATTTTTGCAACAATAGCTTGCAGTTAGGCTTCACTTCTGTGAACAATACATAGTTACTTTGTGCAATTTTTACTTCAGCCGTTCAAATGTTAAAAGATATGTTGATATCCTTGCAGAAGAAAGAGCTCTCCACCCTGATCCTGGGTATCCTTCCAAGTTTTTACGACCCTGATGAGAAGGTGATCTTGACAGCTCTAGAGGTCATAACCAAGATCGTTGGGCAGCACAAGAATAGCATCACCACATATGTGAAGATTGCGAAGGAACTTCAGCCACTCCTAGCCGATGTAAGGCTTAGCAGCATTATCGATATGAGATAGCCTTTTCCAAGCATACCTTTTCCTATTTAGAAATTATCCATGAGCCTCTGGCATTTTGTATTTCACCCTGCTGCGGAATCTTATTTGAATCATAGTGCAAGCTTTTGATTAAGATGAATGTCCTTATCATGATAAACTTTACCTGAAGACATTCACAATTCAAAATTAGGCGTACTCCTCCACTAATGAACAATTCAGCTTATCTGTACAAGATCCATTTTTTGTCATGATAACCACGCAGGTGGTACCTACAGCAGAGCAGGGTGGAACAGAGCCCATGAGTGGGGGCTCAGGGTCAAAAAGGGGCCCAGGAGCCAAACGAAGGGGTCCAGAAATTTCCTGGGATCTTATATTTGCCAATCTCAGTCAGAAGAGCTGCCCACATGGGATGCTGGGGCCACTACCATGGGTGCACAATGGCTGCTGCAAGCCACAGGCACTGGGCTGAGGGATGCGTACACGATACTTCTCAACACAGCATCAAATCTAGGAAGAAACTGGCCTGCTACAGTACCTCTTCAGGTTGTGGCTCCATGAAGGAGTATATAGGAATTCAGGGACACGGCTATATTGCTGCTGTAGACGTAAGAATTGGTCACACGGGAAACTTTCCATTCAAGTGTAAGCCCAAATAGGATGATGCTGATTTTTTGCAATTATTTTCTATATTTAAAAGATTTTAGAGAGACTTAGGAATGCATTTGGTTTTCCATATTACAGTATCTAGCAGCTGATGCCATGCGGTCAGGTAAAGTTGGGCTCCACATTGAGAAGCCTGGTAGACTTGGGTACCAAAGACTTTCCTGGTTGTTACCACTCTTCCATGACCTGCCCCCCACGCCTGTTCTGCCCGCCTCTGTCACCACCATCCCCCTTTCTGTTTCACCCCTTCCCTCCCCTTTTAGAAAGGGGCCCAAAAGAAACTTTATACCCCCTGATAAAATTCCTCTCAGTAGCCCTGGAGTGGAATTGCCTAGTTTACAAGCTTGCAAATAGTCACTGGCCTGATCGGCTTTGCTGAGCAAGAATGCTCTCCAGTTGACTTTTTCTTCTAGCCCTTTTCTTCTAGCGCTTTAAAGAGCGCTGGCAATCCAGTGCTAGACAGTTCCATATTAGGTTTTTTCTGTGTTCCTGAAAAGAAGGAGGAAACATTCCGTCCTCCAAAATGCAGACTGAGAGGAGAGGGCAGAACAGTAGCCCTGCCTGGATCTTTCCATGCCTGATAAACTTAATGCAAAAGCACAGAGAAGCGGGGCTTGCACTTTTGTCAGACCTACTACTCATACCTACTTATGCTCAAAGGCAAGGTTGCAAGGAGCAGCAAGAGATGGGTGCAGGGCTGTGGCAGGATGGCCTCACTGATGCCCTACCTGGGAAAAATGCACAGTGGAGAAGGAAACAGAAAAAGAAGGCTGGGGATGTGAGGGGTGAGAGGAAGGAACAGGGGAAAGGAGCCAAGCCCAGGAAAATGGAACAGGGGAGAGACACTCCCCATGTAATCTTATTACCAATTTCTGGCCCTCTGTGGAAGATGAGAAAATAGCCTAGTCCGACAAAATCTGAAAAAGTTTTTGAAGTCTTCCCTTATGACCCTGGGAGATGTTCATGAACTCTAGGATTATCATTCATGCATCTGTCATTGATCTTCTGTCTTTCTCAAAAAAAAAATGCAACACAGCATTTCTGTTTCATTTTAATCCATGAGGGTAGCAAGGTTCTTCCCCTTGGTGATTTCCAGCTGATGTAGCAGAGCAGCAGAGAAACTGAACTGCCATTCTGGACTTCTCCAGTTCAGATCTCTCATCTCTGCCAGTCCAATCATATGGCCAAGGAAAGCCAGTGTACTGCCCGATATGCCAGTGCAACAACACAGTCATGGCAGCCCCTCTGCTGGTGGCTGCCACACGGCCACTAGTGCAGCAGCCAGAAAGCTGTGCACCACCTGCAGTGGGGCACAGACTGGTTGCTGGCAGAATCCTGCCAGGATGAGGCAAGATGAAGCAATGCTAGCAGCTAGCAGACCCCAAATTCCCAATCTGGGTCAGACACAACATCAGGAGTTCCTCAGAGCTATGCCAGCAACAGAGCTGGTGTTGCCAAAAGGAGTCCCATTGGGAGCCATGCATCTGCCAACACCCAGGTACGTCTTCCTCTTCCCACCATTCTCAACTGGCCTTTCTACCAGGAAGGCACATTGGATGCAGTGGCTATTGCACCGGCCGCTCTGCACGCAAGTCCACTCCCTCATAGCTTCACCTCCCCATTTGCAATATGGGGATAATAATAATGTTGTCTTCCTCTTAAGACCACTGTGGCAAACCCATTCAGTACCTCTCCAAAGTGGCATCACTACCCAGATGCAGACTTATACTGGGTAACACCTCCTCCCTGTACTGGAGGAAGTGACATCAGAGATGTTGCAGCGGGCAGCTGGCCTGGGAGCCAGTGAGAGGACATGGTGGAGCAAGGCTGGAAGGGGAGGGGCAATGGAACTGACACCAAGCCAAATCCAATGATGTGCGGGAGGGAGGGAGGGAGGGAGGAATTCTAAAGGATAGGCCAGTTTTGTGCTTTCAGAATCTGCATGTGAATGCTGAAGCTTACAGATAGATAAGCAGAGATTACCTACATAAATTGATAAATTACAATCCTCTCCTGCATAGAAAGCAGGGCCTGGACAAGTGTGAACAGCAAGTATACACCATGGAAACACCTCTGCATATATCTGTATCACAGACTTCAACTGGTTTCATAGCTTTCCTGTTTCTCAAGGAATCTTGGAAACTATAGTTAGTAAAGAGAGAGTTACCAGAGCATTCTCTGTATCCTCCCCATGCTATAATCCACAGGTTTACTGGGAGGGTGCCATGAAACTTCATGTAGATTTGCCTTCTGTCTGCTCTTATCAAAAAACATCCATAGCAGGGAAGTCTTTCAGTTTCGAAGAACTGAAGAGTAGAAAGCATTATGTTTGTAAATGGTGACAGTGTCTGGGATCTGCCCTGGACCAGGACAAGCCAGTTGGTGCTCCCTGGAATGGGAAGCCATTATAGAATTACAACAGAAAGGAAGGTAACCCAGAGGTGAGTAGGAGAGTGATGCAATTGCCCAGGTGACAGAGAGGCTATACCAATCCGTGATGTTCTCTCCCTATCAAGTTAAGTTTTCCTCTCCATTTTGATACATAAGGACAGCCATTAGCAGAGATTTAGCATTCATTCTCAAAATTGAAACCCAATTGCAGGAAGGTGATAGAGTTAAATACATGGTTGAATCAGCATACAGCCTTAGGTTTATTTTACAAAGAAGGAAGGAACTACAGTTAGAAACAATATCAGCCATCTTTCCTCCAAAGGCAGATGTCAACCTTAGTGTCTTGGCAAGTCTCACAAGAATGTCACCTAGTCTTCATCTTTCTTTCCCAGGAGAGGAACAAAATATGCTGTGCTGCGAATAGGTTGTTTCAGGACCTGCTTAAGAACCCAGAGGTGAAAGAGAAATCCCTTATGCAAGACCAGGTTCTAACCAGTCTTGTTCCACTGTTGCTGACCCTGCAAGATCAGCACCCAGAGGTCGCTAAGGTAAACGTTGTCCCTATTTGCAAACCTTCCCTTCTAACCTGCTAGAATCACCTCACAATGACCCAGTTTGACGACACTGAACGTCAGTTTGACGACACTGAACATCAGAAGATAAGAGTGCCAGCATAGTACAAGACCAACCAATCCTCAGGCAGAGGTGTAACTAGGGTGGATTCGGTGGGGCACCTGCCTCACGCACTATGAGAAGGGGGCGCATGACTGCATCACAGGCATTGCCTTAGTTTTGGGGGAGGTGCCAATGGCTTAGTGCCTCCTGTTACTTCTGCTGTGGAGAGAGAACTTCCACAGAGATCCTCCACAGGAGTAGGAATGAGGGTGCAAAATCGTGACAGTGAGTGCTGTCTCCTCTGGGGAGAACATGGAAGTTACTGCCTTAGAGCGCATCCCCATTCCTCCTCCTGTGGAGGATCCCTTTTAAAGGGAAGTCTCCACAGGAGAAGAGCAACAGGAGAAGAGAAAGCTGCAACAGTGAGCGCTCCCTCCTCTGGGAAGAACCAAAAGTGACATCATTGACATCACATGACAACACTGCCCTGGACACTGTGGCAGTGCATGGCTTAACAGGTGCTAAAATGAGGCCCTGACCCTCAGCAGCCCAACTGCAGAATTCAAGGGCTGCTACAGCTGCACAGTTCAAGGGGCTGCTATATTTTCAACTGGCAGGGTCCATTTGAGATTCTTAAACTGCATCCTAGGGCTGTGAGTGTGGTCCTAGGACCTAGGTAAACTGCAATGCTCTGCACCAAGACCCTTTTAGAGCAAGTAGCTTTAAGAACGGCAGGTAAAACAGAGCTGTATGGCTTACCAAATGCAGAAAAAGTGGCCCAATCTTATACTTTCTGCCAAGGCATGGTTAGTTATTGCTCCTCCATCCTACAACCGGTCAGCTGCCTGCTCCAGTGGTTTTACCTGCTGGTGCATAGGAAATGCCAGATGTGCCTAGGGGATACTTAGTAGATAATTTACACCTTTTTACTTCAGGTTTTGGGGATTTCATAAATGACCTCTTGATTTCAAGTTCAATCATAAGGACTAGAAGCTTCATTTTCAAAATTAAAGCCAGAAACCTCCTGACAGCAGCTCCAATACCTACACAGAAATGTACTACAGGAAGCACATTGTACACTGTAGATACTAACACAAATAAATTTGTTCTGTAATTCTTCTCTCTATAAAGTATGCCTTTAATCAACATTATTTTATTACCTCACTAAGTGCTTTTATGTCTCCTTTTGTTTTACAGAATCGTAGAGATAGCTTAAAAGAGTGCAAAGACTACATGGGGTGGACTACAAATGAGAACCTGGACTCTTGGAACTTCATTTGCAAGCAACTTGTAAGGACATTGCTGTTCAGTGGGCTCCTTTAATACAACCTAGTAATGTGTGGAGGGGACAGGAGAGCATAGAAGAAGCTTCCTTAAGCACAGTAAAGAATTTATACTCTTCACCATATGAGCAACCTGCCAGCAAGGGTCATCAAAAGGCCATTTCTGAGGAAAAATGCAACTTTGGTCCTCCCTCTAAGACTGTTAGCTACATTCCTATATTCACATATACCTGGGAGTAAGTCCTATTTTACTCACAGAACAATCCTACCTGCCCGTTGCATTGACGCTATGTCATAGCGTCAATGTGACGGCATTAGCACCAACGCGGGGGTGCCAAGCGGCACCCCCGCATCAGCACTAAAACTCTCAAGCCGACGCTACGAGTAGCGTCAGCTTGAGAGTGCCGACGGGGAGCCTCCCTTGCACCAACCAAAGCCAGTCGACGCAAGAGAGGCTGTGTCCCATTCTGGAACTGGGATTGGTGGGGAGGAGGGAGATTGTGGGCGGGGAGAGGGCAGGCCATAAGGCCGAATCCAAAGCCCATCCAGGAGACCGTACAGCCCTGATTTGGGCCACACCGTCTCCTCGGATCTGCACTTGCTGTTCAGCAGGTGCAGATCCGAGGAGCGCATTGGGGAGGCTGGAGGCTCCCCAATGGTAAGGGCGAACATGCCCTTGCCGTTGGGAGGCTCCAGCCTCCCCAAAGCAGCGTTGGATTTGGCACTGACCAGCCGGCCTTGCCAATCCAACGCTGTTTAGGATTGCACCCTCAGACTACTTCTAAGCAGACATGCATGGTGCTGACCAGCTCAGGGCAGGAAGTTTCAAGCTACATTTAGATGACATGTTGACAAGATTTGACATGTCCTTATTTCATAAATTTTAGTATAAATCCAAGATATAGGTACATCTGCCAGCATTGCTTCAGATTTGAATCTAAAGATACTTATAGTGAATCAAAAAGGATCAAAAATGTGACCCACAATCCACATTCAACTGTGTGGAATCATTATTAAATAATTATATGCAATATTATATAACATATTTTGGTTTTACCATCATAATTAATGATAATTCTATACTATACATCTTTGCTCTGAATTTAATGGGGCTTACTCCTAGATGAGTGTGTATAGGACTGCAGCCCAAATAAACCCATTGAAATCCTAATTTCCTTCACTTGTTATTATGAGGAAAGATTTTCTGCATGCCTTTGCACATTTCATTTTTGTTCAGAAAGGTTCTTTGTCTACAGAAACTTGACAAAAATAGCCAGCATGGCAGATTATTGTAGTATGTATAAAAAATATTTGCTTTCTAGGTTAAAGAGCACCGAGGAAAATTACAAAACCTTTTATACCAGGCACAAGACTATAGTGAAAGCTCACGAACATCTTCAAGAATTGCCGCTACTATGTTTATAGGTATATCAATTGAAGCATTTCAGTTCATTCTTCTACCACAGTCTTTGTTCCCTCAGTCCTTATGTCACACATGCATAAATAGCCTGATTTATACATCTTGATAAAACATTATGCTGTAGCAGCATCTATCCCTAGTGTTCAGCCCTCTGGATCACTGGATTCAATCATGCAGTTCCTCAGAAATTATCAGGGGTTCCTTGAGAGAAGATGAATTATCAGAAGGTTCCCTGAGAAGTAATGGTTTCTCAGGCTTCTCTGAAAGACAGCTTGACCAATGGCCACCATTATGGATCTTCCCCTGCAACTACACGTAACTTGGTATGTTCTGTGGATTATCATTCTCAGTTCAAGTGGACCATGGCAGAACCTAAGAGCACAATCCTATCTGGAGTTAGGCCTGCACAGTTAGGCCAGCAAAGTTTGGCTGGCACAAGGGACACTGTAAAGTGTGTTTGGACCAGTTGTTTTCAATATTATTTTGGGGAACCATCATGCGTAATGGCATGAGTGAGATGTGTAGCAGGAATAACAAACAATAAATAAAAATGCTTATTCTCTTGATAGGAACCTGGCTTATTAGAGGCAAACATAAATACTACCCATCATTTCCAGAAAGTATAAGAAAATTTAAATTGAAGCCAATTTAAATAGCACATTTTATTTACATTTAATATGGCATCTCCCTAGATTCCATTTTCCAGCACATGGAATCCAGTCTTGTACCAAAATCAGAAGTGGACCACTTGAAGCAAGGTAATGAATGAGATTCTTATTCTATAAGCTATCTGGATTTTCATGTGTTGTTATGAATTTATCTGCCTATTAGTGTCTGCAGAGATAGAAATGAAATATATGTGTGAAGAAGATGCCCATGGGAAAATCTATCTCCAGAAGCTTAATAGGTCAGAATCAGAGCTTTGTGTTGAATCCTTATAGTACTGTCCACTCTAGTAGTCCCAGCCTATCTTTGCAATACAGGGCCAACCCATGCATGAGGCCAATTAAAGTGGTCGCCTTAAACAGCAGACTGGTGGGCCTCTCATCTCTGTCTACCTACTTGCTTTCATTTCTCCCTGGATTGGTAAAGGATGGGACAGAGAAGAAGAGGAATGTGGGGAGGGTGTGCTGAGCTAGGACCTTGGAGAATGGGTGCAGCAGAGGGTGGCACATCATTGGGTAAGGGAGGAGCAAACGCTCCTGTCAGGCTGTCTCAGGATTTAGGAGGTTTTGGGCTTATGTTGTTTCAAAGTGTACTTTGCTATGTTCTCCAACTATGCTATATTGGCTTTTGGGGGACTATCAGCCTGTTGTTTGTGGGTCTGTTCTCATGACCACTTGACTTAAGGCTCTGTATCCACAGCACATGATGCCTTCAGTCAAGGAACTTTCTTGGAGAGTGTCAAAAAACTTCCAGCTCTAGATCATACATTTTCTTGCATATCATCATTTGCTTTGTGTCCCCTTCACTGTGGGAGAAAGGCAGGATAGAAATATAATAAGTAAATTCACTCCAAAATTAATAAAAGTCTCTCAGGCATACAAAAGGCCCTCCCCTTTCGCTATTTCACACATAAATACATACTTACAGTCATTGAGAGCACAATCGTATAGCCCCGTTGCGCCGGCGCTACACTCTTGTGCCAGCCAAATGCTGTCGCAAATGTGTTGTCAAGCGCATTGGCGTCAGCGGTACAGTGCTGGACAGCGCAAGCAGCAGCACCAATGCTCAGGTGCCACCACTACTGCCAGCAGCTCAGGCATTGTGTCGGTCGAGTGTCGGCGGCGTGTGGTCGGTGCTGGGCCTCAGCAAGGGCGTTCCAGAGGCATGCTGGGGGCGTAACTGGGCAGCACAGTGGGCGGAGATGGGGGTTGTGACACAGGACAGCCATACTGCCAAATCCTAAGCCCCGTTCCCAGCCTTGGCAGCCCCAATTCAGGCCGCTCCTGCACACGTGCACCTGTGCCTGCAAAACAGCAGGCGCAGATCCAAGCAGCCCCATTGGGATGACTGGGGCTTTGCAGGTGTAAGGGGAAAACCTCCCCTTGTCCTGCACTTTGCTGCTGCTGCCTCCCAATGGGCTTTAGGATACAGCCCTGTTATGTCGGCTTTACTATGTCGGCCTTACTTAGGATTGGGCTGGGAATCTAGACACGAACCTTCTTTCTCCAATCTGTGGTACCTTACATAATATGCCTCTTGGTTAGTCTAGCCCTGGACAGAACAACTGTAGTTGACGGGATATAAAACTTGCTTATTCTTGAGTTATGTGGCTGATCCGCTTTTTGCTCTTTCAGCGTTCAGCTCTATTCCATCAGAAAAACTACATCCTGTCCCTATTGTTCCAGAACCAGAGAAAGTACGCAGGTATTGCCCAGCTCTATTCAGATGTTCCCGCTATTTCCCACGGTACGTTTGTGGAAATGAAGTATTGAAATATGATGGCTATTATGATTAAGGTCGCAATCCTAAACTGAATTAGGCTGGCATAAACTAAGCCAGCAAAGTTTGGCCAGCACAAGAGCTACCATAAAATATGTTTGGACCACTCTCGGAGTCAGAGAGGCCAGCACACAGACATGAGCAATCCTTCCTGACTCCAGGAGTAGTCCAAACATGCTTTATGGTGGCCCTTGTGCTGGCCAAACTTAGCTGGCTTAGTTTATGCTGGCCTAACTCCAGTATAGGATTGCGCTCTACAGCAATGGTTCCCAAACTTTTTCAATTGATGACTCCCTTGACTGAATGGGTCATCTCCCCATTAGGGCCACAATCCTATAGATTATATAAGGCAGTGGGTTTTCACGAGCATACCGCAGCTCCCCTGCCTGGTTTCTGTAGGCCCCTGGGAGCTATGGCTCACAGTTGGGAACCACTACTTCAAGGGAAAAGGATGAAACTGATATGATAAGACACAGAACTAAATATTATGGAATAGCATTTTTGTTATTACAGACTGGGTATCCCATATCTGGACTTCGTAGGATGGTGTCTGAATTTCTGATTTGTCTGGATTTTGAAATGATTGCATAAATATAATGAGAAATTATTCCTCTTGCTCTTTTCACTGCTACTCATTTGGATGTCTGCTGGCTTCCAACATTTTTCAATAATGGTATAAACCACAGAGCAGGCAATCAAACTTAGCTTGTAGGTGGGAATGAGCACAAGACCTTCCACAAGACCTACATTTATTTTTTTTAAGTCTTGGACAAAAATGTCTGGATTTCAAAACAGTCTGGATTTCGAATGTCCAGATAAAGAATAATCTACCTGTAACAATCAAATTGGACATGACGATGGTCAGCACGTGTTCTATTTCCCATGCCCATCACTTCCACTTACAAAGCAGGTGGATGAGGGTCTAATTTTAAAAGGAGTGTGCAAGAGAAGAGGTAATGGCATGGGGGAGGGTTCAGAGCTTCTCATTCACTCCTTTTACTGTTACAATCAATGCCTTACCTCCTGATTTACCAGTAGATGTGAATAGGACAGGCACTTGAATGATGGCCCTGAAACATCTGGTTTGGCTCTAAAACATATAAACCTGATTTTTTAAATGCCATATATTACACTTCTGTTCTTGGAGACTCAAATCTCAACTTGTAGTTCAGAGGTTAGAGGGGATGTACTTTATGACTACTTATCTAATAATCTTTCCTCTTCTTGCTGACTTTCCGCCTTCTAGATCCTGTATTTGATGCCTGTATCTGAAGCTAATATCCATCTGAATAAAGAACACTGTATGAAAATTTGTTTTATTTTTTTATTTTCACATTTATCCCATGACATATAATATTCAAAAGAATACATAACTAAAAAGAACTCTTCATTAACCATTCTATAATGTCAAAATAAGTTTAAGTGCTATTAATTAGATACCCCCCCAAAAAAATTACTAATATAGTTTAACTAAAAAATTACTAATATAGTACTCACAGCACAATCCTATGCATGTCTGTTCAGCCTTATGGAGTTCAGTGGGACATTCTCAGGTAAGTATGTATAGGATTGTGGTTTCAACCATTCACTAATAATAATTATTACTGTAATACTATGTCTCTGATGTACACTATAGTAGTTTTAGCAAACTGTTCAATTGGTTCTGTCTCTGTTGGCCTAAATTGACTTTTCCTTAAAAAAAAAAATATGTCAATTTTGTAAAAATTATCAACTATAATATGGGTTCTTATAAAGTCATTGGTATCATTATACTGACTTTTAGATCTTTATATAAAAGATGTCGCTAATAGTTTTGAGAACCTTCCCACAAAATCTAAAGAGGATCGCATGAAATAGCACCACGCAGGGGGATTGTAAAATCCCTCTGTTATACATTATTTTGCAACTAGAACTAAAAAAGAGATACAAGAGTAGAAATTACCTCTCTTAGGAGAGAGTGAATCACCCAATTTGTCTTCCTGCTTTTGGGGGAAGGCATTTTCTGATTTTAATAGCAGAATAGTCTAAATGACAGTCAAAATTTTGTCCTTAAGATAGAAGCACTTATATTAAATTTTGTTTCCAGCAGTTGCTTGCTGCCACTGCTCCATTCATTCATTCACTCATTTGCTGTGTTTGGAAAATATGAAGCAGCTATTACCAGAGATGTTTAAGGGGGATTTAAAAGGATGAACAAAACGTGACGGGCTCCAGAACAGAGAAAAGGGGCAAGCAAGATTTGCATGCACATCCACCTCTGAAAGATCCATTACGTGCAAAATGCCTGAAGAAAACCCTGATTTGTTTTAATAAAAAGCGGATTTGGGAGGCTCCACGGTTTACTAGAGCAGTGGCAGGAAGACGGAATGGAGGTACTTAACCCCTTCCCCAGAAGCTATTTTTCTAATCACAATTGTTCCCAAGCTGTTGCTCGCACCACCACTCAGTGGGGAAACCTTTCCCCATCTTCATGGAGAAATATGCATCTGGAACCCTGCATAAGAAAAAGGAGCTACAGTGTGTGGGAGGGGAAATTATGAGCTGAAAACATTTTAGCAGGGAAAAGTTAAACACCCCTTCTCAACATCCCAACATCCCAAGGCTGCTTTCATTTTTTTTAATGGGGCTTGGATACAAGTATGTGCATGTCGCTTGTAATAATTTGCCAGTCAGTTCTCTCTTTGCAAGTGCTAACTCATAGGAAAAATTAATAGTTAATTTATAATTCAGCTGCTTGGATTTCTAGATCGCATCACGTTAAATATTCAGCATGAACTGCCTGAAATCTCAGCTTGGGAATAGACAAGCAAACAAAGTGGGACTTTGTGGTCCGAAGTAGATTTGCTGTTATGCATTGCCAAGGACAATGTGTCAAGTGGTATATTTATCTGTGAAGTGGAAGGGAAATTAACAATTGCCGGAGCAATTCACCCGGCATGTGTTCTCTGGAGCAATACAAATGACTGATGTCTTGCAATAATTATTGAGCCAGATCTATTCGGATAGGAAGTTACGAGCATATTCACTTCACTTGTTAACTGATTTGTTAGCTGTCCAGAAGGCACAAGGCAGAACAGAAAGTTTGCGCTGCTGCTTCTAAAATTTCTTAACAAGCTTCCCATTTGCCTCATAAATACAATGTTGTCAAGATGTTGCATGTCACTTTGCAGGCAATATGTGCAGCACTTTAATCTCAGAGTGATGAAAAAGTAATGCTCCAGTGTGCTTCAGTGATGCCAGTGTATGTTTACAACCAAAATACAGGACGAAACCTGACAACCATTTGCCAAAGATGGCAATGATGTGGGCTGTTGCTTTGTTTTCTTGAGTTTGTTCCAAGAACACACATTACATATTCCACATGCAAATCTACATGTTTAAATGTATATGGTTTATTTCAGCATTTTGAAGGTGTTCAGAACTTGCAATTATTTGAAATAATTAAGTGACAGGAGAGGAGTTGTAGGTAAAAGGTAACTTCATTCATCTTTAAATGTATGTACCCACTTTTCTATATAAAATATAGAAGTCCCACTCATATCTATATCTATATACGAGTCCCACTAATACAAATAAAATATGCATTATTTGATATTATTAAAATAATATTTTGTTCACTCTAGTGTGTTCTACCTGTCCACTTCTGGATGTGGTTTTGCAATTAGGGTTGGGGCAAATCCTACCCATGTTTTGGTTGGACAGCAGTTTTCTCAGCAGCTGTCGCCCAAAGGAGTACTATTATATTTGAGGTTTAGATGAGCATCTGGCCTTGAACAAGTGTCATTTCTGGCATCAATCCAATGAATGGCAAGTTTGAGGTTCAGATGGATGTCCCCCTCCATTGCAAAAAAAGGTTCACACAGAGATTCCAAATGTAGATTAGGACATACTTAGAAAATCAGGATAATTTTCTATGGACAATAGTACATTTTCAGTATACTCTCTCTTTGGGTGCAATCCTAACCAACATTCCAGCACTGACATAGCTCTGCTAATGGGGCATGTGCTGCATCGTGCCATTGGGGGCAGTCACAGAGGCTTCCTCGAGGTAAGGTAATGTTTCTTCTCTTACCTCAAAGCTGCATTTCCCTTATCCCGAAGCTGGAAAGTAGTGCCCTTTGTCACTTATCGGTAAGTACTATGATTAACATTTGATTTATAATTTATGCTGGTGATACAAAAGAAACTTACTTGTGCATGGTTGCATATGAATGGCATCGCATTTCAATTATGTGCAATATTAGCATAGTAGAACAATGTCTGTCCAGAGCATAGACTCTTGGTGTGCTAATACTTCATGTGTTAGAAATATAGTGGAACTCAAAAACGTGCAGAAGGTACTGGCCAAAATGATTAGTAGGCTGGGCCACCTCTCTTACGAGGAAAGGCTACAGCCTTTGGGGCTCTTCAGTCTAGAAAAAAAAATCCCCTGAAGGGGAATATGATTGAGACATAAAAGTACACATGGGATGGACGGATTGAAGGAAGTTCTTTTCCCTCTTGTGCGACACCAGAACCAGGGAACATCTTCAGAGGATGTCTTTAAAAGGGGATTGGACAGATTTATGGAGGAAAATTCCATCAGATTACAAGCTGTGAGGACTATATGCAACTATCTTTTTAATGCAGGCCAAGTTAGAACAAACTAACAAACCTCCCAGTATAATGAATTGACCAACTTCTCTTGAATGCATTTTTCAGTTGCTAGGAAGTCTCAGCTACACAAGCTGCCTGATAATTAGCTGTCTTGCTTCCCTGGCATTCTCTTGCATAAATACCTGCCTGAAAGTATTTCTGTTGGACAGGAAATGAAAATACAGACAACCAAAAGAGTCAAAGGATGATCAAAGGGAAATCCAGGGAGCAATCCAGCCATGAAGTTGACTGAAATGGCTACTTCAGGTAGCAAGTCGGGGAGATGTGGGCCACTGACGAGAGGAGCCCTGCACCCTGTGTCTGCCTGCTGATACAGCCACTTTAATTGGCTCTCTGGCTGTCTTCTCACTTACTGAGAGGAAGCAGGAAGAGGATCAGGGCAGCAGCAGCCCGCCTCCAGCACCACTGCTGCAAGTGACCACAATGGTAGAGCTACAAGAAGCAGCAGCAGGGTGATCCTTTCTGATCACTTGCCTCCACAGGGTTTCAGAACAGGATCACTTGGCTCTTCTTGGCTCTCCTTCTTGCCCACCCAGAACAAAGATCCTCCTCTCTGTCCATCACCACCTCCTCCCACCTGCCCTCCTCCTAGCCCTTTATAATCAAATATGATGGGTGGAAAATGTTTTGTCCTTCCTGTTCCTTTCAACAGAGCTCATGGGAGCAAGCAGGACAAGGTGGTGATGGATAGAAGACCTCAAGAATGGAAGGGCAGGAGGAGTGGGGACCTCTGGATCACGACACTCTCCTCCCTTTCTCCTGGCACACCTGACTATTTCCTGGCCAGGCAAAGAGGAGGGCAGAGTTAGCAGAAGCAATTGCAGTGGTAGTGGAGTGTGCACACGTTAATGCATGCTTTCGGATTTTTTTAAGGGAGAGTTCAAGAAGCTAGCAGGGGCAAATGGTGGCAGATGCATCGGGATTGCTCCTGGAAATATCTGAAAACATGGGGAAAACAATTTGCTAATATAAAGCTTGTTTCAAAAACAATTGTATCAAAGACCAGAAACATAAGTCCCATTTCATTCATTTGCTGTTTTTATTTCTCTATTTAGGTGATTCACAATGAATTTAAGAAAGCATAAAAATTCAGCAATGAACTATTAAGATAGACATACCAAAACAACCGGTATGAATAAATAGCAGTAAAAAAAATCAAAACAAAGATAATTACAGTTGATAACAAAAGGATATTACAGTAATATACAGTTAAGATTTAGCCAAGAGGGTTAATGCCTCCGTTTGCCCGAAAATAACAACTGAAGATCTCAAGGTCGTGAGCTCGGGACTGCCGGAAGTCTCTGTGAGCAGCAGACCTTGGAAACTGCGACTGATTACAAACTGAGTTTCAGCTGCCTCGTGGGAGGAGGAGTGTGCTGAAATCAGCTGCATCTCTGGTGGCAGCAGGGAAGCCTCATCAGCCAGCAGACGACAGACGGGTGGCTAAAGAAAGAAGGCTAAATCCAGAAAGAAAGATCTGTATGAGTGTGGTTCTTGGAAGATAGAACATTCTGTAAATTGTAAAAATCTTCGGGTTTGTGAGAAAGTCTGCCTATGTAAACCGCCTTGAGTTCAATCATTAGAGAAATCTAGTGATCTTAAGAAAGGCGGTATATAAATAAAAGTATTATTATTATTATTATTATTATTATTATTATTATTATTATTATTATTATTAATAGCAAATTCTATTAATTTGCTGTTAAAAGGCAAACATGATCAATGTAGCCTAACATCTAAAATAGAAAAAAAATCTAAAATAGAATAAAATATATTATCTTTGTTCATTCACACAAAAATATTTATCTGGGATTGTCCACATTTCACCTGTGAAGAAATCAACACTCAATTTATTTTAGATACTGGGTATAAAACATACGCTCATAATTTATTTTAGATATTGGGTGTAAAACATACAGTTAGACTTGCTCAAAGGATTTTACAAAGATGGCCAACAGCCAACTGATGCCATTGTCCACACTGTGTCCACTGTGTGTTTCTGTCAAGAAGCTTATATACACTGGAGAAGGCATGACGTCATTTTCTTGAAGCCGTGGGTATAAAAAGATGGCTGACTCAGATCATTGCCGCGAAGGAGGAGGCTTGCTGCGAATTCACGAATAAAAATCTCCCTGCATGCGTGTAAAACCTTTTAATCATGCCTGCGTGTTCTGCATATGGGTGTGCGAATCGCTGTACGAAAAATGGGACTTAATTTCCGCGGAAAGATTCATGTATTCTCATTACATCGGTTCAATAAAACTACAGTTCAGTGAGTACATTATTTTTGAAGCTGTGTAATTTCTTGTGTGTATAATAATGTTTCTACACGATCACACATTTTTATTTTCGTAAGTTTTTACTTCAGGAGTAAACTATTCAGTCCTAAACAGTACGCGCAAAGCAATGTGAAATGCTTGGAATCAGCATTGTTTTGAGTACGAAAACATGGCTGCTAAGCCCGCCCCCTGGCTTCAATTCGGTAGCATTACTTCTTAAGGCAGGGCCATGTGTTGGTTTCTGTAGCAAAGGTTCCAGACTGATGCAGGCAAGAATGCGTCCATTGGTATAGTTGAAGGAAATGCTAGGTGTATTTAAGAGGGATTATAGCTGACCTAGTAATAATTTCCGAGATCCAGTTGGCAGTTCTCATTAAGACCAATGGAAGAAAAGAAATAATACTCGCAAAGGGCAATTTGCATTTCTTTGTTCGATATAACAAGTATACACTATTCACATTGCATACCTAATACAACTTGCCTTGCTTTTTATGAAAAGTGTAATCTGCTATTTCTTTGCTGTTTCACATCCATTAAGCATGCTATATCCATTAAGCTGTTACTATGGCAATTTGTCTTTTTTTTAGCTTTTACAATCTTTTCAATGGTATATTCCACAGTTTATGTTCCACACAATATGTTTTTTCCACACATACCATTCCACAGGTATGTTCCAAACAAATTTTGTGTGGAAAATTAAACTTTTAAACAAAGACATAAGAAATATAACAACCAGTTATTTAATATGATGAGAGTCCAGGGACTTTGATCCCTTCCTTTTAAAATGGAGGAGAGAGCAGACAGCAAGCTTAGCCAATCAAGCCACTGCAGGAGCCTCCCTCCCTCCCTCCCTCCCTCCACAAGAAAAAGAAAACAGAAGGGGATGCTTGGAAATAATTGCAGAGACATTGTCATGTCAGTGCAATTATTTCCAGTGGGGGGGTGTTTTTTGTGCCCCGGGGACAGCTTTGGAAGGCTTGACCCCAGGTGCAAAAAAGCTAGGACCGCCACTGTCAGGGAGCACTCAAGACAACATGATAGCCATACCTTGTTGTCACTCCCTTGCATCTGGCATTAAGAGGTAGGCTATCTTTAACACCCAGAGGTTAAAAAGAGTCATCATGGCTTGTAACTTGTGGTAGATGCTTCCTCCATAAATCTGCCTTTTAAAGACATCTTGGCCAGTTGCCATCATCACATTTCTGTGGCAAGGAGTTCCACAGATTAATTACTCACTGGGTAAAGGAATGTTTTCTTTGTTCTAACTCTCCCAGCACTCATTTTTAGTGGATGTTTTTTGCACGTTGGGGCAAAAAACCAAAACTTTACCTATACTATAGGCTAATGGGTTCTGAGCTGTCTGTGACAGCTCAGGAGAGAGATCTTGGGGTGCTGGTGGACAATTCAATGAAGGTATCGACCCAGTGTGCAGCAGCAATTAAGAAGGCCAATTCCATGCTTGGGGTAATTAAAAAAGGGGTTGAGGATAAAACAGCCAATATTATCATGCCATTGTACAAATCGATGGTAAGGCCACACCTGGAATATTGTGTCCAGTTCTGGTCGCCGCATCTTAAAAAGGACATAGTGGAGTTGGAAAAGGTGCAGAAGAGAGCGACAAAAATGATTACGGGGCTGGGGCACCTCCTTTATGAAGAAAGACTGCAGCGTTTGGGGCTCTTCAGTCTAGAAAAAAGGCGCCTGAGGGGGGACATGATTGAGACATACAAAATTATGCATGGAAGGGATAGAGTCGATAGAGGGATGTTCTTTTCCCTCTCTCAAAACACCAGAACCAGGGGGCATCCGCTAAAACTGAGGGTTGGGAGAGTTAAAACAGATAAAAGGAAGTACTTTTTTACCCAGCGGGTAGTTAATCTGTGGAACTCCTTGCCACAGGAGGTGGTGATGGCATCTGGTCTTGATGCCTTCAAGAGGGGATTGGACAGATATCTGGAGGAAAGGTCCATCGTGGGCTATAGGCAATGATGGATTGTGCAACCTCCTTACATAGGTGATGGGCTACTGGTACCAGGTGCAAGGGAGTGGCAACAGGATGCAAGCATCTTGTAGTCTCATGCCTTCCTGGGGCACCTGGTGGGCCGCTGTGAGATACAGGAAGCTGGACTAGATGGGCCTTGGCCTGATCCAGCAGGGCTCTTCTTATGTTCTTATGTTCTTATGATGTCGCCTGATTCTGGTATTTAATGCCTGGTGTTTAACTGAATATAAATTGTCCCATTTGAAAAGGATAATGAAGAGTACAATTTGGATGTAGTTTCAATAGAGATGAAGGAGTGGCAGACATGCAGTGAAGAACACAAATTGTTCTGCCTGAAGATTTGACTAACCAGAAATATTCTGTTTCCATATACCTACATACCTCCTGCCAACCTAGCAGTTCTCCTGCCAACCTAGCAGTTCGAAAGCACCGAAATGCAAGTAGATTAATAGGGACCACTTTGGTGGGAAGGTAACGGCGTTCCATGAGCTACAGCGTATAGTCATGCCAGCCACATGACCACGGAAGCTTGTCCTCGGACAAAACGTCGGCTCTACAGGCTTTGAAACAGAGATGAGCACCGCCCCCTACAGTCAGTCACAACTAGACCATTCGGTTGTGGGGAAACCTTTACCTTTACATACATATTAGGCATGGTTTTAAAAATCAAAGGAAATGCTATAGGAAACCTATGGCCCAGTCCTTTCCCCCAATATCCTACATGATGCATCTGCACTTCCTGGGTGCACACTGCATCCAATATTTTTGACTTACTTCCCACCCTCAAAACGCCCCTTGCCCACTCTGCTCCCCACCCCGATTCTCCACCTCCCACCCTTGAACCATCCATGAGCTACACCATCCATGAGCTATGCACCATCTTACCTGCATAGGCACAGCATCCAGGAACCAATGGTGCACGCACAGGGCCTCTGGCCATTTGTGTCAGCAGCCCTGAAGTGCAAACAGGACCGCAGCTTTTGCAACACTCCAATGCCATTTATGGTGGTGGTCACAAGATCCGCCACTGTAAGCACCCATTAGGATTGGGGCCATTATTTATTTACTGAACTATCAGTGATAGAAACAGATTACATGGTATGCAATAAAAAAATGAAAAGCTACCTATGCATGTTTAAATTTTAATTGAGAAACGTTTTGTTGAGTTAAAGAAACATCAATTGAGTAAAAAAAGGAGGTTTTAATATTATATTATGAAATACAATACTAACTAGCCTCAGGGGAATGAAGCAAGGCGTACAAAACAGCCTGGAAAATCAGTTTGCTTTGCTTAATCACGGTTTTCACAACATTTTCTGTAAGAACAGATCCTAAGGATCACGCACCTGGTGTTTGAACTTCAGTAATGTGGTGCTAAGTGCTGTAATCTTCTGCGAATTTCTGAAACCTAGAATTAGTACCACTGAGCAGAATATAACAACAATGGAGTACTGAAAAACAGTACTTCTTAAATCAATACTCAATTTTCTCAGACCACTCGCAGCTTTGCTTTTCTGTCTCAAAAGTGGACTCGACTAGTCAGTAGAATATATTTCCATGTCCGGGTCCATGAAGGATGATATTCCAGGTCAGTAATAATTTCATTGTATTTTGCCATATCCTTCCAGTACCCCAGGTTATCAATTACAACCCTGTACATTTTAAGGAGAGTCCAAGGATGTACTCTGTATATGTGAATGTTACCGAATACATCCAAAAGGACATTTACAGCACAATACAATGCCTATCTCTCAGAAGTAAGTAAGTAACAGCTCAATCCAGAACTGTCTGGCTGCCGCCGGCACAGCAGTAGCCAAAAGGCTATTGCTGCTTCCAGTGGCAGTCAGGAAGCCACTAGGGTCTCCCTAGGAGAAGAGGATATTTGTCCCCTTTCCCTGGGGACATCCCCACTACCCACAATATGGCTCCTTGGGTCTGTGGTGATTCAAGCAGGCCCGTGTCAGGCTGCCCAGGCTTCTGCTGGGGATAAGATTTGGTGGTGGAAGCCACTATGGGTCCCATCACTTCATGAGGCCACACCCCTCTTCCCACCTAGGAATTCCATCCCAAATCCCCCAACATTGGCAAGGGGTAACTTTACCACTTACCAATGTCACATCATTTACCACTTACCAATGTCATTGCGCTGGAGGGCTCTGGAGTGAGACCTAACTGAATTCAATCGGACATTTCCAGATAGGGTGCATTAGACTGCAGTCCTAGTGAGTCCATATCAATACTATTTATGGGAGAGAAAGAGAGCTTATGAAATCCATCTATTCAGACAGGTTGCATTATACTTCCATTATATTAGGAATATGTTCTTGGCATCAGCATTAGCAGCAGCAGGAAAGAGAGAGAAACAACAACTTAAATGGTGCCACAACACCATTCCACTCACTGGGTATGCATTCTGGAGTGAGCATGAGATAAGAGAATGAATTTGCTTTTCCTTCAGTTGTTTCAGCTCCAGCATGCTTCTCATAGTGTGATTTTAGTTCTTAAGGGGATAGTGTGTATTTTTCAAATTTAAGGTATTTTCAATGACTGTATACACAATTTTTCCCTTAACATGTTGACTCCAGAACATACCCCTTGTGTAAGATGTGACCTGACTATACTGTATATATTCACAAAAATTGACAACTTAATTGTTCCCACATGAAGTTCTTTTTACAAGAGCAAGTGTACAAGAGCAAGAAAGCAAAATATTGTCACTTATACAGGATAAACACACACAAAAAGCTCAAAATTGTTACTACTAAAGAATATAATTAGGTAGGACAAGTATCATCATCAGACACCAAATGGCTGATCTAATTTCTTCAGAAATCACAGAAGTTTGGTACAAAGAAGTCACACCCCCTTTGGTTGCCATTGGCTAATATCCTCTGATGTAACAGGAGACAGGCTGTCACATAGGACAGGCTACTGCTAGGCCACTAAGAGTAACTTTGGAGGCCCTAGAATTAGAATTCTAAGGTTAATGAGCAACATTTGCTTCATTAAAGCAAATCAATATTGCCTACATATCAAGGGGCTTTCCAAATTACACCTTACAGTTGCAGCTTATGGTATGTGATAATTGACATAACAGCTTAGGAAGGAATGTTTAACAATACAAGAGGGCTTTCTAAAGAGACTGGGCTCACTGACAAGCCCACTTAAATCAAAAGCAAAATTATTCCTACATTATTCCAGTCTTCAGACTTCTAAAACAGATTGCCTCACTTTTCAGCAGTGACAGCTTTCTCCATCCCACCCCCGCTTCCAGCTTTAATAGCTGAGTTGGAGAAAGTCATGCCCTACTCCACATTTTCATCATTAGAAAAAGCAATACTAATGTTATCGATTTTTTTTTCTTTAGCAAATGAGGCTGTTGCTTGGCACATTGTATCTCTCCTCTCTGTTGAAGTGTGAGGATAGAGAAAGCGTTTGTTAGGCCCTGTGCAAATGCCCCTATTTTGAACTGAGCATATTTAAGTTTTCCCAAGCAGATCTCAGGCAACCATGAAAATCATTTATTTGATAATTAGGGATACCACTCAGCCAGTGTAATCTGTTAAGTGATATCTCAAACCATTTCATTTGGAGTTGGTGCTATAACAAGAGAAACACATTTAACTAGAAGACATTTTTCCATACCAAAGGCTAACTTACACAGGATCCAAGCTTCTTAAAGTCCAGTTGAAATATTTTCCACAATAGCTGTTCCATATAGGGTTGGGATGAGTAAAACAACCAAACACATGAACCTGTTCTCCATTCTACTCCTCTACTGCCAATAATGAGTGTTTGCTTGACTGCAGAATGCTGCTCAGCATGTTCAGAAGGGTAGACACATGTTCAGCATGTGTCAGAGTGAATGGGATTTGTAGTCCATTTCATGGGACTGGAAGACAAAGGGAACTATAAATCCAATTTACCTGTGCACAAATGATGCTCAGGTAATCCAGGCTTTAAGGATGATGATTATGCGGCTTCTTCTGTTCCCCTATGGCTGGTTCCCCTCCTCCCCATACAAGGGAAAGTGTGCTTAGGAAGAGGAGGAAATTGTTGGAGAGTGTTAGATGTTGAACCTGATACAAGCCAGGCCTAAACGTCATAGAGTAGTTGGGCTCAGCTCATTTGGAGACTAGGATTTCCAAACCTCATCTGAATTCACCCCCATCAGTAGTCTTGAATAAATGGAAATCTATAATTATATCATCGTCTTTTTAAGGAGGCTTCTATATTGGACTTCTATCCATTGAAATCTATGTGTAGGTTTGTTACATAAAACAAAGTTTCAGTTTCTGAGCTGATGGTACAAAATTATGTAAGCCAGAATTCTTCAACCTGGGGGTCATGACGGTCATCATATGGTGAGTTGCAGGGCTGAGAGAGAAGAATACCTGCGCTTCCTGAAGGCTACTCTAAAGATCTCCCAGTAGGGAGCTAGTCAGTGATTTGATATCACCTTCACCGGCTAGAGAGTGACCCCATTCCAGCACTGGAAAGTGATTAGTTCATGCAACGCATGCCCAGAGTAGAACTGAAGCCAACGTTTCTGCCTTCTCAGTGAGTTGCCAGAAGATAGAACGAAATATGAAATGGAATTTCACTTTCTTTAGCTGGAACAAGGAGAAAAAGGGGGTGGGGAGGCTGTTAATGAAGGGGAGAAATAATCCAGAGCACACCATTGGATCCACCCCCTCCAAGAGTCTCCCTGCCCCTTGTTCCATCCCTTTTCCAACTAGTTTAACCCCTTTTCCATCCCTTCCCCTCCCCACCCACCCACTGTTTACTTATCAATGGTGGCAGCCATTGCAGATCCCTCCATTGCAGGTGATGCCACTAAGGGCTTCCTGGAAGCGGAACTCAGCATTGCACACTTCCATAAGACCATTTGCAATAGCCTGAAAGCATATTCCACAATTGGAATGTACATTCCAGCATCGGGGAAGGAGATAGGATTGGGCAGTGAATAAAGATTAACCGAGCCTCTTCCCCTTCACCACTACTCTCTCTTCAGCCTCTTCTAAAGGTAAAGGTTTCCCCACGACTGAATGGTCTAATCATGACTGACTGTAGGGGGTGGTGTTCATCTCCGTTTCAAAGCCTGTAGAGCCGGCATTTGTCCAAGGACAAGCTTCTGTGGTCATGTGGCCAGCATGACTATATGCCGTAGCGCACAGAATGCCGTTCCCTTCCCACCGAAGTGGTCCCTATTTATCTACTTGCATTTAGGTGCTTTCGAACTGCTAGGTTGGCAGGAGCTGGCACAAGCGACGGGAGCTCACTCCATCGTGCAGTCTTGAACCCCCAACCTTCCAGTCGGAAAGCCCAGCAGCAGCGGTTTAACCTACTGCGCCACCACGTCCCTTTTTCAGCCTCTTCTAGCTGTATGTTATTCAGGCCTTCAATACCCATGGGTAGTGAATCCACATAGATCAGAGACAGAAAGCTCCCCTCCTTCCTCGATCTATGTGCATTCATTTTAACACTTGAGCACAGCCTCTATGCATACAGCCAGTGATGGGATCTAACGGATCCAAGAACCGGAACGGTGACCGGGACTCACCTTTGACTGGCACATGTCGGGACCGTTCAAAGCGGCCCAGCCGCGCCCTGCAGCCCGTCCCTTTGGTTTCGCCACCATTCCTTTGGTTCCGCCGCCTTCTGCGCCACATCCATCACGGAGCTGGTGACGAATGGCGGCGAGTAGGCGGAGACAGCCCTGATTTAGGTTCAGGAATGGCTATTCTGGCGTATTCCTGCTGGATGACATCACTGCATACAGCTCTATGAAAGGAGGGCTTTCTCTACATGAAGCCTGGAATCCTACCAAGCCAAGTTCCCAATCACATGGAACCATGACATCTCCCCTGATCCAGTCCATCTTGTGTAGGGAAGCAAGAGAGCACTGCACATCCTGCCTACCCAGCACACCAGCTCTGCTTCTACCTCCTTCTTAGGGAAATATCATCCAAAGCTAGGCAGAACACATGCAGTCCACAACACACACACGACTAAAATCTTATGGCTGGTCACCTAGCTAAAATCAGGTGCCCAGCTGTGTGATTTTTGTATAGGTACATGTGTCTGCCAGTTTTGGAAAATGTGCCTCTGCATGGGTGAATGAGGCAGAGTTGATACACTGGATGGGCGCATTCTTGCTTCCTTCCATATGATGGGCCGGATCAGGGGAGATATATCATCTGATTCAAATCACAAATAGAGCACTCTATGCGCACTACTGTACGTAGAGGTGTGAGTGAACATCCCTCTATCGACTCTATCCCTTTCGTGCATAATTTTGTATGTCTCAATCATGTTCCCCCTCAGGCGACTTTTTTCCAGACTGAAGAGCCCCAAATGCTGCAGTCTTTCTTCATAAGGGAGGTGCCCCAGCCCCGTAACCATTTTTGACGCTCTCTTCTGCATCTTTTCCAGCTCCACTATGTCCTTTTTGAGATGTGGTGACCATACTCTATATGTGGCCTTATCCTTGATTTGTACAATGCTATAATAATTTTGGCTGTTTTATTCTCAACCCCTTTTTTAATTACCCCAAGCATGGAATTGGCTTTCTTAATTGCTGCCGGACACTGGGTCAACACCTTCATTGAGTTGTCCACCAGCACCCCAAGATCTCTCTCCTGACCTGTCAAAGACAGCTCAGAACCCATTAGCCTATAGGTGAAGTTTTTATTTTTTGCCCAGTGTAATTACTTTACACTTGTTTACACTGAAACGCATCTGCCATTTTGCTGCCCATTCCCCCAACTTGGAGAGATCCTTCTGGAGCTCTTCACAATCCCTTCTGGTTTTTACCACCTGGAAAAGTTTTGTGTCATCTGCAAACTTGGCCACCTCATTACTTATGCCTGTTTCCAGATCATTTATGAACAAGTTGAAAAGCACCTTGGGGCACTCGACTTTTCAACTCTCTCCATTGTGAAAATTGCCCATTGACCCCTACTCTCTGTTTCCTGGCCGTCAACCAATTCTGAATCCATAAGAGGACCTGCCCTCTTATTCCCTAACTGTGAAGTTTCCTTAGCAGCCTTTGGTGGGGGACTGTGTCAAATGCTTTCTGAATATCCAGATATACGATATCTAGAGGTTCTCCCAGATCCACATGCCTGTTGACCTTTTCAAAGAATTCTAAAAGGTTCGTGAGGCAAGACATACCCTTACAGAAGCCATGCTGATTTTCCTTCAGCAACACTTGTTCCTCTATGTGTTTTAGGATTTTATCTTTGATGAGGCTTTCCACCATCTTACTATAGGCCAGAACAGACGTTAGGCTGACCGGCCTGTAGTTTCCAGGGTCCCTCCTCCTCCCTTTTTTAAAGATTGGTGTGACATTGGCTGTCCTCCAATCCTCTGGCACCGTGGCTGTTTTAAGGGTCAAGTTGCATACTCGAGTTAAGCGGTTGGCAACTTTATTTTTTAGTTCCTTGATAACTCTTGGGTAGATGCCATCTGGGCCTGGTGACTTATTTATATTTATCAATTTGATCTGATTTGATTTGAGAAAGTTGTTTTCTCCCACTTCTAGCATCCAGCTATGCACACATCAGCCCCATTACATTCAGGGATTCAAATCTATGCATTTTCAGTATCTACTGATATTGAGCCCCTGTAGCTGCCCTGTGAATACATCTTGGGCTGGCATGTAGCAGCAAAAGTGCATTCCAGCAGCTTTCAGCAGCAGCAAGAGGATTCACATGCCCCACCTTTCCCATTTTGGAGGCGGAATGAAAGATGGCAGCGTCATTTCAATTTTGTGATAGAATCTGGTATAGCAACACCTCCCTAGGTATAGATAAAATCCACACATAAATTTCAAAATCCATCTTCTCTCTGTTGAGAAAAGTATGTTCAACAAACTGAGTATTATCCTTCTGCTCTTCTTTGAGCTCAAGCTGAGGGGCGGCTCCAATCCATAAAGGAAAAAGAGATTTAATGCCTTGAGGCGGAATTGTTCACCACACACAAAATTGATCATTCATGAGAGGCTTCCAGAAAAACAAGGCAGGAACGGTGAAATATTTAAAACTGAAATGCTATCCTTTTGATGTTTGTTAGCATAGCAAAGCCCAAAATATGCACTTTATATATTATACAGAGAGGACTGTGGAATGGGGGTGGTGGAATGCATGCTAAATAACATCCAGACTGGGCAAGTTACCTTATACCCCCTATCAACGGGGTCAAAATTCAGCATCCAGGGTTTGATTCCATAGCAACACAGGAGCAAGGTGTTTTTTTTCTTCCTTCCCTTTTTCTCCTGCTATTTTTGCAAAATGAGGAGCAGAAGTATCATATCTTGCTTACATGATCATGAAATGGTCTGAGGAATGCTAGTGAATAACAAGTGTTCCCATGATGAACGAATTGAATTATCCATTCAGTCATTTCCTACCCTTGGCAATTCCATGAGCCAGCTCTCAACGTGATTTCTGATTTTGTACAGAGATCCATTTATTTGCAAATGATAGCATGTCACAGTACAGGTCCAGCCACAGACTTATCAGGAACAGACTCCAATGGCAAATCAGCTGGCTGTGGCCTATTGCCCCTGTGAAGCCTGACAACATGCCTCCTGAACACGGGCAAGGACTTTGGGCTACAGGCACAACAAAGACAGCCCAAAACAGGAGGGGTCCTTGCTTTGGGTTGGGCGGTTTATGGCACCTGATGAAGGTGGGTAAAAGCCCAGACCTGTGATGAGCTGCTGTCTCCCAGCTGCAGGGTTGAGGAGGGTAACCTTGCCTAGGCACAGGCCATTCAGGAAGGCAATCCAGCCAGCCAGCCTGACTAGAGGAGGACCAGGAATAAATAAACCATCTCCTACCATTACGCTGAGGCCCTGTGGTGGCATCTGCTTGATCCTGCTACAGGAAGATTGGCCCCTAGGGGCTCTGGGACATAAGAACATAAGAAGAGCCCTGCTGGATCAGGCCAAAGGCCCATCTAGTCCAGCTTCCTGTATCTCACAGC
>JAJKFI010000045.1:11634282-11667532 GCA_029204185.1 Lerista edwardsae | reverse complement strand
CTCTCTCTCTCTCTCTCTCTCTCTCTCTCTCTCTCTCTCTCTCTCTCTGTGTGTGTGTGTGTGTGTGTGTGTGTGTGTGTGTTTCTTGTTAAGAAAAATGAGGGACAGTAAATAAAAAAAATTCCTGAATACTAGAACGCTGCAGAAAATGAGCAGAAGGAAAGATAGCAGGAGAGCATAAGCATGATGGGTAGAAAGGGAGGGAGTAAGCGCTTGAACGAGGACAGAGGAACAGGCAGCTAAATTTTGAGGAGAATCTGAGCAGCGACAATGAAAGAAGCGGGCTAGACTGCATGGGGACAGGCAAATATAAAAATAGCTGACAATACTACTTGCCAGTATTACTTCTGTTTAGAATATTTTTCTGCAGTCCTCATTTTTTCAATCACTTACTTATTTTGACACATTTATATCCTGCCTTTCCCTTTTGAACCAAAAGGCCAAAAGCAACCAAAGACAATATATAACACCAAAATGCAAAAAAAAACTCAATAAAATACAACAGTAAACTGAAATATAATAATGACAATGATAACAAAATATAATAATGACAATGATAACAATAGTAGCAACATACCAAAGACCACAGATTGTAAAAGCAAGAAAGTGGAACAAAATAAAACCTCTTTTGCCCCTGCTATAAAGCCAACAGAGAGGGTTCAGTTCTTCTTCTTTTTTTAAAAACCATATTATTTATTTAATTAACCAATAACATATATTAAGAATTCTCATCAATACACACTAAACATCAATGACTGTTTAAAAAAACCATACGCTACTACTTAAACATATAGTGATTACTATAAATTGCTGCAAGCATACAGCAATGTATCATTTTTGTAAAAACCCAAGTCTCCACTCCATCTTTGTAATACATAAAAGATAGAGGGTTCAGTTTTTACACAATACATCGTAATCAATACATATAAGATAGAGGAGGGAGCCATCCTTTGTGGCTGCTAGCCTTTGTGGCTGCTACCCAAACTCTGATAATAATGGCCGATGCAGAAGGGCCCCCCATACAGTATGAGAGCCACCTCATATGGGAGAAAGCAGTCCTTCAGATATCCTAGCCTTAAGCTGTGAAAGCCATAACAGAGTCAAACCACTTTGCCCCCATGGCCCAGCTATTGAGTCATTATTACCCAGATATTGTACTATAAGTAGGCTCTGTCTTCTTTCTAATCTTCTGGAGTGAATCACTCACTGAGCCAAGTCAGTCCCTGGGGATGTAAATCCTTACAAGCTGGTAAAGCATCCGCGCCAAAAAAGAATTTATCCTTCCCAATGTCAGGGTTTTTGTGATATCGTGATGAATGCAGTGGTAGTGATGACAAATGAAGTCACAAATATTCGTCTGCAGCCCTGCTCTGCAATTCCTTCTTAACAGTGATCTTCTTTAGCATGAAATCATGCAGAATAAAGAGGCTAGCTGACAATCTGTTGCCCAGGAAAAGGAGCTGATTTGCTGTTACGTGTATATTTAAATATTGAGTATTGCCATGTCTTTGTTAACAACCTGTGACTGGACAAAGGGGGCAATTAAGCATTCTTCTTGGAGATCATGTGTAAATCATAAAGGCTTAATTACAATGATCCATGACAGGAGCAGAAATCACAGCCCAATCCTAACTAAATTTGCCCATGTTGATGCAGTGGTGCTGGCCCAGGCTACACTACATCCTGTGGGAGAATTTTGGCGGCTGGAGGTCTCCTCAAGGTAGGATGACATTTGACCCCTTGCCTTGGAGAGCCCCATCCGCCACTATGGGTACTCAGAAATGCACCAGCTATATCACTGGTACAAGTCCAAGTTGATCCATGTTGGTGAATCAGGCCCAAGAAAGGAGATAGGATATTGCAAATGTCAGTCCTGTCTCCTCCCAGGCCCAATCTGTCCACCCTTTGCCCCATTCCACCACCCTTCCCCTATGCTGGTCAGACCTTCTCTGGCTGGTGTCCTTCTGTGCACCAGCACTAATGGGAAGACTGGCCTTCCCACTGGCATGTGCAGCCTTCACACCATCACCAAGTGCTTTATGGCACCCCTGTGAGGTTTGCGCCCCACTGGTGCACCTCGCTGTTAGCACTGGTACCTCAGTCAAGGGTCCACATCCATCAAAGACTGGCCCAGCCCCTGAACCTTCAATACCTACAGCAGAGGTAGCACCCAGTATACCTTCAGAGGGCAGGAGAGGAAAGTCATAGGAGGCTCAGTGTAGGGTTTGCTTCAGGGCCACCTACAACCAGCCCATCCTGGTAATGGTGGAATACAGAAACCACATGAAAAGCATGTGGCATTACAAAGAAAGAACTACTCTAGTGCTTTCCTTATTCCAGTCTGGTCTGTTTAGGACTCAATCCTAACCAGCTTTCCAACACCGGGGTAAGGGCAATGCAGCTCCAAAGTAAGGAGCAAATATTCAAATTACCTTGAATATCAAACAAATATTCCCTTACCTTGAGGAGACCTCTACTACTCTTCTGCAGAACATGCCTCATTGGCACAGCTATGTCAGTGCTGGAAAGTTGGTTAGGATTAAATAATACTTGTTTCTCATTTTATCCCAGATGTGGTTATGCTGCTGTTTTTGTTTTTGTGCTTGTGTAATTATTGTTTGTTATGAACTTGTATTTATACTGTAGGGCTAATAGATTGTTTCCTGATCTGCCTTGAATATATTATAGGACAGCAGAATACAAATGCATTAAAAAATACAATAAGGTCTCCTATGGGCTTTTGTTTCAATCCATTCAATGTATGAAAATACAGCCATCTTAAAAACTACATTTTCCAGGAGAGTTATGGAGAAAAATAATGTTTTCTGGCAATGTTTATTGCCTTTAAAGTTGTTTTTATTAAGGAAATTGCATTTCTTCATATAAAACATAAGGTTTTAAAAATACTGTTGAGTGATGTCAAATGTACTGGAATATTTGTTTTTATTGAGCTTTTCTCCAGCTTCCGTTAAAGGCAGTAGGAGACCTGAAACTGAGTTTAATGGAAGCTGAATCCATTCCTTAGTTCTTACCTTGGATAAATGTCATGTTTGTTGTCTGATGCAAGTTTGAAAGGAAACCTACTGCAGTGTCTTTGAAAAATGAGTTCAATGCTTCATAGTTAATTAAATCTTCTGCTTGGTCATCTTTTTCATTGTGTCAGAGACTGATGATAAATTTCATTTCACTGAAGAAGAAAAGCGGTAGAAATATGATATGAAGTTTTTTAAAGTCCATTTTCCCTCTCCTAAAGTAACTTTTCCATTGTTGCTGCTAAAAACATAAACCAAAGGCTACCCTTCCCAGTGTAGTCAGAGAGAAACACATAAATGTCTATGCATCATGGACCTGTGTGAACAGTACTAGGATATTTGCAACCTGAACGATTCTGTCCTAGTCAAATGCATTCCAGTCAGTGGCATTCCTGGACATTTGTGTCTATGGTTTTTTGTTCTTGTTTTTTCTTTTTCTGTCCCCAGACTCAGTCCTGAGCCCTCCAGCATGAGCAGTATGAGTGTACCACCTGTGCTGGTGTTACAAATGCGCCGTAAGGCACGTCCAGTGTGGTTCGCCCCCCTAGGAATCCGGAGTCGCTCCCTTTAACCCTCTGAGTGCTGGCCAACCAAGAAGAAAAGCTCTTTGCAGAGGAATTGGGAGGGGGGAGGGGGGAGAGTGAAGTGGGCGGAGTCAGCCCTAATTTTAACTAGTGGAACTGAGTTCCCCTGCGTTCCCCCTGCATGACATCACTGGTTGTAAGGGCTTACCTCCTGCACTGCTGCAGCGCCAGAGTACGACACAGCAATGGTGTCCGATAAGTGAACCAGCTGCCAGTGTTGCACTGATTCCAGGTGGGGTGGGAGGATGGATTTGGGTGGGGTGAAGAGCAGGGCAGGGGCTGGGATTGGTGGCAACCTTTGCCACCGGATCCAGACCTCCATGTCAGGCAGCTTGGCCTGACACAGAGGCCCTCACATCTATGCTGGCTAAATAGCTGGCACAGATGCAAGGAGGCCCACTGGTGGGTCTCCGGGCTTACCCAGACCAAGGAAAGCTCCCAAGGTGCCTCCAGCTTCTGCTTGGTAGCTCAGGATTGAACTGCCAATCATTTGCATCCCACTAAAACTGTGCAAACTGCTGTATAACTAGGCCCCAAACCTCATGTTATATATCTTAAGCCACTTATCCATCCCAGCCCTAGCCCTGACCCTGCCTTTGTGTTTTAAAACTAAAGAAGTATATCTAATATAAATATACGTATATTGGGACACAAATGTCCTGGATGCACAAAGAAGAAATGTACATGTCCAATACTGGGATGCATTTGACCAGGATACAATGATCCTGTCACTTTTTGAACAATCATCACTCTCTCCCCTGATCCACCCATTTAGACTAGTGCAAGCAAAAGAAACATTGCTACACAATTGCCAACGGGGGTTAGGGCTTTCCAGTGCCAACCATAGATGATGACGAGTAGTGACTAAAACAGCCTTGAGAAGTTGATAATGCTTACAGTAAATCATGAAGATTTTATAACAGAGATTCATGTTACATCTGAAGTGTCTTGTATGAGAAAAGCTCTTCTGTTAAGTGTATAGTAGGAAACTATTCCTTGCAAAATAGTTAACAAATGAAATACAGGTGTGCCTGGTATCCATTGAGTTGGTATATGTGATTTCAGTTATCCACAGATACCAGGGATGCTGGACACCTATTAAAAAGATAGGGGAACATTAAACAAATCTCCTTTTTTATCTTGTTGCAGCAAAACCACTGATGTTTAAAAGATGTCCCCAGTATCCATGGTTTCAGGTACCCACGGTGGGATCTAGACCAGAACCCCAGTAGATACTGGGGTGTGCCTGTAGTTCCCTCTATAGGTAGGAAGGGAAAAGGTGCACTCCAGAGCTATTCTAGCAACTCTAATTCATTTTTAACAAGACATGGAACTACTGCTGGTTGTGCTATTGATAGAACTGGATGAGAAATCATAAAGATGGTAGCATCAAGGTAAGAAGGGCAAAATGGAAACAGAAAGAGTTTTGGATACTTGAGTAGGCAATAATACTGTATAATTGATCTTTGTGCTGCAAAGGTGGGAAGATAACTCCAAAAGTTGATAAAAACTATTGGCTCCACAGTGACCTTAATGTAACCATGCTTGTCTTGAATATTTGATTTGTGAATGAAAGAATATGAAGGAAAAGCCATATGGTTTATCATGCAATGCAAATAAAGAATCTCACCATTGGAATCGTCATGATTTTTCTGGTGCAATGTCTTCCGGTGTACTAGAATGAATTAATGCATGTAGTACATTTTCTTTGCAGTCATTTATTTCCTGTGTTTTCTTTTTATCTGGGGCAGCCTAGAAAAAAACAACCCATGTAATGTTGCTTTTGAGCAATTAGGCCATAGTCTCCATGTGCATACTAAATAAATAATAGCTTTATGGGTGCTTTTGCTAAAGATGCTAAAGTAAGTACCAATCCAACCTAATCCCTGTGTGGTGATGTAGTGGAAGTGGTGCAGCTTCCACTGCATCCACTGGCGTTTCTACATGGAGGGCAAAGATCTAAGTCTTGCAAGAAGCCTCACCCTGCAGTAGAAATCACTCCTCCCCTGCACCGTTTTAGCCAATCCTCACAGGGAACATCAACATCTTGGCATTGCTTACTGGCTACAGCAGCAAGGGAGAGGAGGGATTTACATGACAGGGTAAGGCTTCTTGCAAAACTTAAAGCTTTGCCCTCCCTGTAGAAACGCCTCTGACTGCATCCTGCAAGGGATTTTTGGTTGCTGGTGGTCTTTGGTTGCTGAGGTAAGCGGACATTTGTCCCTTTGCCCCAGGGTAAGCTGCAATGGAACAACTTGGCCTGCACCAGTGATATCACTGGCACAAGTTTGCATTTATATGGATCAATGCAAGGTGGATCAGGCCTGGGAAGGGAGTTTGGATTAATCACGCTGAACCTGCCCTCCTCCTGGGCCCAATCTACCCATTCCCCCATCCTGTCACCCCCTGATCCACCCCCCCCCCACTATTCCACCCACTCCAGCCCTCTTCAAACCCCTCCCGCCTCCCTCCAGCCCCCTGTGCCAGGCTTACCTGGTCCAGCAGACCTCCTAATCACTGCCGGCACACACAATAATGCTCCTGCCTTCCCACTGGCACACAGGCTGTTTGCACTGTCACAAAGAGCTTTACGGCATTTCTTGCAGCAGCCAATGCTGGTGGAACATATGTTTCACCAGCATCACTTGTAAGTAAGATTGGACCATTAATCTTGAGCAGACTAAACCTGTGCCTATTTTCTCTTAGTCCCAAATAGTTCCATGGAACTTACTCAGGGATAAGTGTACATGGGATGGCAGATTTATCTGATGAAGTGGAAATCCATTGAAGGTTATAGAGGTCAGTGTCAAAAACCTCATTTTAATGAATATGGATTGTAACCATACCAGAAAAATTTAAAGTGCAGAAAACGGAATGGTAAACTCATTCTGCACCAGGTAAATACCCCAGAAAATGTGGTAGCTGCAACTTCGTTATATAAAGACAATCCATAAAAAAGGAATATGTATATAGATTATTTCCAGTTTTGTCTTTTTTATCATTTTCTCAGCTCCAGTATACAGTAGCTAGTTTTCAAAATAAAGCTATTTTATACAATTGGACTCTTAGGGTCCAAACCTATCCAACTTTCCAGCACTGATGCAGCCACAATAAAGTCCCAAGGTGAGAGAACCAATGTTTCCTTCCCTCGAGGAGTCCATGACTGTCCTCCCACTGCAGGAAGCAATGCATGTCCTGTTGGCACGGCTGCATCAGCACTGGAAAATTGGATAGGATTGGGTCCTTGGGTTCAAGGGAGGCGACATCATGGCTCGGGCAGGGGAGGGCACTTCTGGGTGGGGGGTAGGCATTTGATGGGCTGGCATGCCAGCCTGGATGGTGGGTGGGCTTGGGAATCGGCTATATGGCTGAATCCTAAATCCGATGGGGAGGCCGCATGGCCCCAATTTGGGCCATGTGGTCTCCTTGGGATCTGCACCTGCTGTTTAGCCTCCCTTGCCTTATGTACAAATGTGCCCTTGCCGTGGGGAGGCTCCAGCCTCATCTATACTGTGCTGGATTTGGCACAGGCTGGCCGGCCTTGCTAATCCAGCACAGTATAGGATTGCACCCTGGGTTGGCCATACGTTTTGTTTGTTTTGGTGCCAAGGTGCTCTAATATGACTCCCTTAAGAACATAAGAACATAAGAAGAGCCCTGCTGGATCAGGCCAAAGGCCCATCTAGTCCAGCTTCCTGTATCTCACAGCGGCCCACCAGGTGCCCCAGGGAGGCATGAGACAACAAGAAGCTTGGATCCTGTTGCCACTCCCTTGCACCCAGTACTCTGAAGTAGCCTACTACTAATGTAAGGAGGTTACAACCCATCATTGCCTATAGCCCACAATGGACTTTTCTTCCAGAAATCTGTCCAATCCCCTCTTAAAGGCATCAAGACCAGATGCCATCACCACCTCCTGTGGCAAAGAGTTCCACAGATTAACTACCCGCTGGGTAAAAAAATACTTCCTTTTATCTGTTTTAACTCTCCCGACTCTCAGTTTTAGCAGATGCCCCCTGGTTCTGGTGTTTTGAGAGAGGGAAAAGAACATCCCTTTATCGACTCTATCCCTTCCATGCATAATTTTGTATGTCTCAATCATGTCCCCCTCAGGCGCCTTTTTTCTAGGCTGAAGAGCCCCAAACGCTGCAGTCTTTCTTCATAAGGAAGGTGCCCCAGCCCCATAATCATTTTTGTTGCTGTCTTCTGCACCTTTTCCAGCTCCACTATGTCCTTTTTGAGATGTGGCGACCAGAACTGGACACAATATTCCAGGTGTGGCCTTACCATCGATTTGTACAATGGCATGATAATATTGGCTGTTTTATTCTCAACCCCTTTTTTAATTACCCCAGACATGGAATTGGCCTTCTTAATTGCTGCCGCACACTGGGTCGACACCTTCATTGAATTGTCCACCAGCACCCTGAGATCTCTCTAGCTCAGAACCCATTAGCCTATAGGTGAAGTTTTGGTTTTTTGCCCCAATGTGCATCACTTTACATTTGTCTATGTGGAAATGCATCTGCCATTTGGCTGCCCATTCCCCCAACTTGGAGAGATCCTTCTGGAGCTCTTCACAATCCTTTCTGGTTTTCACCACCTGGAAAATGTTTGTGTCATCTGCAAACTTGGCCACCTCGCTGCTTATCCCTGTCTCCAGGTCATTTATGAATAAGTTGAAAAGCATGGGCCCCAAAACAGATCCCTGGGGCACTCCACTTTTCACCTCTCTCCATTGTGAAAATTGCCCATTGACCCCCACTCTCTGTTTCTTGGCCCTCAACCAATTCTGGATCCATAAGAGGACCTGCCCGCTTATTCCCTGACTGTGAAGTTTCTTCAGCAGCCTTTGATGGGAGACTGTGTCAAACGTCTTCTGAAAATCCAGGTATATGATATCCACAGGTTCACCCACATCCACGTGCCTGTTGATCTTTTCAAAGAATTCCAAAAGGTTTGTGAGGCAAGACATACCCTTACAGAAGCTATGCTGACTTTCCTTTAGCAGTACTTGCTCCTCTATGTGTTTTAGGATTTTATCTTTGATGAGGCTTTCCACCATTTTACCCGGAACAGAAGTTAGGCTGACCGGCCTGTAGTTTCCAGGGTCCCCGCTTCTCCCTTTTTTAAAGATTGGTGTGACATTGGCTATCCTCCAATCCTCTGGCACCGTGGCTGTTTGAAGGGACAAGTTGCATACTCTAGTTAAGAGGTCAGCAACTTCATTCTTTAGTTCCTTAATAACTCTTGGGTGTATACCATCTGGGCCTGGTGACTTATTTATATGTAGTTTATCAATTTGATCTAAAACATCTTCCTTATTAACCATTATCAGCTTTAATTCCTTAGTTAGGAAGGGCTGTTCGGGCTGTGGTATCTGCCCAAGTTCTTCTGCTGTGAAGACGGACGCAAAGAATTCATTTAATTTCTCTGCGATCTCCAAGTCCCCTTTTATCTCCTTTTTCCCTCCCTCACCATCCAGAGGGCCAATCGTCTCTCTGGCAGGTTTCCTGCTTCTAACATATTTGAAGAAGCTTTTATTATTCCCCTTTATGTTGCTAGCCATGCGTTCCTCAAATGCTTTCTTGGCCTCCCGTATCACCTTCTTACTTGTCTTTTGCCAGAGTTTATGTTCTTTTTTATTCTCCTCACTGGGGCAAGACTTCCATTTACGGAAAGAAGCTTCCTTGCTCTTTACAGCTTCTCTAACTTTGTTTGTCAGCCATGCAGGCACCCTCCTGGACCTTGTTGAACCCTTCTTTCTTTGCGGTATACACTTCCGCTGGGCCTCTACTACTGTTATTTTAAACAGCCTCCATGCAGCCTGGAGGGATTGGACTCTTTTTACCTTCCCTTTCAATTTCTTCCTAACTAGCCTCCTCATCTGAGGGAAATCTGCCCTTCGAAAGTCAAGGGTTCTTGTGTCAGATTTGCTCTGCACTCTTTCCTGGACATGCATGGCAAAACCAATCGCAGCATGGTCACTGTTCCCCAATGGCTCAGTAACACTTACGTCCCTAACTAGGTCCCGAGTACCACACAATATTAAATCCAGAGTCGCCTGTCCTCTGGTCGGCTCCATGACTAGCTGCTCTAAGGCACAGTCATTTAGCATGTCAAGGAATCCGGTCTCTCTTTCTTGACCAGAGCAGCAGTTGACCCAGTCAATATGAGGATAATTGAAGTCCCCCATGATTACAATCCTGTCTCTCTTGGTCACTGCCCTGATTTGTTTCCTCATTTCAAGGTCACCTTCAAGTTTTTGATCGGGAGGATGATAGCACACCCCCACTATTACATTACTCTTATGGCCTGGTAGTTTAACCCACAATGACTCCATGGTGGAGTCCGGCCCACCTTCAGTTTCTACTCTGCTGGATTCTATCCCTTCTTTGATATAGATGGCCACCCCTCTGCCAACACGCCCTTCCCTGTCCCTCCTATAGAGTTTATAGCCTGGGATTGCAGTATCCCACTGGTTCTCTGCATTCCACCAGGTTTCCGTTATGCCTACTATATCAATGTTTTCCCTAGCCACCAAACATTCCAGTTCCCCCATCTTTGCTCAGAGACTTCGTGCATTCGCATAATAACACCTATATACGGGGTTCTCTAAGGAGGGACTGTTTTTTGATCCCTTTTCCCCTCCTCTCTTTTTACTGGACAAACTGTCACTTACACTCATGTTTGAAGTTCTATTTCCTACTCCTCCATTACTCTTTGGTACTCCTCCACCCTCCTCTTCCCATAGGGATGAGGAGTTCTGAACCGAGTGCCACTCAGCTCCTGTTGGCTTTCCCCCTGGGATCAGTTTAAAAGCTGCTCTGCCACCTTCTTAATATTAAGCGCCAGCAGCCTGGTCGGGAGGCTCCAGTACAGGCTAAGCCCAAGACCTACTGGTACTTGAAGCAGTGTGCCAAATGTCGTCCCTTCTTTACTTGGTGCTGTGCTAGCCTCTGCCCTCCTGCTTGGATTGGAAACGGAAGGGGGGTGAAGAGGAAGCAGAAATGTGGAGGATTTGAGTCTGGTGGGCTAGACTAGCATCCAGCCCTGATACAGCTGTCCCAAAGTTGTGTGTGCTGCACAACACATCCCTATGGTGGAGGGAGAATCAGAGGCCTCCTCAAGGTAGGGGAATGTTTGTTCATTTACCTTGGGGTTGCATTGCAGCTGCATTGGCACGAGAAACTTGGATAGGATTGGGCCCTTAATAACCCTTTCATACTGCTTTACATCTTATACTGTGCTCACAGTGGTGTTAGTGGCCAAACTGTGGTGTTTTCCCCTTTCTTTAATATTTAAATTAATGCTTAGGGAGAAAAGTAGCACAGCTTCTAATCTGCTGGAAACTGTGAATACTGGATCAACGGGAAGACTCAGCATTACGAAAAAGAGCTTTCATATGCTCAAGTACATTTTTTTTTCTTCAGTTGCCGCGCGTCCAGCTCTAAGAATTCAGTAACAAGCATCGTGAGTTAGCCTTGAGCTGCGTGAGTTAGCCTTGAGCATCCGTCGGGAGGCTTCTAATGAACCGGGAGTATGGAATGGCAAGTCCAATGGGAAAGGGGTGTCGGTTGTTTTCCTGGCGAGTCTCCTATACCTTTGAAGCTTTTGTCAGTAGAGGTGATGCGGAACACGTCACCTGATGACTTTGGCTTGTCACAACCCAGGCAAAAGCACAGAAGACCCTCCAGGAAAAAAAAAAGCAAAAGGTGTAAAGTCAAGGTATAAAGGAGTAAAGTACAAGGGAGTAGTAGTTATCCTAGATTAATTTACGAAAAAAAATGCAAACGGCAGTGATCGTGGGAATGTGGTGTACGTAACACATCATTTGTACGTATGACACGGCAATACAAAGGCGGCGCGCGAAATCAGCAAGGTTTTCTTTTCGACTATATACTGAAGACAGCAACGTGTTTCCCGGACTCCACGTCGACCGCCCCCTGCTCAGTCCCAACACAGCAGACGAGCAGAGCTCGCTTTCGGCAAGTCTCCCTCTTCTCCCCTAGCGTCCCCGTACTTGCTGTGCTCCGCCTTCCAGACGTCAAAAGTGCCCCGCCAATGAGCAGGGCCAGCTACTTCGGAGGGGCCGGGAGGGGAGGAGGCGAAGGAAGCGGAGCGAGCCAATGGGCTCCGGGAATGCTTTCAGGAGCGAAAGGCAAGACAGCTCCTCCCTCGACCCGGCCCATCCCCCCCCAGCCCCACGGCTTCAGCAGGAGAGCGGGTAGAGTTCCGCGCTTGGGTGGGAGATGCCGCTCGGGCTCCTTCTAGCTGCAGGTAAAGCCACCTTGGGGTGGGATGGGGGCTGGAGGGCCAGGAGGCAAGGACAGGCGGTGGTGGTGGCGGCGGATCGGAGGGGGGGGGGTCCCTCTGCACGGAAGTGTCCCTGGGCTCCCCAGATAGCTCTATGCGGCAGGAAAGCGCTTGGGTTTGCACCCACTTAAAGAACACACTGCCAAGACAAAAGGAGCACACCAGACACAACAAAAAGGGGCCCTGCTGGAGCCGGGAGGGAGACTCTGAATACGGATCTGGCCCAAACCACTTTTTGATGGTACTTGCGCATGGAGCTTGCCCCCCCCACCTCTCTCAACTCCTTATGACTCTGCCAGGCTGATCGCCTCCCATGTCCCATCCTAATCGTTGGAATTCTTCCCGTTCTTCCAGTTCAGTTCTGAGAAATGCGTTACCTGTTTTGTTTCATTGTAGGGCTGGGTCTGGGAAGGGCGGCGGGAATGAAGCCTGCCTTCTTGAGCATACGTACCGGAGAATCATATGCTCATTGAACTTGGTGGGACTTACTTCCGAGTAGACACATGTAACCGCAGGTTACATGTTTCCTTTGAACAATGCTGACAGGGGACCTTGTTCTAGTCCTGCACCGCGTTGCGCCACGCACAATAGATACAAGACAGCCGAACCTCGAAGCTTTTGTGTGCAGATAATGTTTGACTTCTAAACAAATGGATCTGGCTATTGGGGGAGTTGCCCAGGAAGTTTTTGGGGGACAACGACGACAAAATAACTAGATTTATTACCGAGGAATTTTTAAGCCTGTGTGTAGTTTTTTTTTTTTTTTTTTTTTTTTAGTGATTTTGATACTCTGCAAGTTAGTGGAAACTGCTGGCTGGCAAAATCCCTAAAATAGTCTTCCATCTTTCTTCCAAGATTATAGAAAGTGGAAGGAAGATGGCTTAAAATTACCTTTT
This sequence comes from Lerista edwardsae, assembly GCA_029204185.1. Taxonomy (NCBI): domain Eukaryota; kingdom Metazoa; phylum Chordata; class Lepidosauria; order Squamata; family Scincidae; genus Lerista; species Lerista edwardsae. Next base: position 11,654,704 of record JAJKFI010000045.1, on the reverse strand, counting down.
TATGAGTTTTTGATGACATAATCTGCTTTCTGATGTGTTATCCATGCCCTGCAAAAACTGTTGACTAGAAGGCTGCATTTCTATGCATGCAACTTGTGAATAAGTTATATAGAATTCAGTGGAGCTTCCTTCTGAGTAAATGGGCATAGGATTTCTTGCCTTGTAGGGTACTTATTTGTAGCACAGAGTGACACAATTGGCTGTGTCAGCAAATTGACAGAAGTGTAGGCAGGAGGAGGAAGATCTACTTAGGAGAACTTCAGAACTCTATGGGGATGGCAGGAAGTAATACACCCTTGTGTGAAATATATTTGCTCCCTCCCCATTTGTTTTGGTAGTGGGTGACACTTTTTTAGTGTCCTGAGTAAGAAGAATCAAAATGTCTTCAGGCCAATTTGGTTAGCTTTACTGGATACTGTTTTTTTAATGTTTTGCAACCTTTTTATCATGTATCATATGGAGTTTTGAGGAGTTTTTTCATTTTTGATCAGTAGGTTGGTTTAAAGCCATCAGAGAATTGGGATATTACCTTAATATTAGGAAGGATTCTGTTCACTGTTGTATGCCACTTCATGTATTTTTGATAAGTACCTCCATAGGGGACATTGCTATAGTAACAAGGTCTCAGTCCTGGCCTGAATTCATTCACAACAGCTAGTCCAGTCAGTATTTCCAGCAAGGCTCTTGCTTTTAGCAGGTATCGGATGGCATAATTTAAAGCCTGGCAATGACAGACATTGCCTTTTTTCTTTTCTTTTTTGAACTAGTAAACAGAATGCAATAACCTTATTATGCAGCACAGTGACTGCAAAGTCAAAATAAAACAAAATTCCTTGTGTGGTACAGTCTCTTGAAACCAGAAGGAGGTAAAGATGTGGGCCTGTGAATTCTGTACAGACCTGCCTTTCTGGGGGAAAAAAAAAAGAGTTTCTAGGATCAAACAGCACAAAGCCTGCGATAAAAATATATCATGCAACTAGGGATAATGTAGGGACAGGTTGGATATTTGTGGTGGTGTGGGATTTGGAACTGGAGTGGTAACAGACGATGGAATGAATATTCCACCAGGCCTGAGGATAACAGAAGCAAGTGAATAAAAACAAAATGTTTAATTATTACATTTATATCTTGCTCTTTTTAATTATAAAACTCAACATGGCATAGATGGGGCTGGTCACTCATCCAGTGCTGTTCAGACCCAAACCAGCTTAACTTCTGCAAGGGGCTGATCCTCAGGCCTAACTTCTGACAAACCTTGCATTACATCCACAATAGCTTAATCTTCCTGTTTGATCCATACAACATTCAAGTTTTCAAACAAAGTTACACAATTAATAGGATAATGCAATTCCTTATTATTTCCCCCCTCCAAAAAAACCCCTTCCTCTGATAATTAGCATAGTTGGCAATGTAAGCAGTTTTCTAGTCTTGTCAAATGTGGAATTGATTAGGCTATGACAGCTGTGTATGTTACAATAGCTGTGTAAAATACGTATTTCTGGACAGATTATTGCTTCTTACATTAAAGTTCTGCTTTCTGTATCTTTGGCCAAGGATGGCATCAGGGGTTGGCCCAGTGGGCCATTGATGGACACCCCATGTTCATCAGAGACCTAACCTGGCCTTGCCAACCTCTAAGCACTTGCTACTGGTAGTACCTCATGCACCACATGCGCGGAAACACATGGGTGGCCCAATGTACTCTTTGTGTCAGGAGCCCTAGCAACCTGAATCCATCACTGGCATTGTCACATGCATTTCTTACTGAACGTACACTCAGAACATTCTATGTAAGGACTGTTCTTGGGACTTAAGTTGTGATTCTCAAGGTCTCCTTTAGTGTGTGTGTGTGTGTATGTGAGAGAGAGAGAGAGAACCTTACATCCACAATAGCTTAATCTTCCTGTTCGATCCATACAATATTCAACTTTTCAAACAAAGTTACACAATTAATAGGATTATGCAATTCCTTATTGTTTTCCCCTCCCAAAAAACCCTCCCTCTGTATATATATACTGTATAGTTGGTGCAAGTCTGAGGAGAATCAGGGGATGGGGCAGGCCAAAAAATGGAGGTTACGATCCATTATGTATGACTGCTGTTCGATTCTCTTACCCCCACGCCTCCAGTTCCTCCCTTGAAATGCTCTATTGCTCCCCACTCCTTCCCCACCTACTATCCACCCCTGCCACCAATGTATCTCATCTGGTAGTGACTTGCCAGCCATTTGCAGTGGCAGTTGCTTTGAGGATATGTGTAAGACTGCGATCTTAATTCCACTTCATAAATGTTGTGATTTGGTGGCAGTGTCTGGAAAAATAATTGGGGGTGCAGTCGTAACTTGGAGTTAGGCCAGCAAAGTTTGGCCGGCACAAGGGACATCGTAAAGTATGTTTAGACCACTCTTGGAGTCAGGGAGGCCAGCATACAGAGGAGCACTATCCTCCCTGACTCCGAGAGTGATCCAAATGTGCTTTATGGTGACCCTTGTGCTGGCCAAATTTTGCTGGCCTAACTCCAGGTTAGGATTGCACCCTGGGTTAATGAGACTGGATTGGGGAAGGGAAGACCGCACACTGGAACAGAGAATTGATCCACTAGAGTGTAAGGAGGTGTCTTAGGTGAGGGACAAACGGGATTCATGGTGTATTGCTGAAATACCGCTTAGTTTTGATGGAATAGAGAAGGGTAGAAATCAACAAAGTTCAAGACCATGGGAGTTCTGGATTGTTGTTCTAGACCATAGTTAATTGAGAGCCCCAAAGATGCCAAGTTTTGGGTGGGTACAGAAAAATTATTTACCAAGGTAACAGTGCATATATGTTACCATTGACATACCAAAGCTGGTGGTCCAGTCAAGTAGTGAAGAGAATTATTACCTATCTGTACCTTGTACAAAAAGAACATTTTGTACGTTGGAAGAAAGATACTTCTTTTCTCCCTCCTGCCCCAGCTTAAGCTATCGATATTCCATTCATTATTTTTCACACATATTTCATCCTTCCTCCAAAATGGCACATGTAAATCTCCCTCTATTTTGCCTCCACATCCACACTGTGAGAGAGATAGGCTACAAGTTAGTGACATCCAGAAAACTGGATGGCTGAAGGGCATTTGTACTTGGGACTCCCTGGGCCTAGTTCAACACTTCACAACACCAGCAATCTATGACAAATTGTTAACATTGGTATGTGTGAACAACTGGATCAGCTAACATTTTTGTACATGCATATTCTGTTTTTTTCAGATTTGCAACCAACATAATGTTGGCACTCCAAATTTTTGATACGTGTTGTACAGAATGGCACAGGCAGAAGTCAACCTGGACCACCACATACCACTGTTGTCCCTTCCGTCATACTGGGCTAAAACTGTTGTGGGACTGCTTTCCTTCATCTGCTTTGCAAACAGCTATGATGGGGACTTTGTCTTTGATGACTCGGAAGCCATCATCAATAATAAGGTTGGTGCCTTTCTTTCTTCGAGTTTAGTTTGACGCTTGAAAAGAGTCACTTGCAAGGTCATTTCTGGCAAATAAGGCTCTTTTCTAGGCAACCAGGCAAGGGCATTTTATGATTGTAAAAGATAGTTTGGTTTGGGGTTTGTTTGTTCTGCAATATTTGGATAGTCAAAACTCTTTATGGACTATTAACACCTGTGGAATTTTGCAAGGTTCTCTTAGTATCATATGTCTTTGGTGAGAGCCTTAATTGATGAGAGCCATTTGGGAGAGAACAAGGCTTAATGCTGTTATCTTCCTGTTTTGTTTTTTTGTTTTGTATTTGCTCTGCAAGATGAATCTTTAGACCAGCAATTTTCAGCCTTTTAAATATTACGACGCATACCTTTTAAATCTGATTTTGTGAACACGATCTGCAGACACCCCCCCCCCAAAAAGCCACCCCATCAGCTAACTGGTGCAGGCAATTCTGCTTGCATTCTATTTACTGGTAGGAGCCTGAGCTCAAAGAAGTTTGGTTTCAGTTCCAGCCTGTGGTTTATCTCATTAAGGGCCATATTCATTTTCCAGGAACCACACAGGGCATCTCATCCTGCATTAATTGCCATTTTCAGACCATCTCCCGGGACAGCTTCATGTGGAGCACATTGCCATACTCTAATCTAAACGAGATGTCACCAAGTCATGGACCACTGTGGCCAGGTCCAGCTGACACAGATATGGCCACAGCTACAGCCTAAGCTGGGTGAAAGTCCCCCTCACCACAGCTGGCTCCTAGCAATCCAGGAGCAGCAATCCAGGTTGGAGGACTCCCGAGCTGTACACCTGTTTCTGCAGCGGAAGTGCTGCCCATTCAGAACAGGGCAATGGACTAGCACCTTTGTTGTGAATTCCCAGACCAAGAGGACCTCTGTTTTGTCTAGATTTAATTTCATTTTATTAATCTGTAAATTAGCCCACACCCGGATCCTGACCATCTCCAGGCAGCGTTCTCAGGATATCAGCAGCCTGCTCCCTCAGTATTTGGTGGAAAGGAGAGATGAAACTGGATATCATCAGATATGGATGGCACCCACTCTAAATATCCGGATGACCTCTCCCAGTGGTTTCATGTAGGTTCATATTGGCATGGTGGACAACATAGACCTTGGTAGCACCCTGCATGAGAAGGATATACTCTAGTCAACCATCTGTTTATGCATTTTTCCATAGGAGTTCATCAGGAGAAAGCACTGTGTTTTTGAAAGGTTCAATTCCACAAGGTGCTAGTTTTATTTTGTCTTAATATTTCTTTGACGTAGTGCCCCCCTCCAAAACACCAATGTTTATGTCAGATTCAAGCCAAAGTATCAGTTACAGGCTCCGTAAGTCTGCCTATAGGATGGGTATTCTTTCATTATTACAGGGCATTACAGTCGACACAACTAGATTCAAATCTCCTTACGGCCATGATAGATTTAGGCAAATCTCCATCGCTTAGCCTCCTCTACCTCACAAAGTTGCAATAAAAGGAGACCATCCCTTGTGAGTTGACCTGTGTTCATTGGAGAAATTGTGAATTGTGTTAGATATATTTAGACCTGCATACTTTTGCTGTCCAGCAGGAGATGGCTGTTGCAATGTGTTACAGCTTGTTTTCCAATCCTTGTACATAAGTATCACACAACCAACCTTCTGTGCATCTCCAGTCCACATTGGGACACCCCTCCATAATCCATTAGATAGCCTGTTGCGGTTTTGGTGTTTGCTCCATTTCCCCCAAACCTCTATATTAAAATTATTAACGTTCAGTGTATCTGCTTCTTCCTTCAAAAATGCATTAAGGTTCTGATTTTACTCCAGCATAGCTGAATAAAATCAATTGTGTAAATAATTCTATATAGATTGAATTCAGAAGTGGGAGGACTTAATTTATTTTCAGGTTTTAAATTCTAGCACTCCTCTTCAAACCGAGTAGGGTCTTTCCCATTGAAGTACTGTCTCTTCCTAATTCTCATATTAAATTTAGGATCAGTAGACTACCAGTTGGCCGAAAGAGCATAATGAATGTTGGTTCTAGTAAACCACACATTTGATTTGCTTTTCATGTGAGCTCCAGCAGGTGAAGTCATTTTGTAGATCTATTGATCATGGCCAGGTCAGGGTTGGAAACCACACCGTGATCCTTTTGTTAACTTTTTGCCTTCCCTTCTTTCCTTTACAGTTCTAATGAAAGATGATCTTCTAGTTGGTCTCATGTTTACCTTAGCACAGAGCAGTCTGTTATTGGATTTTATTAGGGTGCAAGGCTGTTTTCCAGATGCTTTCTTGCCATTAGAAGCAGCTCTGGCTTTTTAATTTTTTTTAAGCTACATACTGCAATGATTTGTCTTTCATGTGTTTAGGAAAGCAAACATTTGAACAAGTAAAGCATCTCAGGCAATGTGCATCTCTGCGACATGCGTTAATTAGAATATGGAATCTGTCCTAGGTTGTTACACTCTGCTATGCAAAGACCACTGTACAAAATCAAACACTTTAGAGATTCTGAGCCAGTGGTACATGCCTCTTCAAATGAACCTGTGCTGCTTAGAGTTGGGTGGTGGTGGTAAATAACATAAATCAACCTCCCCTGCCCTGTACATGCCTGTAATAAAGTTGCAACTTTTTAAAAGGTAGCTTTCCCACTATTTTTTTATCCTTCAGTGACTACTGTCACTTTGCTTTGAATTACAACTGATTTAATCTACATGCTCCTGAAGCATATGTTCCAACTGTTTGCTATATAATGTCAGTCCAGACTAAAAGCGCAATCCTAACCTGCAGTTAGGCCGGCACAGTGATGTCGCGTCTCCCCAAGACTTATGCCCAGGTGGCATTGGAGAGGACCCCAAATGTGAAGGGCTCTCACACCAACACCTGGCATGTTCAGCAGAGTTACAGCTCGGTTGCACAGAGGAAACTGCCTTCCCAAGATAACAGCAAGGCTTCTTCTGCTTCAGCAAAGGAATGCACAACACACAGTCTTAGTGTAGATAAGAAATGTATTCAGCGTTGTCAGTTTCCAGGCAAAGGGTCTTATTCCATACAGATCAGTCAGGCATTTGCACAGCATACAGGATAAGTCAGTTGGCAACTTACACAGCAGATCTTTTCTGTTGAACCGGACAGCCTCCCCTCCTAATCGGTCTTACCCACACAGGACCTGGGACGCAGTCCTCTCTTATATACTTATTTGGCTGATCATGCTGCCTCTGCATCACTGCTCTTAAGCCGATGGGAGGCGCACATGGCAACCAACACGCATCGGCTCAAGAGCAGTGATGCAGAGGAGCGAGCGATGGCAGGGCTCCGTGAGAGTGCGTGTCCCAGCCTGGAAAAGGCGCAGAAGGGAGGACACTCTTCGAAAATCCTAACAAGTGAGGCCAGCAAAGTTTGGCTGGCACAAGGGCCAGCATAAAGGGCATTTGGACCACGCGCAGAGTCAGCAAGGATGGCACACGTCTGTGTGCTGGCCTCTCTGACTCCAAGAGTAGTCCAAACATACTTTAGAGTGTCTCTTGCCCTGGCCAAACTGTGCTGGCCTAAATCCAGGTTAGGATTGCACCCTAAATGAGGAGGTGATGCAGTTGTCACCTGAGTGTTCCTACACTATTTATTCCAAAGGCTTTCAACAACCTGTTCCTGTGCATGTTCACCCTGAACCAAGTTCCACCAATGGAAGTTGGAACGGGTTAGCAACAGCTTGCACTGGCAGAGCAGGAGGAAGTACTTATGATTGTGTTGTAACTGAAGTTCTTTCTGAAAAGGAAAGAGGATTTGCATCCCTACAAGATGAGGGAGGGGAAAAGGAGCTTGCCCTCTCCTAAGTGATGTCTTAGAGATTGGGTAATTAAATTCAGGCAGACATAAAGTCACCATGGATGGAAACTGATAAACTGATAAACTATCTCCTGGCCTCTAAAAGCTTATGTCGCAGTACATTTTGTTAGGCTTTATGGTGTTTTGATTTCTACTGTTTTTCACAGATGCAGTATAAGCCCCTAAAGCGATTGTGAGAATTAGCTCTTGTTTAGACACTGTAAGAAGGTGAAATTCAATTGCATGGTGGGAGATTTATTGCTTTTATACACAGATATAACTCTGTTGATATCTGTTCAACTCAGTGGAACTTTATTGGCATTGATGGGCATTGACTCACCTGTCCAGAGCAAAATTCTGTTTCCATTAAAACCAATAAAAGACTATCTGCTAACTTCCAGGAGGCCAGAATTTAATTCAGAGTGTTTCAGAATTTTCTATTTACTTTGCCTTATTTTCTTATTTACTGAAGATTTTAAAAAAGCTTATAGACATTAGCTGTGCAAATTAGTTCTGTGTTATAATACTTTAGGAACCACGCATGAATAATTTTTATTATTTGCATTCTATTTTGCAAATGTAATGAGATTGCCTGCCGTTTTTTCCATCATGGCTAAAGTTTCTATTAGTACAGAACAAATAGAATAATATGCCCCTGCTATTGCTGGAGTTTTTGCTGGGAAGAGACTTTATGCTATGGCATACCTGTACACGCATACCTGTCACTAAACCCCACTGAGTACTGTGGAACTTGTTTCTGAATAAGTGTGCATAGGATCAAGCTGTACAACTAAAGCACATGTTTTGCAAACACATGGAGTGGTTCTTGAACTATTTCTGCTGATTTTCTTTTGTAATCAATGTTTTCCTGGCTGTGGGTTGGGACCCACTTGGTGGGTTGCAACCTGATATCAGGTGGGTTGTGGAAAGCTGGGAACAGCCATATTGGAAACTTCAGGCCTTACTCTTGCTTTTTTCCTTTTGTGAATGTTCGAAGACTGGAATTTTGGCCTCCTCAACAGACAGCCCAATCCTATTTGAGTTCTATGGCAGCAAATCTTGCAATCCTCCATTGTATGTGCCAGTGCAGTCATGCAAAATGTGTGCTGATGATAGTTGATTATGGGGATTGGTGATGATATATCTAAGTTTTCACCATCTCAGCAGTTTCACCAAAATTTAGTCCAGATAAGTGAGTGGGCTTAAAATACTACTGAATAGGAATCTGGAAAAAGAATCATTTTCCAAACACCGCTGTGTTTTTTCTGTTTTTCCAAATATTTCCCTCATCTCAAACATTTTGGGTTGTGTTTTCCTAGTAAAGAAATGGAAATCAGTTAAAAAAATTATGAGCAACTGGGGACGTTTTCCTTTAAATGTATCAGTCATATTCTGACGAACCGTTCACAATTGTACTAGTTCATCAGCAGCCACATTTAGTATAGGTTACATGTGCAGGTTGTTGTTTGTTGTTTAGTCACTAAGTCGTGTCTGACTCTTCGTGACCCCATGGACCACAGCATGCCAGACCTCCCTGTCCTCCACTAGCTTCCAGAGTTCGCCCAATTTCATGTTTATTGCTTCGGTGACACTATCTAACCATCTCATCCTCTGCCGCCCCCTTCTCCTTTTGCCTTTGATCTTTCCTCTCTTCTCATGAGGTGGTCAAAATATTTGAGCTCCAGCTTCAGTATTTGTCAAATCAAATCAAATACCTTTATTGGCATAAAGCAACAAAAGAATAAATACACAACTAAACAGAAAACACAGAGGCAAACAAGCTGCCTCCGAACCACAAAAGAGGAAATACCACCCAGTCTCATATCTCAAATCATCTCACATCTTCACCAACATCTGATACAAGACATTAAGACCAAAAAACACACAAGTCAGCCAAAAGGGCAAAAGCAAGCCAGATTAGCCCAAACATCAATATAGCATCAAGGAGAGGAAACAGAGGACACCAACGATTTACAACACTGAAAAATAAAATTTAAAAATGAGACTACTGAAGTAGTAAGATTTTTGTTAGTGCCTTGTAATAAAAATCGCAGCTCGTCAGCGTTAGACCATTTATTGTGACCAGCAAAGAATTGGTCTATAAAAAGAATATGTAAATCATGGTACAATATGCATTGCAGTAACATGTGTTCCAGTGATTCAATTACACTGGAGTCGCAGATACATAATCTCTCCTCTTTGGATGTACCATTGAATCTTCCTACCAAAAGGTTGGAGGATACTACATTGCATCTGGCCAACATAAAAAGTCTTCTATCCTGTGGGTTCAACAAGAAATAAAAATAATCAGAGCACCTGTCAAACGGGATCGACAAAATAAAGAGGGGAACAGGTCTTAAAAGCAGCACTAAAAAGGGATTGCTTTTCTATATCAAATAACCTTGTTTTAAGAATGTTATTAACCTGATTCAAAGAAAGCAAGCCTAGCAGTTCCAAGGACAAGCCTATAGAACTGATTTTCTTACAAAATAGTGTAAAACCAGGGGATTGGAAAGGGTCTGAAAGGAGGGCTGCAGTAAGAATGTTAGAATTAGATCGATAGCAGATCCTCGTGCAAAATTTAAAAAATATTAACCAAGCAATTGTTTCAAGTCTAACAAGACCTACTTCAAGGCATAAGGACGCATAAGGTACACAATGAGGAAGACCAAGTATCTTATAAAGAAATTGGGATTGTACCCACTCAACAAGAATGTTAAATGCTGACATCCAAATGAGGATACCATAGAGTAACTGAGAAATGGTCTTAGCCCGAAAAATCTGCAATGCAGCAGGAATAAAGGAATTGCCCCATAAATAAAAAAAGCGGGATACAGCTTACATAGATAATTTGGCAGAATTGACCGCCAACTGGCGATGAGGAACCCAAGAATGCCTAAAATTGAAAACAATACCTAAATATTTAAATTCTTTAACCTGATGGATCCTATTACCATAAAACAACTAGGAAAAAGGTTTCCAGGATTTTCCAAAAATGACAATTTTAGATTTATCATAATTTAACTGAAGCTTATTACTTGTTAAATAATATATACAGCCATAAATTAGACGTTTGAGGCCAAGACGGGTACAAGAAAGAAGAACCATGTCATCAGCATAGAGTAAAACTGGAATACGGAGAGTACGCAGTTTGGGGCTGTGTGAATCAATGTTATTTAGAAATGAAGCAATATCATTAATAAAAAGATTGAATAACAAAGGAGCAAGAACACAGCCTTGTTTTACTCCTCTATTAGAGGGAATGTGTTCAGATAGTTCGCCGCATGAGGAAACTTTGATACAGCAGCTAGCTCCTGAATATAGTCTCTGAATTTAAAAAAAGGAGTCTTTTATCTAGACCAGATTGGGCAAGCTTATGCCACCGTAGGTCCCTATCAACACTATCAAAAGCTTGCTTAAGATCAAGAAAAGCTGCGAAAAGGTGGGAGTTCGCCTGTAAGATTTGTTTAGAAATAAGATGGGAGAGCGTTTGGCAATGGTCAAGGGTAGACAGACCTTTGGTAAAGCCTGCTTGTACTGGACTTAAAATATTGTTGTCATTTATCCAGTCTTGTAGCTTTATTAAAAGATGATTAGCATACATTTTCCCCAAAACAGATAAAAGGCTAATTGGTCTATAATTCGAAGGAAGCTTGGGGTTGCCTTTTTTAAAAACTGGAAAAATAAGGGCTTGGGTCCATGACTTAGGCATAATACCAGTTTGGTCAACAAAAGTAAATAAATCAGAAAGAATGGGAGCCCACCATTGTTGTTTAGTCACTAAGTCGTGTCCGACTCTTCATGACCCCATGGACCACAGCATGCCAGACCTCCTGTCCTGCATTAGCTTCCGGAGTTCGCCCAATTTCATGTTCATTGCTTCGGTGACACTATCTAACCATCTCATCCTCTGCCGCCCCCTTCTCCTTTTGCCTTGAATCTTTCCTCTCTTCTCATGAGGTGGTCAAAATATTTGAGCTCCAGCTTCAGTATTTGTCCTTCCAGGGAGCAATCAGGCTTGACTTCCTGTAGGATTGCCTGATTGAGTGTCCTTGCAGTCCAAGGGACTCTCGAGAGTCTTCTCCAACACCATAATTAGAAAGCATCTATTCTTTGGTGCTCTGCCTTCCTTTTGGTCCAGCTCTCACAGCCATACATTACCACTGGGAAAACCATAGCTTTGACTATGTGAACCTTTGTTGGCAGGGTGATGTTTTAGCTTTTTATTAGGTTGTCTAGGTTCGCCATAGCTTTCCTCCCAAGAAGCAAACGTCTTTTAGGATGCAATACTAAACTGAGTTAGGCTGGCATAAGCTAAACCAGCACAAAGTCTGGCCAGCACAAGGGACACTGTAAAGTATGTTTGGACCACACTCGGAGGCCAGCATACAGACGTGAGCCATCCTCCCTGACTCCAAGAGTGGTCCAAAAATGCTTTATGGTGGCTTTTGTGCTGGCCAAACTTTGCTGGCTTAGCTTATGCTGGCCTAACTCCAGTTTAGGATTGCGCTCTTAATTTCATGGCTACAGTCACCATCTGCAGTTATCTTGGAGCCCAGAAAAATAAACTCTGTCACTGCTTCCATTTCTTCTCCTTCTATTTGCCAGGAAGTGATGGGAGTGGTTGCCATGACCTTAGTTTTTTTAATGTTGAGCTTCAAGCCAATTTTGGCACTTTCCTCTTTCATCCTCATCAATGGTTCTTTAGATCTTCCTCACTTTCTGCCATTTGAGTGGTATCGTCTGCATATCTGAGGTTGTTGATATTTCTCCCAGCAATCTTGATTCCAGCCTGTGAATCATCCAGCCCTGCCTTCCTCATGATGTACTCTGCATAGAAGTTAAATAAGCAGGGTGACAGTATACAGCCTTATCGTGCTCCTTTGCCAATTTGAATCCAATCGGTTGTTCCATGTCCAGTTCTAACTGTTGCTTCCTGACCCACATACAGTTTTCTCAGAAGACAGATAAGGTGGTCTGGTACTCCCATCTCTTCAAGAACTTGCCACAGTTTGTTGTGATCCACACAATCCAAAGGCTTCATTGACTGTGGCATAGTCAGTGAAGCAGAAGTAGATGTTTTTCTGGAACTCTCTTGCTTTCTCCCTGATCCAGCAAATGTTGGCAATTTGATCTCTAGTTCCTCTGCCTCTTCGGAAACCAGCTTGTACATCTGGTAGTTCTCGATTCACGTACTGCTGAAGCCTAGCTTGTAGGAGTTTGAGCGTAACCTTGCTAGCATATGAAATGAGTGCAATTGAGCGGTAGTTTGAACAATCTTTGTAACCTATACGTAACCTTACTTCTGCCCATGGCTGTCCTCTGGTGGCATTGCACACACTGCCATAGACCTAGCAGGCCCTTTGAATCTATCCACTGCTGTTTGTGCTGCATCCTTGTGAAGGACTAGGCCTATTGTGTTCACTTTTTCTTCTCAGTCCTATTGATGAGAGAATCCTCACAAAGTTATTCATGGAAGAGTTTGTGGGAAACCGGTTTACCTCCATCTAATGATATATTTTTTTCCTGATGGGCAAAACTGAAGATATTTTCTTTTTTAAAAAATTACAGAGGAACGACTGATTTTCGAGAACAGATGTGTATAACAGTCTATAATCTATATAGTCTCCAAATTATAATCTATATAGTCTTAGAAATAAAACTACCAATCTTAAATTGTTGCTTAAATACCAACTCCCACGGTAGTGTCTAGTACCTCAATTCAGAACGAGTGGGTAAAATTCTGAGGTAAAATGGAAACTCTAATATACACTTTAAAAAAACAATAGAAAATGTATCTAGATTTCTAATATAAATGATGTTAAAATAGTCAAAGTTGTGATAAGACATACCCTCTACAGAGCTATTCTCATTTTCCATAGCTTTGATGATGTGTTATGCTTGTGTTTTTTACAGGACCTCAGGGCAGAAACTGCCCTTGGTGATCTGTGGCATCATGACTTTTGGGGAAGCAAACTCAGTAGCAATACCAGCCACAAATCTTATCGACCGCTTACTGTATTCACTTTCAGGTGAGACGCTTCTAAGCTATACCTAAGAGGGCTGGGCTGTTTACTTTCTCTCTCTCTCTCTCTCACTCTCACTCTCACTCTCACTCTCACTCACTCACTCACTCACTCACTCACTCACTCTCTCTCTCTCTCTCTCTCTCTCTCTCACACACACACACACACACACACACACACAAAGAGAGAGAGAGAGAGTAATGAAAGGGAAATAATATTTATTCAGATTTTGCCTTTAATATGGGCAGATACTTATGCACTTGTATTGTATACTAACCTTCCAACCGTGCAACGATTTTCAGTCCAATCCTATCTGGGCTTTACAATAGTGGTTCCGTAGCACCACACAAAGTGCACAGCCAGAGGCCTTTCTAGAACCACCACTGCAAACAGCAGTAGTGTTGGAGGCCTGCAGCTTCAGCTGGCTATCAACAAAAGCACAGGTAAACCAGTGTGTGTGTGTGCGTCCATGCGCGCGGGGGGGCAGGTGTTGGGAGGAACAGGGAGGGGAAGAAATGGGGGAATGTCTGGCTGGGGAGAGGGCAGATGGCCAGCATAAGGGGGGAAGGAGGGGTTGGATCCCAGTGGAACTGGCATGCATCGGGATTCCCATTTCCTCTCCCTTATTTGGTTCTGTGCCAGCAAAATAGAAGACACAGGCTCACTGGGATTGTGGAGGCTCACGCTAAGGTAAACAGTTCCCTTACCTTGAAAGGATCTCCGAACTGCTTCCCCCACCCTCACTGGAATTAGGCACCTGGTGGGCCACTGTGAAATACAGGAAGCTGGACTAGATGGGCCTTTGGCTTGATCCAGCAGGGCTCTTCTTATGTTATTATGTTCATTGTGATTGGGCTGTTTGTATAAGCAGGCTCTTATAAATATGCAGAAACCGTTGTAGAATCAGAACATGGGAGCAAGGCCCAAGAAAGGGGGTGTTGAGGGTACATCTTCCTTGGATCAAAAAAAGGGGCCTGGGAGTCAAAGGAAGAGAGCTGGAAATTTTCTGGGATCTCAGAAAATGTTTGCATAGATGTTGTGAAGATTAGCATTCACATTTTGTGTAAGCCTACATAGTTTTATATAATTCATAGAAATTATGATCCAATGATGGAATGAAATTATTTCAAAGGAGAAGGAAAGGGCCCAAAATAAACTTTGACACCCCCTCCAATAAACTTTGTGCCCCCCTGATAAAGTTCCTCTCAGAGCCCCTGCATGGGAGAAGCAACGATCCTTTCTGTTATGCTTTCTCCCTGTTGGGAGTACTGATGTCAGACGTAGCTGTGATTCATTTCTGAGTAGCAGAAAAATCCAGACATACACTATGCTTGCTTTTCACAAGCAGCATATTGCCCATCTTAAGCACCATCATGTGTGTTTCTAATGCAGTTACTTGTAATGCACATTTTATATTTAGAAACATTGGAAGCGCTTTGAGAGTGTGTAACCATGTAACAGAAATAAGGGGTCGCATGATAAATATACCTGGTTCCCAGAGTAATTATGTAATAAATGGTTTTTTTACACTGGGGAAGCAAACAAATGGGGTATATCACTTTTCAGCCAATTTCTCCTTTGACCCCATTTGTTAGTTACCCACCCCTTCACTATGATGCATCATGCTTTTTATGAATGGCTTTTCCTCTTGTTCCCAATTTAGCAGTAAAATCTAAAACTGGAATGTCACAGAATGCTCTAGAACAGTTATTGAAACTGTCGGTTAGGACCCACGTGGGTCATGGAAAGCTGGGATCAGCCATCTTGGAAACTACAGATCTTACTCTTGTTATATTCCTTTTGTGAGTGTTAACAGTTTGAATTTTCAAGTGAGGGGTTTTTTTTAAAATTTGTTTTTAGTTCAGTGCTTTTACATCATATTTTGTCCTAATCTTGTTTTCTGGCAGGGATGTTTCATGGTTGTACAATTGCTGCAGTCCCAAAATGCCAGTTTGATTTCAGGAATATCATTTTATTATGTTACATTTCTGCTTGATAATGTCACTTCCTGCCACAATATCACTTCCAAGTTAATGACATCACTTCCGGTGGGTCCCGACATGAGTGCCATTCTAAAAAGTGGGTCCCAGTCTAAAAAGTTTGAATACCACTGCTCTAGAAAAAGCAGGGATAACTGGGTGCAAAATTATTACTCCAGTCTCTTGTGCCAGCAGATGGAAGACCAGATTAAGCTTGGAGCATGTGTGTCTTGCAAGGAGCAGGTGTCCTGAATTGATGTATACTATTATTTTCCTACCATGTTCCCTCAAAGAAGCGCCATGTTGTTATCCCCCTAGCTTGTTCTTGCTAATGAAACATGCATTTTTAGGAATGGGTAGAATTAGATAGAATATTGCACTGACAGTCATATTTTCTAGAAGTGCCTTCGAAGAAGTGAGAAACAGAAACACCCAAATGTACCAGTAAGAGGAAAGATCCTGATCTCCCTAAGCATTCTGGTCTCCTGTCACCCACATCATCTTCACAAGAACTACTTAGTTGAGAGGTGCCAGGGCTCAAGTCTGTCTGAAAGCCATCACATTGTTTCCCTTTAGTGGCTGCTGGTTGTGATTACATAGTGGTGATGGTACTCAAGTCCCATATATACTCAAAGCCACTCCATTTATTACTACTGAGCACCTAGCTTTGAAAGGAGTTCTAGAACTCTGCCCAGGGAAACTGTAGTTCAGATTAAGCCCTTTTGCCTGGCAATTGGAGAAAAGAATTGCATGAAAAGAGGAAGGGCATTGACAAAGAAGGAAAAGGAAGTGGGAAAAGAATGGGAAAGAAAATATCAAGAGGCCTGGAGGGAAATGACACATAGGGGAGGGCATGTGTTTCCTACTTCTTCAGAAACTCAGGTATCAGTTGCTAGGCCCTGTTTTAAGGCTCCAGTGGTGCTCATCATCTACATGTTTGCACCCTTGTTCATATTTTACACAGATTAAACTGATGTAGGATGTGTAAATAGTTGGTCATCGACAACTGAAGTGTCCTTCTTGTGTGTGTGGAGCTGGAGCTTCTGATCTTGTCTGTGACTGCAAAGTTGGTGCTTCTAGCAGCCCAATTTCCCTGCCACCGCATATAGCCACACCAAAATAAGCAGTCTGTGATGGGGAGCTTGGGATAGGAAAGAGAAAACATTCCCTTATCCTTGAGTAAGCTCCTTGACTGCCAAGGGTTCTCCTTGGAACTGCACCAACTTACTAACTGGTGCAAGCCTGAGGAGATACACTCCCTTTATCAGCTCAGTCTGGAGGGGATAGCATCCAACGCAAGTACTGGATCCCACTCCCTCTCATCTCTGACATGCCCATGGCCCTTCCCCTGATCAGCCATGTTCTGCCCATCTCCATGCCCCATTCCACCTACGCACCAATTTACCAGTGTTAGTTGGGCCCTCTTTGTCGCTGCCACACGTGAGGTCTTCCCTGTTTTCTGTGGTGGCAGCCTAGAAGGGTGCACCTGTGTGTACTTCCAGTTTTCTGGAACATTCCTTCCAGAAACAGTAATGCCCAGTAGGATTGGGCTGTCAAGCAACATTCTTCCTTTCTAAAAGTTTCTAAAATCATTGTCCATTTAATGTAAGCCATTCATTTATCCTTCCTAACTGTGGTGTGTTTTGTTCTTTTTCTTCTTCTTATATAGGATTAATTACCTTTTAGCCGGAGGCTTCTACCCATTGGGCTTTCATGTCATCAACATAATACTCCATTGTGCTATCTCTGTCTTAATTGTTGATGTCTTCTCAATACTGTTGGGTGGGCTGCAATACACCAATAAAGGAAGGAGACTAAACCTTGTTCCAAAATCATCTCTGCTAGCTGCTTTACTCTTTGCAGTGCATCCAGTTCACACTGAATGTGTAAGTATCTCATGACACAGGCATACAGAAATGCTAAAAAATGTCAGTGTTTTATTCATAGTGGCTAACCTTGTCTTGTGTTGTTTATATGTAATCTGAGTATAAAATCATGGCTTATATACTTGTTCAACTTCTCTTTGCATGTTCTTTGTATGGTATAACAATTTTCTTGCAAATGACTACTCCAAGAGACAAAGACAGAGAGACAGTAGATCCTGCTTGCAAAATATGCAAATTGATGGTGGAAGCTCCTTTGAAGTAGTTTTTAAAAATATATCTTTTTGTTATTTATGAGGGCACAAATTGAAATGCCAGAGGAAGGTCACAAAGCCAAGTTGCATGACTGACATGAGTGATATAACTTCTTTTAATGACACACTGATGTCGAACATGGTTAATGCATTTAACAGAGTGGTGATCTGTTTGCATGGTAGAGCAAAAGGTGCACACAAATATACTGTATCTTCATGACTATAACATAATGTGTGAGGTAAGCTTTACTTATCACAGCCCATATACATGTAAGCCTAATCAATGTGATCTGTGCTGTACTCAAACCTGATTATTGTAGTATCCCTGCTCCCTTTTTTGTGGAGGAATTGGGCTCCTCATGGAGCATCTGCTTGAAGGGTGCTCGTACTCCATCATGTGAAAGGGATTACCATTCTGGTAGGTATACATTTGTAGCCTTAAATCAACAGTTTTGACCCTTCCATTCAAATCCAAGATTTTGTGACAGATCTTGTGACAGCTCAGCCTACCAACTAC
Source organism: Lerista edwardsae (assembly GCA_029204185.1). Classification (NCBI taxonomy): domain Eukaryota; kingdom Metazoa; phylum Chordata; class Lepidosauria; order Squamata; family Scincidae; genus Lerista; species Lerista edwardsae. The sequence continues at coordinate 11,636,745 of JAJKFI010000045.1, read as the reverse complement.
TCCAAACATGGAACGGACTTTAAGGTTACAAGTAAAAATTTAGTGCAACTTTAGATAGTGTCACCAAAGCAACAAACGTGAAATTGGGCGAATTCCGGAAGCTAGTGGAAGACAGGGAGGCCTGGCGTGCTGTGGTCCATGGGGTCGCGAAGAGTCGGACACAACTTAGTGACTGAACAACAACAACAAGCTCCTACGTAGAGAAAAATGACTCTAGAGGATGAAGTACTGAAGTGAATTTACTTAAAAAAAAGTTTTATCTTATATATTGCTCTTAAATGGCAATCCCAGTATGCTCATGTCCAATGGACTCCAGTGAATTTGCTCTGCAAGTTATTAATTGTGTGAGCCCACCTGCAGGAGAAAATTCATAATTAGATGATTTGTTTTCCTACATTGAATGTATTTAACAGCAGTGGTCTTGGTGCATTAATAAGAGGGACTAATATTAGATCCTTTCATGATCATTAACTTCTCCACTATACAAAAGCCCAAGGCACTGTGAAGTTGGTTGTTTTTGAAACTACTTTGGCTTTCAAAGTAAACATCATGTTTTGACAACTGGTTATTAGAGAGAGTCTGATTTCTTTTGTGCTGGTAGATAAAAATACAAGAGATATAGACATTTTTCTTTGCATAATGGTTGTAGAAATACCTAGACTTTGAAGTGTCTGTAACACAGAAATGTAGTTTGTATCTAAATTTTTTAAGGGCCTATTCTATCCTCCCCCTCCCTCCACTGATGGTGTAGCTGCACCAAAAACAGGCGTACTGTATCCTTTAAGGGGCAGATCAGGAAGCTTTAGTGGCAAAACAACACAACAGGAATGAATTAAGCATTCATTCTTAGTAGACATTCATTGGATTTTACTATTGGTTACCTCTCTCCCATTGAAATCAGTAGAACTTCAAAGTGCTTAACTTTGGCTGAATTATGTCCACAGCTCACAAATCCCTGGCTAATGGTCCAGGACGCAATCCTAACCTGCAGTTAGGCCAGCAAAGTTTGGCTGGCCCAAGGGCCAGTATAAAGTGGGTTTGGACCACTCTCGGAGTCAGGGAGGATGGAGCACGTCTGTGTGCTGGACTCTGATTCCGAGAGTGGTCCAAACATACTTTACGATGTCCCTTGTGCCAGTCAAACTTTGCTGGCCTATCTGTGCCGGCCTAACTCCGGCCTAACCAATCTCATTTCGGCCTTATAGTGGTGGCTCTTGCAATCCACCACTGTAATGCCTGGAACAATGGTGCAAAAGTCACTCTGCTGTTGTGCAGGGTGGACACTACAGTGGAAATGGCTGGAGGCTGCATGTGGACCCCAGCAGCCCTGCCCCGTCCACCGCTGAAGCAGTAGATTGGCAGTGGGGGTGGTTCAGGGAAGGATTGTGAGTGGATCAGGGGTGGGGACTGGATGGTGGAAGATCTTGGCAGCACATGTTGAGATCCTACCTGTCTTTCCAGACCCATGCCCTAACTTTCAGACTCTTAAAGAGCTGGCGTAGGTCTGAGGAGACCCACTGGGGGCCTGGCAGCCTAAAGGGAGGGAAGTAAAAAAAGATTACTTATATTACCACTCCAGGGCCATCTGGTTCTCCCCCCCCCCCGCATAGCATGTAGCAATGGCTCTGTGTGCTGTAGATTGGCAGGAGATAGGAATGGGCCTTAGTAAAGTAGATGATGTAACAAAGCAATACAATTCTCATAAGCTAAAAATTTACTTTTGTTCTCTACTTGGCCTTGCTTGCTCTCTTCCCTTGTGTGCTCCTCCCACTTCCTATCACCCCTACCCCTTCACCCTCACCTTCCCTCTCTGGCCAGCAGCCCACCAAGGTGTCATTATGTTCTGGGCGATCTCTGTTCCTCTTCGCAAGCCAGCCAGAGCTCTTGCTATTCGCCCAGGCACCATCTGGGCTGGCGATCGGTTCTTCTTATGCTGGCAGGTCGCTTCTCTGGGGTTCTTTGTCCCAAGCAGCATACCACTTACTGCTGTTCCATTCATTGCCGGCTTGCTCGATGCCCCCCTCGCCAGGTTCCACTCCGTGTGACGTTGAATTCTTATAACTCAAATGGGCCTATCTCAGGGTATGACTGTCGTTTAAAAAGGAATTGCATTTTCATGTTACTTCAGCATAGGGGAAATGCCTGCGTTTGGTAACTAAATTCCTCATCCTTCTCTTCTAAAGATTGCAGGGATCGTTGGCAGAGCAGACTTGCTGTGTGCCCTGTTCTTTTTGTTGTCTTTTCTTGGATACTGCAAGGCATTTCGGGAGAGTAAGTATTTTTACATTATATTTGAACACATCCATCCATTTGATGGTAGACATAAAAAAAATCTTCTGCCCTCTTTTAGGCTTGCATCTCAAGCATACTTATTTGTCAGTGAGCCTCATTGAATGCAGTGGGAGTAAATGTGCATAGGATTAGTCTCCTTGACTTTTTAACCATATTGGCACCTTTTGGGTC
>JAJKFI010000045.1:11545734-11634272 GCA_029204185.1 Lerista edwardsae | reverse complement strand
CAGGGCAACATGGTGGGGCGCACGGTTTCGTTGCCCTGCCATGGGCATGCTCAGGGCTTCGTTTGTTCCTGATGCAGCCTTACCTCCAATAGCATTGGGGTTACATTTACACTTGCCAGGTTTTCAAAATGACAATAAGGGACACACAGGTATCGGGATACTGCTTTCTAGCGAACCATTCCATGGTTACCAGAAACAATATAAAAATTATGCAGTTAGCCGTGGCAAGGCAGCAACAGCAGCAGCATTTTAGAATGGGATTTTTTAAGTCCCGTTCAACATTGATACAGGACACGATTTTTAAATCTTAAATGCAGGAAGTCCCTTATAACAATGGACACCTGGCAAGTCTAGTTACGTTCCCTAAAAGTCAAGTACATGGTGAAAGAGCACTACACGAGTCATCCACAAACGATTAGGCAGCAAACTGATGATAATTGGCTAAGTGCTACTTGAGATACACTGTTCCTCCCATTGGCTGCAATAGCTGTCACTCATAGCCAGGACAAAGGGCAATGTAGAAAAAATGGCACCAAAGAAAGCTGTATTACAGGAGATATTACTTGTACATTTTCTTTGTTTTTTAATGGCCTCCAGGCTTCTTGAAGGGAATTGTGTTATATAATATTGAATTTGAGCCAGCTGTGGTCACTACTTTCGAGTGACCAGCAATGTTTATGACTTGCATCAATCCTGGAAAATGCTAGACTTCAAAGCAAGAGATTTCTCCCCTGTTAATGTGTGTTCTTCAACCTTCGAAATAAAAAGCAGCATATTAATTAATACTGGAGAACCTGGACTAAGTGGACCTGACGTAGCAAGAAGACTCTGTGTGTGAATGTGCAGCCAAGCCTGCAGCCCAAATAGATCTCTGTCCCATGATGACTTCATCCAAGCATAAAATAATTTTACAAGTTATGTGGCCTCACAGTGTGAAGTTAATCAACTCCTATAAACTAGATTATTTTATATAAAATGACAGAAACACTTGTGGGCATTTAGCTTTTGGAACAGAAGTAAAATGCTTGCTGAAAATCTTTGGCATACATTAAACTTGCGACCATCTGGTGAGGGTGGCAGACTGCCTCCCCACAATATGGTGTCCCAGTTTCAACTAGGTTCAGGTGCCAACCAGGAATGAGTTCCATTCTCTGACAGGAGATCGTGGTGGGAGGCAACGTAGTTGTAGGGAGTGTGCTTCGATAAAATTATTAACATATTTGGCTTGTATGTATGTTTCTTTGCAGGAATAATTGGCACTTGTTCGTTGCTTTACATTTTTCACGCTAATTGACTGAGATTTGGAAACTTGGTGGTGCTGGGATTTATATTCTGTTTTTATAGTTTTACATGAGACCTGGACCTGTTTGAAGAGTATGCAGGCACAAGGCATCGTCTTAAAAATGCAGACCCTCAAACCTTGATCATAAGCAAACCAAACTTCCTCAGTGCCCATTTCTTCTTTGGGTAACAATAAAGAGCTATTGGCACTGGGCTCTTAGTTTTGAAGTAGAAATACAATTTGTGCTTGTAGGTTGCTGTCTAGAAATGTTTTATGTAATGGTAGTATGAAGGATCCTGAACAATGAAGTGTTTCTAGACTTTCTATCTTCCATACAGTATCTCTTGGTAAGTTTCCTCCTTCCCCCCCCTTTCCCACAGTCCATATAATTTAGTTCAACTTACCACCAGAGCTGGAGCAGGCGCTGATTGTGCCTGGGGCGGGGTGGTGACGAAAGACGTCACTGCACTGTTCAAGCAACCCTGCTTCTGGCATCGCCCCATTTTGGAGCGTAACAGAGGCAAGGACGAGCAGGAGGCCCAGCTCTGTGCCACGTTCTTTCACAGCGTGCCCAGCACCCTCGCTGGCTCCCATGGCAGGCGCTACACTGGGCCCTATGGGTGCAACCAGTAGTGTCATCTGGCAACGAGCTTCCGGAACGCTAGGCGGGACTTACTGCTTGATTGACAGGCTGTCCGTGACGTGTCGCCGCCTGCCCGCCCACCGTGCGGGCTCCCTCCGGTTGGCGCGCCCCTCCGCTGCTTGCCCAGGCACCCGGTGCGCCCCCCCAGGCAAGCGGGCACCCCCTCCAAAGCCAGGGGTGCCCGCGCGGCGGGCGGGCAGGCAGCGACACGTCACGGACGGGCAGAAATCAGGCGGTAAGTCCTGCCTAGTGTTCCGGCAGCTCGTTACCGGATGACACCGCTGGGCGCAACATCTCTGCTTACCACATAACTGAGAGCTGTCATGCAGTGGCTACCTTATTGATGACATGCCACTGACATTGACAGCATGAATCATAATGTCATTGTAGCATTGATAAAGACTCTATTTTTGTCCCTCAAAAAATAGTAGCATAGCTTGAAGTTTTCCTTAAGACAAAGGAAGCAATAGTAATAGAAATTACTTCCACACCATACATTTGGACTTTCACGTGAAGCCAATTTTTTGGCTTTCTTCCATATGGAAACTCAAGGCAAGGCACATGGGCTTCCCAGGCAGTCTCCCATCCAGGCATTACATTGGCCAGAGCCAGACTTGTCTGAACTGCTGCTGACTTGTCTGAACCGTTACTGTTGCTTTCGCATTCCTTCTTATCAGATCCAGAGAAGCCATGTTCTTTGGTGATGGTTCTTGCTGCAGGTTTTTCTGCTAGCTTGGAGACTTGGAGACTTATATGAGCTGAGGAAAGGATCAGTGCCTCTCCTAGTGGCAAGATTTGATTAGGTGTTGACGTTCCATAGTTAGGTCCCCGATCAGTTTCTTTTAAAATCAGCCAGGGATCACGATTGTGGGATCACAACTATGGCATTTGAGGTGGGAGAGTTAACCATGTTTTCCATGTCTCAATTTCCTTTAAATGGCCATTAGACCTATCAAGATTAAATAGTGCTGAGGAAAAGGTTCATAACTCCTTTCTCCCCACATAATAGATATGTGATTAGAAGTCTTGCCAAGTTTGGCCCTGAGTATTGAATTTCACATGAACCTTTCCTTCACAATTGCCTGTGTGACCTTTATATTTTCTACTTGGCTATCCAAACCTGAACATAGAATGTAAAGTGAAAATTAGTCCCATATCTGAACCCTGAAAGTAGTGGAGTAGAAAGGCAATGGAATTTACATGTTTTAGATGGCAGTTTTATAAAGCTGTAGTGTGAGGGAAATATGAAAAGCTGTAGAAAATCTCTATTTGGTATTGGGAAAACAGCCTATTATACCTGTTCATAAAGATGTCTTTGAAGCATTTGATAGAAGATGAAAATGATGTGGAAAAAATTATTACTTTGTAAAAAGCTGGTAATATACTGCTGAAATTTGCTAATGGAATTTATTGTGTATTAATGTTGGACAGTATCTTACTAACAGAATAAAAATGTCTACATGATTGTCTGATTGCAAATTTAAACCAAGAAAAACAGATAACATTTTCGCTACCACAAATGTTCAAAAATACTTGTCAAAAGCATATTCTTAAAGAACAAATTTTATTTTTTTAAACCCTCCCTCTCTACGTAATCTGTTTCTCTAGATATTTGAACACAACGTTAATTTTCTTTATATCCTGTTCTTAAATCAATAGATAAAGAAGGAACACATTTTTCTACAGCCTGGATCTTGCTGAGTGTTCTCTTAGGTGCTTTGGCCATGCTGTGTAAAGAACAAGGAATTACAATACTGGTAAGGTTTCTCTTAACAAATTGTGAACATTTCTTATTTTGTTGAACAGCAGTTCATTGTTGATTAAAATGTCTTGGAAGGGCAAGGCATGCCTTACCTGTGACTTTGCTTACTGCGGGGAGTACAGTCCAATATGTGTTTACTCAGCAGGAAGTACTACAGTGTTAAATGGGTCCTACTCCCAGGAAAGTGTACTTAGGCTGCAATCCTATACACACCTATCTGAGAGTAAGTCTAATTGAAATCAGTTGAACTAATTCTGAGGGGCAGAACTAATTCTGCCTAGGATTGCACGATTAGGCCCCAACTGGGTTGGGCACTGGAGCAAAGTAAGGTCACTCTGGGGTGGAATGCGGTGGGAATGGGGAATGGATGGGTGGAACAGAATGGACAGGGGTGAGTAGGAGGCTAAATCAGGCTTGGGAGGAGAGGTTGATTTGGCAGCGGCGGTGGTGCGTGCCAAATCCTTACTCCCTTCCCAGCCCTGATCCACCTTCACATATCAACTTGGACATGCCAGCTATCGAGCTGGGGCAGATCCGAGTTGACCCATCAGGTTCACAGGAGCTTACCTGCATTGCCGCACAAGAAGCAACAGTGGGATAGGGCTGCCTGTCAGGTTTCGCTAAGAACATGGTGATAAACTCCCTTAAAATAATTCCTTGTACGTTGGTTTCTCTTCCCATTTTTTTTTGTCCTGATGGTCTATGTGTACAGTATGCAGGATTTAAACTCTGTAGTTGCAAAGTTCAAAGATATACTGAGGCTGACTTCATTATCGGAAATTTAGGCTGTAAGACTGTCACCATACAGTATGTTCTGCAAGCAAACCTGCCACGGCTGTTCGAAAGATGCTTCAGCATGGACAGTGGGCTCTCCTTCTCTGCTGGGTAGACACCTGTGGATTTGACTGTATGCAGATGCTGAGCCCGCGTCTGGAGGGCCTCAAGGAAGTGCCTACTGGTTGTGTCCGGAAAGTGTTCTGCGGTGCAGGGAGGTCGAGGGCAGCCTCCCCTCACCTCAGACCTCCTAAATGCAGGTACTTTGGAAAAGCAGTTCCAGTTTTCAGCAAACTGGAAGTGCTTTTCCCAAACATCCAGGAGACCTCCTAAGGTGTGTAGAAGTAACGCACGGCCTCCTTGTGCTTCAGAAGACCTGGAGGCTTCTGAAAAGGCACTTCCGCTTTCTGCAATGTCTGGGAGGCCCTCTGAGGCATGTGGACCTTAATTTGAGATCCGAATTCTTGTATCTCATATGTACAACCAGCGTGACGCAGATCCTTGAATAAGCCATTCACACAATGATTGCCACTGTTAAAAACCTAGGAAGCTGCCTTATACTGAGTAAGACCATTGGTCCAACTCAGAATTATTGATTCTTATTAGCAGTGGTTCTCCAAGGTTTTGGACAGGAATTTTTCTTAGGATGCAGTCCTAACCAACTTTCCAGCACTGAGATAGCCGTGCCAATGGGGCAAGTGCTGCATCCTATGGTGGTATAGTAGTCCCAGAGGCCTCTTCAAGGTAAATGAATGTTTGGTCCTTTATCTCAGAGCTGCATTGCTCTTATCCTGATGTTGGAAAGTTGGTTAGGATTCTGCCCTTAGTTCTACATGAAGATGGTGGGGATTGGAGATGATCAACATGGAGATGATCTTCTTGTCAAAGTGACTTTTTGAAAGTGTCACAAAGATCAAAGGAAGGAGATGAGCTATGTACAGTACCCTGAGCCCCATGGGAGAAACCTGATGTAATTTATGCAAAACAAATGAATTTTTTAAAAAAGATTGTCAGATGACTGATAGGAACCATGCTACCTTGTCTTCTAGTACCTTAGTTTTGAGCACACTAGGAAACAATGCCCATTGATTTCAGGGTAATGTGTTCCAAGTAAGCATATATCAGTTCACAATCTAGGCAAGCAAAGGACATGAAAACCTTGACCACAATCTAGTGCATAGTTGCTAGCTCATCGGCTTTTTCAAAGCATACAGAGACATCTAATGGATAGTAGGATTCTGTCTCCTAAATTTCCAGAAATTCAAAGTAATGATTGAAATGCACAGTGTAAAAAATGTCTTTTAAAGGAACAGGTGAAATCTCTCTCATCCTTACCTTTTTTCATCTTACCTGTTTTATTCTTGCTTCTTTAGGGTTTGAATGCTCTTTTTGATGCTGTGGTGATCAACAAGCTCAACATTTTGGAGGTTGTTTTGAAGATACTGCATAAAGACAAGTCACTGGAGGTGATTCTACTGAACTTTAGATTTCAAGAGATGCTTTTAAAAAATCTGTGTCCTCAGACCATAAAAATTTTAAATGTTACCATAATGTTCTAGAACATCTATATAGCGACATGAAAGATAAAATGCTGTTTGAGTCAACCAATGAGAACGTTACAGGTTAACTCCCTCCTTAGCTTCTGATAAGGTACGATAAACTTCATGCCTTTATTGCCTACTGTTTTCTCCGGTCCCAGTTTTTTATTCAACCATGTCTTGTTTCCTTCAGCCACATTGCTAGTTTCTTGTAGAAGGGGGGGGGGGGGGCCGGCCTTCTCTTCCACACCCCCAATCCCTTTTAGTCAAGAATAAGGGTCCATTCCAATTATATATCGTCCCCAACTTCAAACTGCCTCCATGCAATTTTGGATGTTCACACTCACGATGTATGCACACCCTTTCCCCTCCCTTGCTTTCTGGGTTAGTTTCCCTAGTCGTATGTGAGGGGATATTGGGTCCTTCATCATATGCTGGTAAACCTACTTTAAAAGCAGGCTTAGCAGTATTCCTGGAGGAGCATCTTGGATGAACGGACACAAAAGGCTGATAATCCTAAACTGAACCAGGCAGTGGCATGCCTCTCAACACATTGCTTGGAAACGAGCCCCATTTTTTTCCCAGTAGAACTGTCCTCCAAATAATATGTTTTAAATACTATGTTAATTTTGTGTACAAGATCAGAACTGTACATAATTAGTTGGATTAGAAGAGAACCTACCCAGGTAGAACCTACCCTATTCAGCTTAGGTATACCACTTCAGTTGAAGAGGTGCTCCTCATGCATGTTCAGAAATAAAGGCAAGCCCCAATATCCTCTGGGGTTCTGTTCCACCACCACCCTGCCATGGATACCTGAAATTGTGGATACTGGGTTCACCTTTTTTAAAGATAGGGGAACATCAGTGGTTTTGCTGCAACAAGCTAAAAGAAGATATTTCTTTAATGTTCCCCTATCTTTTTAATAGACGCCCCAGTATCCATGGTATCCGTGGATAACTGAAATCATGGATACTGAATGTGGATACTGGGGCACCCTCCCCTGAGGTGAAATGGGCAGCATGTAGATGCCAGCACTCTGCATGCACATAAAAATGGAGTCTCAGATCTATGACACAGTGCAATCCAAGCGCTGCAGTGGGCCAACACATGCCCATTGCGTTGGCCCAGCGCCATTGCAAAAGTGCCATAAGGCATTTTTGTGCCAGTTGAAGTGGCACAGAGCCAATGCAGGCAGCTGTGTTGGCCCAGTAGTGCTGAAGACAGCAATCGATAAGCCACTGATCAAGCACTGGCCAGGTTTGGCCAGCATGGGGGCTTTTCTGGGTGGGGAGAAGGCGGAAGGCGTTCCTGCAAGCGGGGCGACCCACGGAAGGAAGGAGGATCCGGTTTGCTGGATCAAACCCCCGGCCTCAGCCTGCACAGCCCCAATCCAGGCTGCTGTGGGCTTGTCGGATTTGTGCCTGCTAAATAGCAGGTGCAGATCCAAGGAGCCCCGTTGGCCTGGCTGGTGCTTATTTTGAGGCAATTGGAAATACTCCCCTTGCCCTGCAATGAGCTCCAGCTGCCTCCTAACTTGCGTTAGGAAGCAGTGCAGGCTGGATGGATGGCGCAAGTTAGGATTGCACCCTTAGATTGGGAAGAAAGTTGCAGTTTTATATACTGGGGTTCTTTGCCTCTACTGCCGTAATGCAGTCTGTATTAAAAACTACATCCTATGGTATCAAAATTGAGCTATTTCCCTTAACTTGTTTTGCAAATAAAATCTGTATCCCATATTTAGCACCGCAATCCTACCGCCCACCAGTCCATGGCAGGCAGCACTGCCAGCAAAGCATGCACTAAATATCCTGGGAGAGTAAAACATAGTTTTACTTACCTCCTGGTTTGTTGCCTAGAGGCCTGTGGGTCTTCCTTGACCCATTGTGCAGCTGTTTTGCTGGCATAAGGCCAGTGGTGTCAGCCTACCGGTTCGCCGGGCGGAGTTTTCGCGGTCGCTGGGCGGGTTTCCACGGTGATCGGCAGCATGCTCGCAGCGGGCGGGCTTTCGCCATTACGCAATGGAACGCAGCGAGCACGCTGCCGATCACCGTGGAAACCCGCCCAGCGACCGCGAAAACTCCGCCCAGCGAACCGGTAGGCTGACACCACTGCATAAGGCCAAGGAGAGGCATGGATGGGGCATCTGTCATGTGCTGCTGCCACTGAGATCTGCCTTTGAAATGCCCTCTGCCTGCCCCCACTTCTCACCCTTTCGCCCTTGAAATGACCCTGTTGCCTCCTTACCGTCACTTGTGTGGCATCCGGCATCTGCTGCTGCCCTTGGGAGGCCTCCAGCCATTTGGACTGTCAGCCCTGAAGTGCACGGCAGCAGCATGCCTTTTACAGTGCTGCAGAGGCATCAGTGGTGGCATTCTGGGAGTTCTGCAGCTGTAAGTGGCCCATAGGATTGGGCCGTAGACCTGTAAAATAATAAATTCTGAATAGTTGAAATGAATTTTCACAAAACTTCTGAAATGGGTGGAACATTTTAATTTGAAGTTTGATGTCAGAATATTGATATTGGAGTTCTTTAGATTTGTTGGCAATGATTGTTTGGCGGTTATGAGCTGGCAACGATCCAGTAACTATCAAATAGCATATATAATTGCACATCAGCTGTCAAGTGCAGACTATACAGCATGTCAGCTGTTTAATACTGTACTGTCAGCTAAATGCTAAACACTAACATATGCTGGTTGTCAAGTATCAACTGTAATAATACAGTTGTGATTGTGGATATCAAAGCAGCAAGAGCGCTTCTGCATCTAGGTAACAACTCAGTACATACATTTGTCGTTTAATGACGCGGTTATGTTCTACAAACCTTGTCATTAAGTAATTTGGTTGCTAAATGAAAATTACTAACTGGGTGCTGGGATGCCTCATGGAAGGCCTTGGAGGCCTTGTCTGTGTTACGCTGGGCCTCTGTGGGCCTCAGAATGGCCCACAGAAGCCTCTGGAAGTCACTTCCGTTTTTCAGAACCAATCTGGAAATGGCTTCTGAAACTGGAAGTGCCTTCCCGAGACTTCTGTGGGCCATTCTGAGGCCTGCAGAGGCCCTTTGTGACATGGAGGTGGCCTTCTATGAAGCATCATGGCACCTGGTAAACAATTTCTAATTCAGTTATTTTCTGTAAATTGATCTTTTAAAATCACTAACTGCTGACTAATGACCACTGTCATATATCCGGTCTGCCATTGGTCAGCACGTCACTGACACACAGCTGTAAAATAAGTGCACCATCAGCAGCCATTTTCTAAATCCCGCCACAAGAGGTGGCAGTGCTGCAGCCTCACCATTAGAGCCCGCTGCCCCTCCTGGAGACAGTAAGCCAGCAGTGGAGCTGGGCAGAGTAGTACATGGAGGGAAAAGAATGAGTGAGTGTCTAGGAAAGGAGGGGGAAGATCTTGGCAACAGTGACTTGTGCCGCTGTTGGCATCCCGTTTTTCCCTCGTCCCCTCTCTCTGACTCACCAGCAAAGTAGCTGTAGCATATCCTAGGTGTCCCATTGGGCTGATGAATGCTTACCCATTAAGGGAACAACAGTTCCCTTGGAGAAGCCCATGACTTCTCGCCGCCCCCAGATGCAATGTGTGCTCCAGTGATGCGGCTCCATCAGTGAGGGGAGTTTAGGTAGGATTGGGCTGTTAGTCTGACAAGGCAAATGGTATATGTGGGGGAGATCTTTTCTCTGTGATATGAAAACTGAGTGGCTAGTATGCCTTCCCCAAGCACAGCGTGTGCCTCTGCAGACAGTCTCCTTGGGAAGAACCAGGGGCATTTCTATGGAGTGTGTCTGTATGATGGTGGGGTTATTCTGTGGCTCCCATTCATGTCGCACTGTACCCAGTTTTTGTAACATCCACACAGGACTGCAGTCTGGTGCATATCTGATCAAAGATGGTGATAAAACTAGGCATCCTGAAGCATGATGATTTCTGTTGCGTTTCCCCTTACAACCAATCCTAAGCATGTTTACTTGGGAGCAAATCTCACTGATTTCAGCAGCACCCGTTTCAAGTGGGCTGAAGATTGCAACCTAAATTTTATTATGAAGCTTTTTGCAGAAGACAAAGCAGTGCAAAATAAGATAATTCCTCAGTCTTTTATGTTTTTACTGTTCCCCCGTTGTGTCTGTAATACTGCAAGGTAGGACGCTAATAATATGAGGGTGCACCGAAGAATTTCATATCCATATCCTATGCTTTTTAATGAGGAATGTTGCTATAATGACCCACGGCTCACAAACTTTATGTAGCTCTCATGTGGTTTGCAGCTGTGGAGCTTAATTTGAACCAAGATTCAAAAGACACCATCCTCGATTCCCCTACAAGAACATCTTCCGGCCATTTTTTCTGGCATAATAAAAGCATTGGAGCAGAGGAGAGGTTTTGAGACCCATCTTGTTCCTTGGGAAAGTCAGGTTACCCTTGACACAGAATTTTTTTTTTTACCGTACGTTTTGCATTCATTTCCACTATTTGCATAATTTGACGCGCTTCTGGTAATCTTCATGATTAGCAAAAGCAGGACAAATTATGTAAACTGCAGAAATAGAAGTGATGGAAAAACAGAACTATGCAAAACATTGAAATGTTGCCTCCCCAACTAGTGAGGCCCCAATCCTATCCTTTATTCCCCTTGCCGATACAGCTGTGCTGTCAGAGCACATGCTGCAGGGCAGGGCAGTCCTGGAGGTCTCCTCTGGGTAAAGGGACATTTATCCCCTTATCCAAGGGAAAGCATCTGGCAGTGGGACAGGTGTTCTTGGACCTGCACCAGTGATATTGCATCCCAGTCCAAATGGACTGGGATGGTGGCTCAAGCCCCGGAAGGGGGATCAGAGGCGTTTCTACAGGGATGGCAAAGCTCTAAGTTTTGCAAGAAGCCTTACCCTGTCATGTAAATCCCTCCTCTCCCTTGCTGCTGTAGCCAGTAAGCAACGCCAAGATGTTGCTGTTCCCTGTGAGGATTGGCTAAAACGGTGCAGGAGAGGAGTGATTTCCACTGCAAGGTAAGGCTTCTTGCAAAACTTAGAGCTTTGCCATCCCTGTAGAAACGCCACTGAGGGGGATAGGATATCAACAGTTCTGATGTCATTTTGCCCCATCTTCTCCCCATCCTTCTCACTCCCCACCCCATTCTGCTGACGTCCCACCTCCCTCTCATCTCCTTCATACTGACTTATGAACCAGGGGATGTAATAGCTGCCACTTGCCGTCAGCAGGGATGGGCTGGTTGCTCCCAACAGCGAGTTGTATTTGCGACTGTTGTAAAGAGCCTCATGCTGGAACACTGGTTCTAGTAGCATAAAGGCAGCCTAGGATTGGGCTGCCTGTCTCTTTCTAGCTTTCAGGATTGTCCATGCATGCAGGCTTTGAGATATCCACAGGTAGAGGGACTTTAGGCTTGTCTTATGTTAAGGAGGCGGATATTCTCCAGAAACTATTGTTACTTTTTCCCAATTGCATGTAAGTGCAAAGTAAACACAGTATAGGGTGGTGCTTTTCTGCTAGTGGCATTTCATGGGAAGGCAGGTTGTACTTGGCGCCACTGCTTGGGGATCACAAGTGGCTGGCCCAACTCTGCTGGAAGTAGATATGGTTGCAGGTTGCACCAGTGGGCAAGATATAATTGTGCAGCTGCCTAGCCCTTCAGCACAGTCTGGCAAAGAAGGGTACAAAATGAATCCCCAAATGTGGGGCCAGCTGCCCACTCTTGTCTATTGCTGCCATCTCTTGCACTTCCAAAAGTGATGCCCACAAAAGGTAGTACCAGAAAGCAGCACAAAACAAAACAAAAACAAGTTTGAAAAGCCCTTGGATGGGGTTGTTTATAACATTTGATTCAGGATTGGCAGAGCCTTTGTGGGCAATACAACTCTGAGTAGAGATTATGCCTTACCTGAGCCAAATGGTGGTCTTCTGTCTTTAACAGTTACTTACTGTTCCACCAGTGTGCAACAGCTTACTTATAGTTGCACTATGGTGCTGAAATGGATCTGCCAAACCTTTCAGACTTGTGGCTTTCAAAAGAAAAGGAGCATCTGCGCTAGAAGCTGGCAAACCTGTAGGACTGATATTGTTTATTTGCAACTATGTTTCCTCCTCTTGCTACATCTTGAAGATTTAATTTCTCCTGCAACCATGTACTAAACTGCAGATTTCTGGAAGGAAAAAGTAGTGACTACTTGGTCTGTCTTCTTCCCGACTCTCTTCTAGAGCCTAGTGGTGTTTAGAAAAGGACTCCTTTTCAGAATCACGCTTCTGGTATCCGGAGGAGCCACCATGTTGTATGTCCGCTGGCAAATCATGGGCACGGGACCACCCGCTTTTACTGACGTTGACAACCCAGCTTCCTTTGCTGATAGCCTGTTTGTGAGGGTAAGTTGTAAAGACGGTGGTTTTTTTTCTGCAAGTTGTATCAAGAAATTATTTGAAAGGCAGGGGAAGGGCACAGCTCAGTGGTAGACTAAGAGCTCAATCCTAAACTGGAGTTAGGCCGGCATAAACTAAGCCAGCAAAGATTGGTCAGCACAAGGGCCACCATAAAGCGTGTTTGGACTACTCTCGGAGTCAGGAAGGATGGCTCACATCTGTGTGCTGGCCTCTCTGACTCCGAGAGTGATCCAAACATATTTTACAGTGGCCTTTTGTGTGGCCAAACTTTGCTGGCTTATTTTATGCCGGCCTAACTCAGTTTAGGATTGCACCCTAAATTCAGTATTTGGCAACTGCAGTTAAAGGATCTCGGGTAATAGTCCTGGAATGGACTTTTTCCTCATACCTTGAAGAATTGCCAACAGCGATAGAAGGCAATTCTGAGGAAACTACCAACTCCCTGACCCTGCATAAGGCATATCTTTACAGGCAGACCTTTGAGGGAACAATGCTTCTGTTGTTGATGGTCACTTTTGTGGGCGAATTTTTTAATTCATGAAATTTGATATCTTCTATATGAGTACTTGAGCTTCAGTCCATTGAGTGCTGTTGGGCCTTTTCCACAGTTGGATATGGAAAGGCTTTTGCTCATAATTCTTTGGCTTTTCTAGCTAATAGACGTTGCCTTAGCACATACTTTGACCTAGAGAGGCTATTGAATGAGGGTGTGCAATGCCTATGTGTGTGAGAGAGAGATCTATATAATACAGTCTCATTTATCCAAATGTCTTCTGAAGATCCAGATTCTGATCAGGCAGTACTGATCACTATAGTGTTGAGCAATATGGGAATGTACAGAGAATTCAACTAAGTAGGCATTCTTTGGTTAACCAAATTTTACATAATAGGGCAAAGATAGACATAGTGGCACCAAGATTTAATTAATTGTAAAAGCTCTAGTCTAACAAAACATAAGGTATTTGTTACCTTATGTAACATATACCTTAACAAAACACAATAAATAGTCTTTTAAAAGAGAAGGCTTAAATAATACTCTAAGATCTAAAAAGGAAAAGGGAACTTTGATTTCCCTTTGCTGTCTCCTAACTCCCACTTAAGTTCAGTATGAAGTAAATGTTTGTTTCTTCTTTGACTGACAGGCTATAAACTATAATTACTACTATTCGTTGAATGCATGGTTGCTGCTGTGTCCCTGGTGGCTGTGTTTTGATTGGTCAATGGGCTGCGTGCCCCTTATTAAATCAGTCAGTGACTGGAGAATAATTGCACTAGCAATTCTTTGGTTCTGCCTAATTGCTCTGATGTGCCAAGCCTTGTGCTCAGAAGACAGCCAGAAGAGAAGGTAAAAGACATGGTTGAATTTTAAATTTCTCATTGGGTTGTATGCATTATTTTCTTAAATCTAGTGCTATTCATTTTTTTTTAACAAATCAGTGGAATCAATATACCTTAGCAAGCGCAGTTCAAATACATATTTATAGCCCTGACTACATTCTTTTCCCAATTTGGTCCCATCATTTTTACACTGACTATGGGGAGGCAAACTTGTAAAAAGAGGTATGGATGACTGCTTTATCTTCCTCCAGAAATGGCATTTTGAGATCCTTAACTCTGTAGGGGGTGAAAAGTAATTTGTGGTCAGAATAAAGTGTAATTTATGTATGTTGTTTTCCTTCACCTCTTTCAACAATGTTTCTTTTGTAAAAATAATAAAAGAATTTAAGAAACAGGATGTGCAGTATTGGTTTTGGCTGTTGATTAAAAAATAAAATGCTGTACCAAAGTGTTTACTCTTTTATCAATAAACAGGTACAGAGAAAATAATGGGCAAAACCCCTGTGATTTTACAGAAATGAAAGTTGCTGTAAGAGAATAAGTGGTAAAATAAGAGCTACAGGTGCATTTCTGGGATCCTTATACAAGTCTTGAATCAAACAATTAATCCTTTTAATTCATTCGTTGTCCATTGTTCGCACCAGGTATTTCTTCCTCCAGCACACACATTTATTTTGCTCTAATTTTCCCTGTTTTTTTAAAAAAATTCAAATCTATCATCCAAGAGTATTTTTGAGAATTCAAAACAGCTTGCAAACAGTATAAATATGTGAATACAACTGTACTGTACATTGAAGTTACTACAAATAAGGTATTCCTTATTATTTACAAATAAGCTATTACTGAAATAATTTTCAGTAATCGTACTGACAATCCTGTAATTAGTATACCAAATTGCAAGTAAATTGAGGACTAACACCACAATCCTAGTCATGCCTATGTAGAAGTAAGCCTCATTTTGTTTAATGGAACTTACTTTCAGTTGTGTGTAGGAGTGCAGCCTAAGAAAGTAAGGCTTGCCTAAAATGTGAGATTTTAACGGAGGACTTTATGCCTTTGCTTTTAGCCACTACACTGCACCAACTATCTCTTTGTTTGATTACAGGTGTGATTACACAATGTTTGGGATTTGTCCAGGAAATTCTGGATTTCTTTTTGTATCTGATTTTGGTTGGCAAACATTTAAAAAAAAAATTAAATCTTAGGCTCCTATTTTGCTGATAATATTTTATCATTTGATTGAATATCAATTGATTAAAATATTTTCTTCCATTCATGTATTCCTGGATAACAGCCAACATTAATCTTACAACATCACAGAAAGGAGATTTTAAATAACTGTACACCTGGCACTTAATATTTTGTCCCCTTTGATCATTTGAAATATTAGTTTGTTTTGTATAGAAGAATTGAGTCAGATACATGATGTATGTGTGACAGTGGTGAATAAAAGGTAGATTTCTGGGTGATTTTCAGTAGATCAGCAAGATTTTCTGATCGGTAGTAGTGTACGGAATGCCGTCACAAAACACAGTTTGGGTTGGTGAGTGAAGTTTTATTGATTCAATTTGCAAATCGGGTGCATCTCTCAACATACCATCCAAAAAGCAGGCAGGCTGGAGAGACCACACCCATGTTACAATGTTCAGCACTTTTATTTCTCTTAGTTCCCTCCCCAGCCCTCTCAACGTAATAGCCCCCCTTAGCTACACGAAACAGCTAATTCGAAAACGCCTAAACAGAATACCTAATAGGTTTACTCCTCTTCGCCCTCCTCCCTTAGCGTGTTGCATTCTCTATTTACGAGGAGTTAGCGCTTTCTTATCTCTCGCTCTGAAAAGGGGCCCTTTTGGGGTTTGCAGCAGCCTTGAATGTTACAGCATGTGCCTTTTCTCTCGGCCGGATTCTGTGTCTACATTTCCTCCCCCTCCCTTTTTCTGCGCCTCAAGTTAGCATCTTGTGTTAGTAAATATGTACATCCCTCTTTTGTCATCTACTCTAAATTACAGGCTTTATGTTTTTAGCTTCAGTGCCCCAAATCACGGATTCATCATTCATATCACACAGTAGAAGGTTTAAAAAGAAAATCTCTACCATGGTCAGCCTTTCTGGTCATCTCTCAGCTTCAGGGCCCAGTCCTATCCAACTTCTCAGTGCCAATGTGGCCGCAATGCAGCCTTCCATGGAGGCCTCCGTGATTACTCATGCATTGCAGGATGCAGCACACATCCCATCGGCATAGCTCCATCAGCCCTGGAAAGTTGGATAGGATTGGGCCCCCAGTGTTCCTTCGCCTCTCTTACCCCATTATAGGGTTTTGTACCCAGAATACCTTATTTTTAGTAACTCCAATGTACAGTACAGTTGTATTCACATATTTATTTTCTTTATCAAAGTTGTTCTGTGCCGCCTTTCTCCTACACTCAGAGAGATTCAAGGCAGTTCACAAAATTGAACAAAACAACTTAAAAAAAAAACTGGTGGAACAAGAACATTTTTACTTGTCTGCAGAAAAACGAAAAAACAGGCCAAGTGATGGGCATGGTGACATCTCTCAGCAGGGAATTCCACAAGGTGGGTTCTCCAAAAGTGAATGTCCTCCCATGGTTATCACAAACTCTGCCCCTTAAATGATGGAACAACTTAAATGATGGCACAACCTCTGCCAGAAGATGATCTGGCAGAATGGACTGAAGCATCTCTCCTTCCTATACTGCTTGGTTACATTGGAAGCTCAAGATCATATAGAGAAACCTATATTGTCATTCCTTCCCAAACCACCACCACTCTTTCAGATAACTGAAGCAACAGTGGCCTGAAAAAGAACTTCAGTATGAAAAGGAACTACATGATCTTGGACTTCTGATGTTACTATATGACAGGCCCATGCTGCAATAGCTCCCATGCTGCTAATAGAAATATTTCAAGGAATTCTTAGAAATCCCAACTTAGCTGCACATATTAAAGCTGCAACGTTAAAACTGCAAAGCTAATACTGATCATCTTTCTTTTTTCCTTTTCAGAATCCTGACGTTGGGATTGGGATTTCTTATTATTCCTTTTCTTCCTGCAAGTAACCTGTTCTTTAGAGTTGGATTTGTTGTTGCAGAAAGAGTAACCTACCTCCCCAGTATTGGCTACTGCATGCTGATTACCTATGGATTCAGTCTATTGAGCAAACAAGCCAAGAAAAAGGTACTAACAAAAAATGATCCATATCATTGACATCCAGGGCACACAGGCTTGAAAACTGTGATATTTAACCTATGTTTCCTTTCTCCAAGAAATTGCTTGTTGCTGCTCTGTTGGGCCTCTTGTTGATAAATGTCTGGCGTTGCATTATCCGCAGTAACCAGTGGAGATCTGAAGAACAGCTTTTTAGGAGCGCTTTGTCTGTTTGTCCGCTGAATGCCAAAGTAAGTTGCATTTTGACTTGTTATGACACTAATGATACATTGCAGTTCAACGTCTTAGGTTTGGCATCATCCTGTTGCATTTGGGCACCTGAGTTATTCGCTGTTTCGTTGTAAGATGATTCATTGACTAACAGCCCAATCCTACCTAAATCCCCGCATGGTGGCACAGCTTCCACTACATCCTGCGAGGAATTTTCAGCAGCTGGAGGTCTCCATGGGGTAAGGGGATGTTTGTCTCCTTGCACTGGGTTAAGTGCCGGCAAATGTTATAGGGCAACTCATACTGGCACCAACCTAATTTCTGGTGCAAATCCGCATTCCACCGTGCTGGCGGCCCTGGAAGGGGGCTTGGATTCGGCATGCGTCACTGCCAAACCCTCCTGGGCCAGATCCGCCTGTTCCTTGCCCCATCTCCTCCCTGTTCTGTTCTGGTTTCTGCTACCACCTCTCCTGAAAGCCTGGGCACCTTATACTCTTTTCTGGCTGCTGGATTTCTTTCACTTGTGAATTGCCTTCAGAGAAGAAGGTATAATGGATTTATCCTCCTGCTTTCCAAAGACTGTGGCCTTAGACTGCCACCCTCCATCAATTACTCTAATTGCCTAGCAGATCAATAACACTATTGTTCGCACAACTCCTGGTATCTTAGAGCTGAGATTTTCTGTATAAATTGGCTCCTTAAATTTTGTATTTTTCTGTCTCTGTTTGCAGGTTTTTCACCTGCCTGTTTTCATGATATAAATATTTTAATGATATATATTTTAATGATAGAAGAGTACACTTCTGTCAGAACAAAGAACGGGCAGCGCAATCCTAAACCCTGTGCAGCGTTGTGCAGTGGGGTTGCATCAACGCTGTTGCCCTTAGTGCCAACGTGGGAGCGCCAACCGGTATCCTCGTGTCAGTGCTAAGGCAACAGGAGCAGCGCTGCAGGCACCGCACAGCGCCTCCTTTGCGTCAGCCAGGCTCTGTCCTATATCGGGATGGGGATTGGAGGGAGGGAGGCTGGGGGCGGGACTGGGGGGGGTTGGGGGCGGGCTCAGGAGTTGGACATAGGGTCACATCCTGTCTGTGAGGCCGTGCAGCCTCGATTTGAGCCACATGTCTCCTCAGATCTGCACCCGCTCTTTAGAGGGCACAGATCCAAGGAGCACATAGGGGAGACTGGAGCCTCCCCTACAGTAAGGGAGTGCACGCTTCCTTGCTGTGAGGGGGACTCCAGCCTCTCCTGTGCAGCGTCGGATATGGCGTTGCCAAGTTGGCCTCGCTAGTCCGGCGCTGCATAGGATTGCATCCTGAATCTATTTCAACAGCAAAGCCATGGAGTCTTTATTACTGGCCTACTAGAGGATGCCATGCTAGACTTTATTTATTTTTTTTGGAGATGATTTTTTAATTAATTTTTATAGCTATAAAGATACAGGTAAAGGATAATCAATTACATAGGAAAGGTATACAAGGGATCAGACAATAGGAAATTTGAGGCAGTACGAGAGTGAGATCTACATGCACAATCAATAATTTCAATTATAATATATTCTATCTGGAAAGACAAAATTATTATAATTTCACAAAACTATATCTAATTTCAATATGTCTTCAAATCTTCAATTGTTTCAATAATTTCACAGTTGATTGGCAAAATCAAACAGAAAGAATTAGTTATATATATATAATTGCCTATCTCTAATTTATAATAAAAGCAAATAAGATAACAAACTAAAAAGGGAAGAGCTTACTATATAAAATACTGAAATAAAGTAAACATGGAGGACGCTGAAACACTTAAACTATTTTTTTCTTTCTTAAAAAAAGAAATAAAAAACTTCTATATTCTCTTGAATAACAGCCATGCTAGACTTTATTGACTGAAACAAATTTATGACAAAGCATACCCATTAACAAGCTGAATTGATAAAATGCCACAAATTTGTTCACTAAAAGTATAGTTCTGCTTTCATTCTAAACATAGTACAGCAGGCCCATGTTGTCCACAAGGGTTCTGTTCCTGGAACCCCCGTGGATACTGAAATCCATGGGTGTTGGAATTCGCTGATTTCAGGGACCCTTTAAACCTACAAAGGAAACCAGTTCCCTGATTGCCTCTTGAAGCTTTCTGAAGCCCATGGCCTCTGTGGGCTTCAGAATGGTGTCCCGAGCATTTTAAAGAAACCTTCAGGCTTTCAGAACATTCTCCCCTGTGACATTCTCCCTGAGGTTTTGGTTTTGGTGCGCCTCGTCCCATCTTCAGGGGATGCTGGGAATGTTGTGACATTCTCACCAAAGGTGGAGCTTTGGCGCACCTTGTCTGGCTTCAGCTGGCGCACCAAACCCAGAAACACTCCACCCATGGGGGAAACACATTGTCCCCGAAGGCGCAGCGTTGGCGCGCCTCGTCCTAGCTTCAGCTGAAGCCTTGAAGAGGCGCACCAAAGCTGGCAGTGCCCCGCCCTCAGAGAGAATGTTGTGACATTCTCCCCAGGGTTTTGGCACGCCTTGTACTGGCTTCAGGCAGGGGAGGCTGGGAACCTTCCCTTCTGGACGGGGCATGGTGAAGCCTGAAGCACCCTATCCACAGAAGTGATATTACATCTGGGTCACAGGGTGCCCTGATGTCATATGCCTCACCGGCACAAGAAGTCCCTGTGCTCCAATGCTGGGCCCTCCTGGTGCTGAGGCACAATGCCAATTGGTGCTGTCTCAGTGCTAGTGGTATGATCCTGCCATGTACTGCGATGCTGGAGCTCATAGAATTGGGATTTGAGTATGTGTAATCCCTTCCATGTTCCATTATGTCATTGCCAGTTACTTAAGTGATACTTCAGATTGTTGGACCACAGGAAGTGCTACATTGGGGGACAAGGGTCGAGAAAAGCTCCACTAGCAGATGGATAAATCCTATTGCTTTATTTCTCAGTTTAACAACTACAAGCAAACAGATCAATGACATTAAAGAGGTGCCCTCAAAACCGAGCTAGTGCTGAGGATTTTTAAAGCTTTCATAGTGACATCTAATAGCTTGAATGTTAGCTTGAATAAGAGGTTCACAGATAATTCAAGATCTGTATCATTTTGGGATGCATAATGTTTCTCTGGAAATCAGGTCAATCCCTGCTTTTATGCATTATTAAAAGGAATTTGCAGAATATAGAAAATTGTTAATAACTGTGTGTCATATTCTTTTTGTATCTGAGTTGAGTTTGTTCCTGAACCAGCTTGGCCAAACCTCATACTAACGTAGAATTCTGTTTTGTTAGTTCAGTAGCATAACACAATATTTAGTAATCAAGTAACAGACAAGTTGTTTTTTTAGAGTGTTTTTTGCTCTCCTATAATCTCCGATTATCTTCTTATTCAACTACTGTTCCCATGGTTTGTGGTAGTCCTGAACAGTGACAGAGTATGTCCATCAAAGCACAGAGTATGTGCCACAAAGCTTTGCTGCCCCTTAAATGATAAGTTGGAGAAAGAGAGGAGGTAGTAGCAAGAGTTCAAATTAGCTCCTGTTGAGCTGGGCCTGAAAGGTCTAGGCATGACTCATCATGGGGTTGGGGTTCAAATTACAGAATGAATTACACTGGGTTCCCAATTAATGGACATACAAGTTATCAACTTCTACACTGGCACTTTTACACAGGCATAGTCCATCTACTGTGGTGCTTTTGTGCAGGTGCAATAGCATTGGGCCAGCAAGAACCACCTGTTCTGCCATGCATGCATTCCCATTTCTGGACACAGAACTGGTCCATATCTTGGGCACTTAGTGTAGAGACTTCCTCTCTGGGAGGCTCAACCTATTGTACATAATGCATAGATAGCAATCGCAGCTATATGCAAGAGTTTGTAAACAGAAGCAAAATACTTTTGTATAACAATTCCGTTTGCCCAATCTGATTCCCCCTCCCTGCTGCCAGAACTAGCTTTCCAGAGGCAGTACACACTTTACTACTGTCACAAATGATTTTCCAGAAGTGCAGGGAGTCACATGCTTCTGGACTACCTGCAGCAAGACTAGAGCAGCCCCATGTGTGGCAGTAGCATACAGACAAAGGTAGGTTGGTGAGAGAGGACAGAAGGGAAGGGGGGAATGACATAGGTGGGAGGGGGTGGCAACTGGTGCAGACAACCAGGTACCCTGTCCCAGTGGTGTCATCTACTCTCTCGCAAGCCGGAACGCTGGGCGGGACTTGAGTGATTGACAGCCTGTCGACTCACTTCCGGTTTCTTCGCGCGCCCCGCGCGGCTTTCCCTTGCCTCGGAGGGAGCGCCTGCTCACCAGGGGGGATGGGTGGGGGGCGCGCCGGGTGCCTGGGCGAGCAGGCGCCCCCTCCAAGGCGAGGGAAAGCCGCGCGGGGCGCGCGAAGAAACCGGAAGTGAGTCAACGGGCTGTCAATCACTCAAGTCCCGCCCAGTGTTCCGGCTTGCGAGAGAGTAGATGACACCACTGCCCTGTCCCCTCCGATAGCAGCCAGCATGCCCCCTTCTTCTCCTTAAACTTGTGCCAGCACAAGAGCTATTGCAGGTCCAAGGAGATCCATTGCCAGTCAAGGGGCTTACAGGGAAGAAAGAGAAAATATTTTCCCTTACATTTCCCAAGTCTCTCAGTCTCCTTCCCCTCTCCACAGGATGCAGTGCAAGTTCTGTTGGCATGGCTGGATCAGCAGGGGTGGAGGGAAATTAGGACTGGGCTGTTAGACATAGGGTTTTAGGCTTCTAGAACTATATTTATCTGAGAACAGGAAATGAATATCTGGAACAACTGATACAGTTCTCATCTTAACTTTCAGGTTCATTATAATGTTGGCAAAAACTTGGCTGATAAAGGCAACCAAACTGCTGCGATCAACTACTATAGGGAGGCTGTAAGGTATGATTACTTCGCTGCTAACAAACAAAAAACCCAGAAGACGGTGCAGGATAATTAATGTATTAAGCAACAGAGAAAGGCCATTACAATATACTGTTAGAATCTCCTTTGACTAATTATGACAAAATAATTTTTTTTGAATCTACAGTAAAATATTAAAGTTCTGTTTTGGTGGTATAAAAAATAAGAAATTAAGAAAATGCACAATAAGTGAAAAATAATGGAGAAGGGATGGAAGAGAAGCCAGCTTCTGTCATCTTAGATGGTCTTGTCCCAAAATCCAAATTTGAGGACAGAAGGCACACAGCCAGAGGAGCTGCACACTGTGAAGGCTACATCTGGGACTGAGGATTCGGTGAATCACAGAATAGTGTATATTTGTAAAAAAAAAAAAAATTGAAAAATTGTGGTTTACACAAGCCTGCCCATGTAAGTCACCTTGGGCATTTGCTTTGGCATGGGAAAGGAAGGGTATAAATTCTTCAAATAAATAAATAAATAAATAAATTAAATAAATAATACTTGTATTTATATACCGCCTTTCTTAGGTCACCAGATTTCTCTAATGACTATAACTCAAGGCGGTTTACATGGGCAGACTTTATTCAGAAACCCGAAGGTTTTTACAATTTATACAGAAATGTTCTATCTTTCAAGAACTACACACATGCAGATGGATCTTTCTGGATTTAGTCCTTCTTTCTGGCCACCCATTTGTCTTCTTGCTATATAAATAAGAATATATAGTTGCTGAACTTTCACTAAATACTAGATGACAATTTTAATTTCCCTCCATTATTTTTGTTGTTGGGATATATAAAACAATATAAACTAAGTCTCTCCAGATCCTGGTACGCAGGCTGGATCCAGTGCCTTCCACGTCCGTCGCCCCGGTGAATGGGGCTTACCGTTCTGCTGAGGAGCTTCCTTACTGTATCACCAAGCACCCCTGAATTGCGCGTCAGCCAGCTGCTTCTGGGATTCTGTTGCCCCAGCAGGCTTTTATGCCCAGATTGTGTGCAGTTTGAGTGAGATCAGCAGCGCAGTAAGGAGGCTTGACAGAATGGAAAGGCCCTTTTGTGCTGAGGAAGCCTTTCCTGGTGCGTAGCAATCTCCAGTTTGGAAACTGCAGATATAAACAACAGATTCCAGAATTATTTTACAAATATGGGATATATTGCCTATATCTGCAATATATGGGATATAGCAAAATAACTGACGTTGAATCGGTATGTGAAGGGAGATGACCAATGAAAAGATTTGTTGTAAATGGTGTTTGTGAAAAATATTTAATATTGGGCAGGCATCTGTATTTATTCACATTAGCATATATATTTTTAATTAACAGAAAAAATACTGTATGTAATGCCACTAAAAGTACTGTCAAAACTATTCTAGAAGTCAGCTCCATTAATATCATGCCAACCTTACCACGAAGCAACATGAAAGCTGTTGCTTTAGGAACCAGTTCCAGAAGGGCTGCCATTCTCCTGCCTTTAGCTTCCTTTCTTTGTCTTAAAAACAAAACAAACTCGGTAGCACCAGTCTGGAGCAGGGGGTGGTGACTTAAACATGCTAAAAATGCCTAAGGCTGGCACCAACGGATATCAAAATTGTAGAGGAGTGATGAGAATTGGTGACTGAGGAGATGAAAGAGAATGAGTAAAAACTGCCTCCTCCTAAGGCAGAGGTTCTTAAATTTTTATCTCTCCTGCATCCCTAGGAGATGCAGATGTTTCTTACACACTTCCCAACCCCAATTTCTTTTACTATTTTTTACCCATTATTATTATTATTATTTGCTGTTTACCTGAAATTACCTGAACAAACATCAAAAAATAGCATTAAGAGCCCAATCTTATCCTTCCTCCCACCCTTGCTCTGTGCGTCAGCTCAATTTTCAATAGGATTGGGCTGTTATGTCTTTCACATCAAATTGTGTTCACATCATAGAATTTGAAGGCATTTTTAAAAAAAGTGTATGAAAGATCAACGAGAAGGTCAAAAACAATGATCTTCCAGCCAATAAGAAAATATATTATTGATTTTCATTAGCTCATCGGTTGTCAGGGTCATATTCAAACCAAATTTAAAAACTTTAAATTGGTCTTAATTTTAAAAATGTGTATTAGCCAGAAATGTGCCTAAGTTACTGAATATAAAATAAGTCGATGTTATGTATAAGTCAAGGGCAAGTTTTAAGCCAAAAATCATGGAATTTGTCATGCCCCTGGATAAGTCGAGAGTAAAACTTGGGGGTACCTGCAATTCATTGCTGGTAATTTTGTCTAATTTTGCCCAACACCAGATTCTGACAAATGATTTACCAATAATTGTTATATAAGAACTGTACAATCTACCTATTTATTAAAGGGAAAACAAAATAAAACAGCAACATAGCAAGCAACTATCAAACCAGTTGTTCCCAAACCTTTTAGCACTAGGACCCACTTTTGAAAATGACAGCCTATGGGGACCCACAAGAAGGGATGTCATTAAACAGAAGGGTTGTCTGAATGGGCAAGGCATGCTAGAATAATGAAACAAAGCACACAAAACTGTTCAAGGCTAGAGCTGATCATACAGTTACCAGATACAAACTGGGACAGAGTGCCTAACCCTTTAACCATTGTATAGAAGCAGGAATTTGGGCAGGTGCAACTCATCATGGAAGGGTTTAAAAAGCTGCACCTGCCCAAATTCCCTCTTCTGTACAAAGGTTAAAGGTACAGGCACTCTGTCCAATTTGTATCTGTTAACCCAATAATAAGCAAAAAACCATAAGAGGAGCAGCTGAGGCTGGGAAGCAGCAGTCTGCATGGTCCCATCAAACTTGTTTGAGAGCAGATACACTGACACAGAAGCTACTGGATACAGCCATAGGAGGGGGAGCTGGGGAAAATTAATCAAGACACAAACCAATGCTCAAGGCTTGGACTTGATTATGCATATCTGAATGGAGGAATAAAAGAGTCCATTTCTTACACACACACACACACACACACACACACACACCCAATAATTTGCACAGTACCTCAGCATCACAGCCCTCTGGAACAAAAGAGAGCTCATGGTCTGAATGTTCCTCCTGGACAAAGCCTGCCTAATAGCTTTGAAATTGCAGAGCCCTGCTGAACTCAACTCACATGTTGCAGTAAATGCAAACGTGTAGCTCAGTTTCGCTTTCCATAAGGCTCCTCAGTTTAGAGGGAGGGACTTCCTTCTCAAGTGTTTTTTGGGGCCTACATTCATCATATCGGAACCATTCTGGCAGCGTTGCAGTCCTCTTGACCTGCCCTTTCCAATGCACCATGGCACGGCTGCCTACTAGCACGTAAACATTCAGTGTGTCTCAGTCAAGGAGCTTATATTGACTGGAGGGAACATGACGTCACATTCTTGAAGCCATGGGTATAAACTGAGATCATTGCCGCAAAGGAGGATTGCCGCCACGGAGTCACGAATCAAAATCTCCCTGCCTGTGTGTAAAAGTTAATCTCAATGTCTTTAAGCATGCCTGCGTGTTCTGCATACGGGTGCACGAATCGCTGTACGAAAAATGGGATTACTTTGCACAGGTAATTAAAATCATTGTGATTCGTTGCTACAGAAAAATATTACTTCATAAAGTATTCAGCCCTTCACAAACTGAAGTAGATATGAAGAAATAAAATAAAAATAATAATATGTAATATTTTTGAAATTCTGAACATTAACAGAATTTGTTTTTTTGGGGGGGCGGGGGTGAGTGTTTAAAAAAATACTCTTAATAGTCTAGAAGTAAAAAAGAATTACTCTCATATTGACAACTACTTGTGTTATGAAGAGATTTTAATGTAATTTTCCTACATATTTATCTAATTTTTGCCCACCCTCCCCTTTTTTTCTTTCCTTCCCGTTCACACTTTATTCCTGCTTGTGTAGATTTCAAAAAATAAGTCTGTCAAAACAGTGCAATCCGAGTTTAAATAGACAGCAAGTGGCATTTCGTCCGGTATGTTCAGTAATATAATTACGCGGAATTAAACCTTGGAATTGCATATTAACTCATAATAAGGTTACCAATGATGTTTCTACATGATCACACGTTGTTATTTTGGTAAGTTTTTACTTCAGGAGTAAACTATTAAGTCCTAAACATCACGCGAAAACCAATCTGAAATGCTTGGAATCAGCATTGTTTTGAGTATAATTACGTCACTGCTAAGCCCGCCCCCTGGCTTCACTTCGTCCCTATCTAACTGCATGGGCTGGGCCACCCCCTGGTCCCAGTCCATAGGACTCCATTTTCCTGAGCTGCTTCTCAGAAGGCTCTGCAGCAAGGAGGTTGAATGACTGGAGAAGCCATGATGTCACATTCTTGAAGCCTGGACTGAACAATATGGCTGACTCAGATCAGCGCTGCGAACGCACGGCGCACGTGTAAAAGTTAATTTCAACGTCTTTAAGCATGCCTGCGTGTTCTGCATATGGGTGTGCGAATCACTGAACGAAAAATGGGATTTAATTTCCGCGGAAAGATTCATGTATTCACATTACATCGGCTCAATAAAACGACCAGTAATATTTTCGAAATTCTGAACATTAACAGACATTTTTTTAATGGGGCATGGCCGTTTTATTTCTGCTTGTGTAGATTTCAAAGATGTCAGGTTTTTCAAGGCAGTTTCTAGCGATAAATTTCTCGACCTATACATGATTGTACATGGTACTAAGCACAACCAGCTGACTTGCGAATCAGCAACCCTGCTATGCGACTCACAAGCCATTGCATGCGCCTGTCATGACACGAAACATTTCAAGTTGAGTCGCGCGTCATTTCAAGAAACATAGTAACAGCCCCGCTGGATCAGGCCATGGCCCATCTACGCCAGCTTCCTATATCTCACAGTGGCCCACCAGATGCCTTAGGCAACACACAAGACAACAAGATACTTGCTGCTTGCTGCCACTCCCCTGCATCTGGCATTCTGAGTCGTGGCCCGGGTCAGTGGAGAGGGGAGAGGAAGGAGAAAGGTGTGTTGCTCCTGCCATGCTGCATGCAAATTGAGCCAGAAGGCCTAAAGGCACTCCCCCACTATAGTAAAGAAATCTCCCACCTTGTTTCCCCACTTCCTTTTGCCCCTCCTTGGGCTTGTACAGAAAAATAGTGCCAGTTTTTTGTTCCTATCACAAGAAGATCCTTTGGGCGCCTCCTTCTCTCCCCTCCCTCATCTAGAAAAAAAAAATCAGCTGTTGGTTGGTTCCTATATATCTGGAAGAGCCCCTCTTCCTCATGTCCTGGCTGCCCTTGCCTTCTTGTCCCTTCCAAAGCCTCATGTAGCCTTCTCCTCCCCTCATCATGCTGCCTGCCCCAGCCCTTACCTCTTGAAACCAAACCTCCTCCCACCATCTTTCTGTATACTGCTGCCATCTTTCTGTATGCCTGCTTCTGAATCACCACGAGGTGTTTTGGCAAAATGCAGAAGCAGGGAAAAAAGTAAACAAGAATACATACACATGGCTCAAGATAGGGACTCAAGTTATTTTGAGTCTGGACTCTTTTTTTCGAGTCAGTGGCCCTGAATTGTGAATCAAGTTGGGAGTCTGACATTCATGACTCACATCAATGCAAGTTGTCAAAAATGGTGGTTTTAATCAAGTCAAGGTAACAAATGCCCATCCCTAATATCAGCAAAGTTTTTTTCTTAATTCTGGGAGTACCTCATGGATTTCCAGGAGGCTTTTCATGCAGTCTGTAGGGGTGCAGACCCCACAGGTTAAGGACAGGTTAAGATCTAGGGAATAATTCTTGTTTTGTCTTTTTAAATTCCAGATTGAATCCTAAGTACGTGCACGCTATGAACAACTTGGGAAATATCTTGAAAGAAAGGAATGAACTCCATGAAGCTGAAGAGCTTCTCTCACTAGCTGTACAAATACAGTATGTTTTTAAAAACAAACAAAAATCCAGTTACTATTACACAAAGGATATAAAAGGAATATTATACTCCTTATGCTAAAATGTATCCAACAATTTTGCCTAGGCCTGATTTTGCAGCGGCTTGGATGAATCTAGGAATAGTACAAAATAGCTTAAGAAGATATGAAGAAGCAGAGCAAAGTTATTGGACTGCAATTAGCCACAGGAAAAGATACCCAGACTGTTACTATAATTTAGGGCGTTTGGTAAGTGCATTTAATTACCTGTAGCCTAATAATTTGACATACATTTTAAGATGAAATGGATTTTGAATGATACGTGGCAAGTGTACTAATACAGAAGTTGGTGGTCTTCTACAGACATCATAATTGGGCAGTTTACTTCTCAGATGTAACATTCAGTGTGTAGACCGGAGGTTACTTTGTCATTGACATGTCCTCCTGGTATTCAGCCATCTCCCACAAATGCAAGGGATGGACCCTGCTTTTTAAGTTACTTTATACATTTGTCCTGTTTGTTTTTTTGAAAAACAAAAACTATACACTGAGAGGGGAGAGCATCATATCTCTGTGATACATGAAATTCTTTTGTTGTGTTTGTAGAGCACCTGCCTACAAACAAAGAGCCCAATCAAAGAGCACAGTCTTTTGTAAGTAATGCAGGTGCATCAACAGGACCCGCACTGTATGCTGCGAGGGATTTTTAGGCCCCAAAGATCTCCTCTGGCTAAGAGAGTAAGCCCTCGCTGCTTTCTTGAGTCTACTTGGACCTGCAGCAGCTGGCGCAAGTCAAGGTGAAACCAGGAAGGTGGAGTGAAGCCCAGAAAGCAGATGGAATACCAGCAGCGCTGCTGACACCTTGTCTCAATCTGGCCTCCTCCCTGCACTCCTCCCTTTCCTCCCTCCACACCCTGTTCCTCTCCTTCTCTGCCCCCCTCCCCCATGCAGACTTACCAGTGCTGGGAAACGTGGTCAGCCCATTGGTTCATGGATCAGACTTCTTGCCGTAT
The DNA here is from genome assembly GCA_029204185.1 of Lerista edwardsae. Lineage (NCBI taxonomy): Eukaryota > Metazoa > Chordata > Lepidosauria > Squamata > Scincidae > Lerista > Lerista edwardsae. Next base: position 11,605,318 of record JAJKFI010000045.1, on the reverse strand, counting down.
GGAATGGCATGTCGTATTTTTCGACAGCTATAAAGGGCCTTATGCTTCCACACACTAGTTCTGGCAGCGTAAGGCCCCATTAGGATTGAGCTGTAAGTGCTAGTGCCATTCCTGGGGTGTGGGGGAAAGCTAAGTTTTTTTCAGGAATCTGAGCTGCTGTGTAAAGCAGCCCCTCCCCCTCACCTTCAGAGCCATTTGCAGCTGGGAGAGCAAAAGCCCCAAGCCACAAATGGCTCTGAAGGCAAGGTGAAGGGACCGCTTTACACAGGAGTTCAGGCTCCTGTAAAACTTTTGCCCTCCTCTAGGAATGCCACTCGTAAGTGCTGTATATAAATCAAGATAAAGACACAGGCTATGTCATCAGGCTTATTATCTAAAACACTAAGGAAGAGGAATAGAGACAAAAAGTAGAGCAAGGTTATTGGTTTGACAGCACCAGAACAAAGAGGTGAATTAAAAGCTGACATTTAAATCCTGCTAAAGCCAGGATGGTAGTGGTACCATCTATCCAGCATTCTTTAATCCTCTGGCTGGTGCCCATGGATATCATCTGCCTTGAATTTCCTTAAATTAATAAAGCACCTCTGCTAAGGACCTGAAATTCAGGGCTGGTTTCGAAGTGGAGGCATTTCACTGGATAGCTGGCAACTGTTTCTACTGTCGAGTATTGTATCTGAGGTCTTATGAAAGTTCATTCTGTGATGGCCTAGTCACATATGCGGTGTAATAACTTTTGTGTGTTACAGTCATCCAGAAATAAGCAGGTTTATGTGAACTGAGCTTCCGAAGTTCATAGAACTTTCCATATTTAACAGTGTGGTAAAACATCAACATTGCCACCTTCCATTACTTTCTAATGTTCAGAGTTTGGAAGGTGATGGACAAATACTTTATTTCACAAACACACATATCCGGTAACTCATATTATTAATATAAGTGTGAAAGAACTGTCAACTTCACAGTGGGTTGTCTTTGTTTTTAGTGTTGACCACCTTGCATCTTCCTCAAGAATTTTTCCACAAAATATATCACTGCTCACTATTCTGATGTACTCATGCATATAATGAATGCTTTTTTGCTTAAAGAAGCGGCATTGGCAGGGGGGAGGACTGGAACAAAGGTCTAACTGATTAAGGACCTCTAGTACTGAACTTCCTATCCAATCATGTCACTTTCAGTATGCTGATTTAAATCGCCATATAGATGCATTGAATGCCTGGAGGAATGCCACTGTTCTGAAACCACAACACAGTTTGGCTTGGAACAACATGATTATATTGCTTGATAATACAGGTACAGTTCAAGACTTGTACTTCGTACTTAAGTGATTTATATGTAGTAATTTTTGCCCTCTTCATCACTGCGGCAAAAATTAGCATGCTATCTAGATCCAGATATGCAGCAGGGCTTTGGAGCTGTGATTCTCAGTCAGTACCTTGCCACAAATATGCTCTGGAATTGCTGGTGAATTGTTGTTCTTGGAAAAACTGTTAACCATGCCTAAAAATGTGACTTTGGATGGTGATTAATGTAAATCCATGCATCACTTGTGTGTCAAGAAATACTTGCAAGCTTCTGAATCTTCCCTAAAATAGCCCTTTGATATTTTGAAAAAAAAGTAATTGAATGTTAAAGAAATGGATAAATTGAAGACTACTTCAGTTAGACCCATCCAGCAATCTGCTGTGGGTGTATTGGTGCTGATATGTACATGAGAGCTTCCCTGGCCACAGAAGCTGCCCTTTCATTGAGGTCATGTAGAGTTCATGTAGAACTCTGAATCGGGGCATTGGGATAAGGCCTTCACATGTTGGTTGATCTACTAACTTGAGAGCAGCGATTGCTGTGAAGAAGAAAGTTAATACTGTCATTTGTACTCTGTCATCTTTCTGGGTAAGTGCAGAACTTGGAACATCATACTCTAGAAATTGATTAGTCGTTCACAATGAGTCCTGAGTTGAGTCCACAGTGAGTCTGGCTTCATACCAGACTTTCTTTTTTTTAATCATCAGCGAAAGACAAGCCAGGTATCTGTCAATTTACTAATCAGCTAACAGTGATCTAACAGTGATTTAGAACTCCCAAGGGAGTTGGGAACCACGTAAGTCTTGGGAGGGGGGGGGGAGTGGCAAAAGCACCGCAGTGATCCTGGTGCCACCACAGCCAACACTTATCTGAGGGAAATTGCAGCCTTCTGGAGGGCACCAGGGGCTCACCCTGATGTTGTAAACAGTCCTTAATTTTGATCAGGAGCTACTTACCATTTTCAGTTGAAAAACTTTCTCTGCAGCACCATCACAGCCATCATTTCTTGGCCACTCCCCTTCAGGGAGAATGACCATTTTCCAGTTCCTTGGTGGGTGACATTTTTAGAAAGCGAGCATTAAAACTGTGGGGTTAATCTGGAGTGGAGCTGACAGTATGCCATCTGAAAATGTTTGGAGTCTTGGTTTTCAGCTTTGGTTCACTTTGCATTTGAAATGAATTCTGAAGTAAGTGTGCTTACTGTAAACATGATCCTCATTATTTCAATGTATAACCAATTTTAAATCTGGCAGAAGGTACCAGTTATTGCTCTTCATATCTGATGTTCCTTCCTTTTTACAAGGTTTGACTTTTGTCATTTGTATGTTCAGTGCTGTTAATTATATTTCATTTATTGAAAGGAGCTAAAAGACGAAATGGATGAAAATTGCTATTCATCGCCTTTTCCTCTTTTCTCATATGTTTCTAGGTAATTTGGCACAAGCAGAAGCTGTTGGAAGAGAGGCTTTGGAGTTAATACCTAATGATCATTCTCTTATGTTTTCTCTGGCAAATGTATTGGGAAAATCACAAAAATATAAGGTATCAACATTTCCGATACTATTACTTAGCACACTTTTTCACCATTATTCATGGACTAAACACGCATTCAAGAACTATCTTAGAGAGTCATCATTCAAGAGTCATCATTCATGGTCATCATTCAAGACCATCATTCAAGAGTCATCTTAGAGATTAACTGAGAATTTGCACTGTATGTGCACCTGTATGTACATGTGTATTTTTCCATATATGATAGCCTGGGAATGGTGTCATGGGAACTGGGCAAGCTCCTCTGAAGGGCTTGTGTTGTTCACAACAAACTTGTCCTGATTTGGTAAGTTTGTAGCTTTCCTAAGATACCATCAGTTCTGAAGACGGTTTGAAATCATCATAAGCAATGAAAAGTTAAGAAACTTTGACCAGATTTGAAATAGCAGTAATCAGATAGAAAACCATGGAAGTTGTTTGGTCAAAACCTGTGTCCTTTTCAGACAAAGAAAGATGGAATCTAAGACAAAATACATACCTTTAAAAAAAAAATCTCTGCCTGCAGTGACATACACCAAAATAGATTCATCCCATAGATTTTTTTTAACCAATTTCACTTAAATGGAAGTATGCTGCTTTTAAGTGGCAATTTGTGTGAGCATCCGGTTTACAATGCAGTCCACAAGTGTTTTTGTGTTCTTGCTAGTACTGAAGTAATTACTCTTTAATTGACAGCAACTACCAGACAACAGCTGGATCAGGCTGTGAATTATATTGTACGTATATCCATTAGAGAAAAGTAGAAGTGTGAATGCACATGAAAAAAATATGGTGACATAATCATGTTAATAGACCACAGAGCATGAGGTAATTGGTGGTGTTTGGTTGTACTTGACATTGTGTGCACTACAAAAATAGCTTGTCCTGTTGATCTCTTTTTTTCTGAATTATTCAGGAATCTGAAGCTTTGTTCCACAAGGCAATTAAAGCCAATCCAACTGCAGCCAGTTACCATGGTAATTTGGGTAAGACATTTTACAGCTCCCCTAGTGCAAACTTTTTTTCCCTTTAAAAAAAAAAATCAGACACACTGCTTGTACTTCTTTTCATGTTCATTGTCTTAAAAAGTAGTGTTTTAAGGCATTCTTTTGCTGGCTAGATTTCTATTCTGCCTTCTTGCTAAACAAATTGCCAACAAGAGAATGGAGTTCCAAGAATGCAGAGCCTATTTTGTATGAGAGACCAACCAGGCAGCACATTGCAGCCCAGAGGTGGCTGCACGTCAGTGGTGGCAAATTGGCTCTTTTATGTTGTGCTTGCAAACCGCCATGAGCTCTCCAGATAAAAACAGCAATTTATGGCTCTAGCACAATCCACTCTTGTCATTCCTTGGCCTGCTCGGCTCCCAAATGCGTCTCCTCCAGCTGGCAACAGAGCCGGCTGCCACCATGCCGATGGCCAACCAAATGTTTTAATGTTTTCTAAGTAATTGGCAAGATTGTCTATTCTTCGACATCGTCGCTAACAAAAACTCCTCTTTGCTGTTTCAGCTGTGCTTTACCATCGCTGGGGAAATCTTGACTTAGCCAAGAAACACTATGAAATCTCTCTGAAGCTTGACCCCACAGCAGCTGGGACCAAAGAAAACTATAGTCTTTTAAAAAGAAAACTGGACCAACTGCAAAAAAAGGGTGACGTCTGAGGTTTCTTCTCAGGCTTTGAATGCATTCTGTATACTGTTTATTGGTAACATGGGCTACTAATCACTAGAGGGAAGCATTCAGCCACACTGTCATTGAAACAAGACAATGCAAAACCGATAGCTATAGCACCAGCGATGGACTCTTGATTGCTCCATGGAATCTTGCATCAGAAGTAAATGCTACATATCTTTTTAACACACCAACCATTGTTCTAAAGTTTTAAAGTGTGAATTAAAAATGTATTTCTGCTTTAAATTTGATGAACCAGTTTTAACATCCACTGCATTTTTAAAGTCTGATACCCAGAACGCTTTTACAAGTAGGGACTGCATTAAAATGAAGAGGGTTTCCCCAAGTGGGATGTATTGAAGGTATGTTCACCAGCTTATCGTGTGATTGCCATGTAGTACACAAAGGCTGCAATCCTATGCCAATTTTCCTGGGAGTATGTCCCAGTGAACACAATAGTTCTTACTTTTAAATAAACATGCATAGGATTACATAGTAATTCAATTATGCCAACAAGTAGTAATATTAGCTTTCATAGACGATTCTAAGACGACTTAGAATAATTACAATGTGCTGTTGATATGAAATGTATCCCTGTAATGATGGCATCACCTTAACAGCAAATAATGTTTTATACACCTTTGCAGAGATATTATTCATTTAAGGAACATTGAACAGGACATTTTTTGTTTTCATTGTCTTTTTCTGATAGTATAGTGTATTTCCTTCCGTTGGCTATCAGGGTGCAGCTAGCATACCTGCTAAGAGTGGAACAGCTCCAAAATATTTTTTTCATATTTAAAAAAAGAACTTTCATTCAAATCCTTTGTAGGTTTTGAATCAACCCCTGATTGTTGCTGTGTAGCTTTAAAAGCTGTGAGTTGGATAGGTTACAAAGCAGGACTTGATAGCCAAGCCACAAGCTCATGCTGTCCCTGGCAGAGTCTGTTAAAGTAGAAAGCCTCTAATGCTTGGAATTGTGCCCAGAGTCTTGAGTTCTTCAACTGGGCAGTGATTATTATGTTTTTGTCCATGTGGCTTTTTGCTTTGGTTTTGATCTGCTATCATATTGGCAACTGCCTTTGAGAATCAGCAGCTTAAATCCATCAGAGCTTTTTGAATCTCCTCTTTCATCTTGGGATGGGTAATGTAAATGATAGTATAGGTAACATTTCTTCTTTTATAGGTCCATGAAGAAACAAACGACTGATTCAGTTGCTCTAAAACCCTTTTCACAAAGCATCCTTGAGGGTGCAGGTTTAGACATACAGCATCCTTGATTGAGGTTTATTGGCATAGGGTGATTAAGAAAGTAATGTTTGACATCTGAACTTGGGCCATGGTAACCTAAAATAACCAGTAAAGAGATGTGATGCAACCTTTTTGCTTCAATAGAAAGTGTTAATTTCAAAAGCTCAACCCAGATAAAAACTTTGAGATAACTACACCTGAATCTTGACAGGGGTTAACTACTCCCAGATAAACATGGTTTTGTTTTGTTTTGTTTTCATTTCCAGCTTTATTAAGTGGTTGAAAGACCACTTACAAACTACAGTTCACCTAAAGTCCATGTGGCCACATCTAGACAATAGCTATTCTTCCATCCTCCTATGATGCAGTTTGATACAGTTTGGATTTGCCGTGCAGAAGACTGAGGATGCAATCCTAACCTGGAGTTAGGCCAGCACTGTTGGGCCAGCAAAGTTTGGCTGGCACAAGGGACACTGTAAAGTATGTTTGGACCACTGTCAGAGAGGCTAGCACACAGACATGTGCCATCCTCCCTGACTCTGAGAGTGGTCCAAACATGCTTTATGGTGGCTCTTGTGCTGGCCAAACTTTGCTGGCCTAACTGTGCCAGCCTAACTCCAGGTTAGGATTGCACTGTAAATCAATGGCTAACGTTTTGTGTTGGCATGTATACAGCATAAGGCAGATGTTGCCATATTTCTGGGCTTCTCCCTAGTATCATAAAATCAGTAATCTGAGAAGGGAACTATCTGTATTTGGTATTGGAGAAATGGTTAAAATATTATTTTAAAATCTTAAAATATTATTAGCTGGTTGTGCCCTCGGTTTTGATAATGCCAGTCACCTGTTGTGGGAAGAAGGAGCTGGATTTAGCCTCAGTCCTAAATAGGTATTGGCATCAACAGTGCCTATCATTTGTTTAGCATTGAATATACATATTCTTAGCCTAGCCACAGATCCTGTACGTAGGGATATACATGACCATGGGAACAGCGTTTGCATGCTTGATTGGGGTGTGCAACTATTTTTAAGGAATTCTAAATGCAATATTACCCTGAGGCTGCAATCCTATACACACTTTCCTGGGAGTAAGCCCCATTGAGAATAACAGGGCTTACTTCTGAGTAGATATGCATAGGATTGTGCTGCCAATTTCATACAGTGCAACTGTTGGGATTCAGGGTGCAGTGTTGCAATATGAAAGACTATGAATGACATTAATGTCAAGTTTGTGTATATAAATGCATCTTTCTGGGGAAAAATTGTGCAAACTATAAATAGAAGTTTCCACAAGTTGTGTAAGGGTTTTTAAAAATATTTGGTTCAATGGTTTTTCCTAATATGCATAATTTAGAGACCATTTTTGTAAACAGGGCTTTAAAAATAAAAAGATCATGGGATTTTGACGATACTATTTCTAGCAAATAATTTTTTTCATAATAGCTTCATATCTGAAAAATTGTTGATTTGTGATATAATTAAAAGTCTTTTATGTGATTCTTTTGCACAGATTTCTACCTATTGGTTTGCACTATTTGTTCTGTAGTGGATCAGTATTTTATTTGGGCATGAAATTAATGAAGCAAAGATTTAAACTTATCTGTCCTTTTTAAACTGTGTGCGCTACATTAATTCTTACATGCCAGAAATGTTTGGGTGTCCTGTTTTTAAGACTTCGTAAAATAGATCAACATTTTCCAGACTTTTAATGACTTTATGCTCCAAGTTACTTGAAATTATATCACCTCTACCAGTTCTATCAGATGAACATATCCATATTTGAATATGTTCATTGGGCAAAAGTCTTGAATGCTGTCTTTCAGTCATTTTACAGGGTAGGCCCAACATGGAATTGTAATCGTTCTGACTCCCTGACAAATGTACCTATAGGAATACCTTGCACTTGCATCTGGTTAGGGACCACAGCATCGGTGAAAGTCAAAAATGGATGAAATCTTGGATTCATGCATAGCTAAACTGTTAGGATTGAATTAAACTCTAAATGATCATGTGAAACACACATTCTTTGTAACCAACTTAATTTCATAAAATTGTACTTACAATAAGGTGTAACTGGATTGAAGGCAAGAACAGACAGTTTGTAAGTGTAAAGTGTTCTTTTGAACTCCTGATTTAATTTTATAAGTGATGTGAAGCGCAATCCTAACCTGCGCAGGAGCAGGCAGACTGGCCGGCCTGTGCTGCATCCATTGCAGGATAGGAGGCAGCTGGAGCACACTGCGGGGCAAGGGGACATTTGGCAATGTCCTAGGCAACTAGATTGGGCTGCTCGGACCTGCATCTCCTAAATAGCAGCCGCACATCTGAGCTGCCTGGAATGGCCCAGGGACGGAGGCTAGGATCTGGCCTAATGACCAAATCTGGATTCCTCCCCACTCCCTGGGCTGCTCCCCCTGTGAGGCCATCCTCCATTCTGTTCCACCTCCCTCCTGTCGTCCCTCCGCCCTTAGAGCCCCCTCACTGGCCAAAGTCTCAAGGTACCAGCTTACCAGCACTGACCCAGGCTTACCAGTTCTCTTTGCGCCAACCCAGCGTGTCTTGGGTTGGTGTGAACGTGCCTTACGGCATGTTTGTGACATCCCTGGGCCAACACAAGCAACATGCGTTGGCCCATGGCACAGTTTGGATTGTGCCCTAAACACGATTTTTAGTTTTGAAAAGGCTCTCTTAAATCTGCCTACAAACATGATTGAGAAGACTCTTCTTCTTGAGTAGTATTGAGAAGAATACGTCTTTCAAATATGAGAAAAGTTCAGTTTCTCTTATAACTTGGTTTACAAATATCTTTATGCATTCCAAATGTATGGGCCCTTATACAAGAGACAATTGGGTCTCTTGTATAAGGGCCCATACATGTGTGTGCTTATAAAAATGTTGTTGTTAATAACTAATTAGGTATTTTCTGTGTCTGTCTGTGGTATTCATTTATCCAGGGCCTATGAAACTGTATGTGTGTAATAAAAGGCATGAGGTTTTGAAAGCAGTGGTTTGCAATTGATGCTGTAAGTTGAGTTGTCCTTGTTCATCAGCTGAATTTTCATATACTCCAGTCTGTTACAGTACAAATTTTGAAGACATCACATTTGTAATAAAGCCTCATCTGTAACTTTGGCTCTTGTGTAAATGAATTTTATAAGTGTAAGATCTATTAAACAACACAGATAAAAGTATTTTTTAATGGAACAGGTAAGAGGAAATGTGATGCTGCTGTCATCACACAACTACCCCTTTCCTGGATGGTTTTGTTGTCCATGTAATGATGCTCGGCATTATCATCTCAGGGCATGCTCCTGAGAGCCATTCAAAAATAAAGCCATATAAGGTTAAAAACATATAATAGTGTTAATGGTCTGTTAATCTCCCACCATTTGGTTTTCCGATGTTATTGTAAGACAGGCTTAGGTGTCTGAGGGTGCAATCCTACCCCCCCCTTCATCCGGCGCAAGCTACTTGCACCTGCCAGACACTGTTGCGAATGTGCCATAAAGCACGTTTGTGCCAGTTCAAGGTGTGCAGCGCCAATGTAGGCACCTGTGTCAATGCTGCAGGGCAGGCACCCAGTACGATGCTCCTGCACCAGCCACGTTTGGCTGGCACGGGCTATTCTGGGTGGAGGGAAGATGGGAGGGAGGGTGGAGCAGGGCGGGGATAGGGTGTTCCGGGGGGGAGGGTGGATCCAGACCTCTATCCCCAGGCTGCCACCTCCTGCTAGGACATGCGCCTGCTAAACAGCAGCCGCATAGCTGAGCAGCCCCATCAGTGCAGTTGGTGCCTACCCCAAGTAGGGGACGAACGTTCCCTTGCCACATGGAAGCTCCAGCCTTCTTCCAACCTGCACTGGATACAGCGCAGGCCAGCTGGCCTGCCTGTTCCAGTGCAGGTTAGGATTTCCTAACCTGAGAGCGCAATCCTAACTTGAGCTTCCATCCAAGCAGTCCCTGTGCCATGCACATTTATGACACTGTGTGAGTAGGTAGTGCTGGTGGGGAGGCCTGTGTTGCCCTGCTTGCACTGAATCTACAGGCCGAGCCAATGGCGGAGATAAGTATACCACTGAGTGGTGCAGGGCCTGGCAGAAGGTGGAGAGACGGTTTCAGCGCCTGCCATGGGGCGCACTCCCGGCCCCAACCGCCTCTGAGTTAGGCCAGCAGTTTGGCCAGCACAAGGGACACCATAAAGTATGTTTGGACCACTCTCTGAGTCAGAGAAACCAGCACACAAACGTGCTCCATCCTCCCTGACTCTGAGAGTGGTCCAAACACGCTTTACAGTGGCCTAACTGCCAGCCTAACTCCAGGTTAGGATTACACTTTTATAGAATAACCCAAGCCTTTCTAATTCTTGGACAAGACATCTCTTTGTCTGTTTCCAAACCTTTAGCCTTTTACAGTGGGAGAAGGATGAAGGCCACTGTTGATCTGGAATTCACAACGGTGTCTGTTTCCTAAAGTGTGGGTTTTGATTTCTGTTGCAAGTTTGTTCAGTATGGCAGGGAGGACCTATTAAGGGTCTTCCTAGCCTTGATGGCTTCAAGTTATTTCTGTTGCATATCTCTTATAGGACTGAATTTCAGCTTTTCCAAGGAGATACATGTTTCCCATCCTGAATATTTGGTTAAGTTTAATGCATTGCTTTTTAAAAAAAAAATCTATTGTTCCAGATTGCCTTTGTTGCTTAACAAGAGGCTCTGGTTGAGTGATAATATCTTAATGCTGCAAAAAAAAAATCTCATTTCTAAAATATTGTTTCTCAGTGTTGTCATCACATCCTACTGTTTCAAGAGTTTTACTTAGTGACCCCTCCAGCAGTTTTAGTTGCAGCTTTTACGCCTCATCACTAATAGCGAATCTTATTGAAGCAGGATTCCGCTTTTCTACTGGCAGGGCTCCTTCTCTTTTATATATATATATATATAATTTTTATTTTTTTGTATCAAGAGGGTAGGGATACAAAAGAAAAAACAAAGGGAAGGGTTAAGACCCAGGTTACACACACAAGGAAAAAACTGTTACTGTGCATCTTGTCTACCATAATAATCAACATCTCACTTCCAAAGGTAATTTCTTCTCATCCTCATTTTCTAACTAGTACATTATATCTTATTATATAATTCAGCATTGTGTATCAATCCAGTCATAAAATAATTTCCAATATTGTCTGATTTTGCCCGTCTTCCTTTCTCGTAATCTTTCTATTAATACATCCATTTCTTCTACTTCATAAATTTTATCTATCAATTGTTCCATTACAGGAGTTTCGCCATTCTTCGGCTCCTTCTCTTTTTAATAGGCGAGTGACAAGTGGAAATTCAACTGGTGGAGCCTTTCTCTCCACTCCATTTTCCAAGCTGCCTAGAGCTGTAGCTCTAGAACGTCCGCGTGTCCTGCAGCCATTAAAGGGCAGGCGCTCTGATCCAAGCAACAAGTCTCCTGCTGAGACTCCAGCCGCGGCATGAATCAAATCGGTGTCGCCTCCTTTCCCAGCTTGGTGACGCAAAGCAGTATCAGGCACGTTTTCTTCCTTTGCCACAGGAGCGACGACTGCTCCTTTCCGTTTGATCCCGGTCTGCAGTGTAATTACGCGTCCCCTCTAACGACCATCCGGACTAATTTGATAACCTGCACCCACTTCAGTGGGAAGCGAGCCACTGAACTCCGTGCGACCTATGTCCAGGTCAGCGCGCAAAGAGGCAGCCAGGGGGTCTTGGTGTGGCAACGGGGGTGACACGAGAAGCGCCGCCGCCGCCCCCTTCATTGAAAAAGACCCGCCTCTTGTTTCATCACGGCCCGGGGTCCTTTCTTTTGGTCTTTCCTAATTCTAATAATTGTATCACTCTTTCCTTGCCCCCTTTTTACCCTGAACTGCCGGCGTTTGGTTGCCTAGAAAACGGCGACTTCCGCTGATTCTGTCAATTGTTTGTTTAGTTATTGAAAGAGCTACTCTAGTTATGTAAAAAGCGGGAATACACTCCGCCCCCCTACACTCCGCGCGTCTACAGAGTGGCTCGCACCAGCGTGGCTTTGACTGAGAGCACAATCCTTTGCATGTCTACTCAGAAGTAAGTCCCATTGTGTCCAACGGGGCTTACTCCCAGGAAAGTGTGTATAGGATTGCAGCGTCAAAATTTTCACTGAAAGCTTCGCGGGGAGAGCAAGAGCAGCAAGTCCGCTTGGAAAGGGCTCCTGCGTTCTATTCACTGGGGAAGGGGGGGGGACAAAATTAAACTAAACTGGGCGGGGTGTGACTGCAATGGAGGCTATTTTCTGCGAGGAAATCTTTTTCTTAGGAACGCCAAACTGCCTCGCACAGAAAGATACCATGGGTTGCAGCAGCACGTGGTTAAAAGTGTCTTCCACTATGTTTCAAACGTTATTTAACAGCTTTGAGGCTCAAACTGCTCCTGATGTGACTTCGTTGTTGTTTATTCTTCGTTCTCCCAGTCCCCAGCTGCTTTCATACCCGCGGAAGTTTTCTTACCCCCCCTTGCCCCTCCCCAGCACAAGGGAAGGCAACTGGGTGGGTGATTTTAATCCTAAAAGCGGTCCTGGAGGAAAGGTTAATCGCCCTACTCCAGGCAGCCAGCGATCAATTTTGCAAGCCTGCTCCGTAGGCTCAGTCTGCTGGAGACTGATCACCTCTCTTCCCGCTTCAAAAATAAGCTGATGCTGATTTTTGTATTGACGGATGATCACTGCTGAGTTATATGTTTCTAAGGCTGCAATCCTACGCATCTCTATGCAGAAGTAGGTTCCACTGTGTTCAGTGAGCCTTACTTTTAGGTAAGTGGGTAAAGGATTGCAGCGTCACTGATATTCGACATACATAGGATGGCGCTATGAGTACATAACGGCGCTGGTCAGCAATTAGCACCAACCTGCAGGCGACTGAAAGCAAGCCTGGATATTTTATATCAGAGCCTCAGGGTTTCCACAATTATATCAGGTTGGGGAGATCCCCAGGAATAGTACTGCAGCGTTATCGTTTGGTCATCCTCAACCCTCGCATCCATAATTCAGGGCCAATAAGATCGGCAAAATTTGGTAAAACATTCAGCTCCAACCCCACCTCCAACCTGCGATATCAGAAGTGAATTGCAGCGTCGTTGTTAAGATCTCCAGCCCTTGCAATTTGAGACTAATAACAATGGACAATTTAAAGTTTGTTTAGAAACGCAGATCAAATTTGTGTCGAAAATAAAGGGAACCGCCTCCACCTCGGACAAACTTTTGCGGAGAGGAAACACGCTGTTGCCCAAGCATAGCCGCGCGAAGGCGTCCTGGATTTCTACATTGTTTCTTATTAGACAGCTGTCAATTTCACTACGCGGGAGACAGGGAAAAATGGCGTCAAACGTAACTGGGAAGTCTCGGCGCTAGCCAATTGGAATGGGCATTCCACTCTAAGGCGGCGCTTGTAGGCTCCGCCTCCTCAAGTTCTAAAGGGCAGCCGGAAGCGACTGAAAGGCGGAGTTCTGATTAACAACGTTCGAGTGACGTGAACAAGGCAGACAGTGCAGAAAAACTGGCGGGTGAGCTTTATTGATGGGATAGAGCACCCGAAGCTGCCTGTGGCAGCAACGATACGAGTTTGTGCGCGCGCGTGTCTGAGAAGCTCGAGCTGTCGGCGCCGCCGCCGGGCACCTATCCTTCAAAAATTATTGGTTGAAAAGCATCACGTGAAAGTGGAGAGAGTCCAAGGAAGTATCGCGTGCCTAGCGTGACACTTTGAACCAACCGTTTGCTCCCGTGCGCCGCATTTTAAATTAGTGGCGCGTGCCAGCTTGTAAAGGCCACGTGACGGTGGGAGAAGCGCCTGGTGGGGGCTCCGGTATAGGCTTAGGACCCCTTGGAGGATCTTTCCAAGTACATGTGGAACTCTTGAAGCCGGTATTTCTCCCTAGTAACCTGTATAGTAGTTGCGCATAGGATTTTTCCAGAGTAAACAAGCTTAGATACTCTCTGCTGACAGTACGGATGCGTTTCAAAACTGACTATTTCCCAGGTGTAAATTAAGAGTGAGTTGAATTGTTCAGGGCATAGGTAATCTAAAATGAAGTACTTCTTGCTTTCAGTGGGAGAGACTTAAAGTGTTCTTAAATTTCTCCAAATGAAATTGGTAAAAGAGCTGGTCTTAGACTAAATCATGCCCATCATGCTTGAAATTTACTGAGTATTGTGCAAAACATTTTTTTTTTTAAAGCCAGGCCAATGTACAAAGCCCAGCCTAGGCAAGGCAAGGAATGTCTTCTGATAATTTTGTAGTGTAGCAATATTTGTTCTTGACTTTGCAGTACTCCAGACATGTGCTTTACTTTCTGGAAACATAAATTCTGGTATGTTTGTTTTGTAGCGCCCTCCTGCCGTGTCTAGCACTTATGGCTACAAGTGAACATGTGATTCAGAAATCGGAACATAAGTTTAGAAAAACAACATTTATTTATCGAACCACTTTCTTTTTTAAAATCTTTTGACAATCAACATGGAGTGGAGAGCTGGAGGATTGCAATGTTTGAACATTGGCAGTAATAGCTATTTATGGCTCCATTTGTCAGAATTTAAACCGTTCAGGTTCAGCTCAAGCAGGCATAATAGAAGCAAACAACTTCTGCTATAAAATGAGAAGTTTTTTTTGCATCTGTTACAGCCACCAGCTGCAGCTACAATTTTAACTGTAAATCCACAGTAAATTCTGTTTCAAGTTATTGGGAGGTGTTTCCTACCTGTTTAACTCATAGTTTTTGTTCCTTTTCTATGATTCTGTTACTCATAGATTTCTGTTGGTGTATTAGCAATACTATATGGCAGTTGTGCTGTTTAGGGAAGGGGTTGTTGCTCATTAGTAGCTCATTAGCTGGGGAAGACCCCCTATCTGTAGTCTCTAACCTTCCATGTAGACAGCAAACTCCTTTATACCATTTGTCCATGCAATGTACAAGTTAGATTACCATAGACTTAATCTAGCACAAACCCCATTCAGTGTAGGTAATCCATCTAACTTTGTATTGTTGGCCTGCCCTATTGTTGTCCAGATTATTTATTTATTTGAACAATTTATACCCTGCCTTTCCCATGCTGAAGCAAATGCCCACAGTGGCTTACAAAGTACAATGTAACCATAATAAGTAAAACAATAACATTTAACACAAACTCAGCAAAGTTCAAGAATGAAGCAAGGCCCAATTCTCTTCATCAGGCCCTTTGGAGGGTGGGAGAAAAAGAACACACACGCACACAAAACTGACCAGGGGAGTAAACAAACAATGACAGAATTCCAGAGGGATGACAGAGGGCAGACAGCCAACCATCATCCAAAGGCCAGATGAGATAGGTATGATTTGAGCCCTCTCTGAAAGGCCATGAGAGAATGTGTAGTTCTTAATTCTTCTGGAAGGGAATTCCATATTTTTGGAATCGCTACAGAGAAGGCCTGCCCCCAAGCTGCCATCCCTCTAACTTGGGTCAGAAGGGGCACTTGGGACAGATGTGCCCCATCTGGAAACGCAAGAGATTGAACTTGGGGTCTTCTGTGTGCAAAGCATGTGCTCAGTCTCTGAGCTATGTATGGCCCAGTGGCCTGGTCTGGACTGAAGCTATAGTATGTGTTATATCCTGGCTCATGGGCCAGATTCAGAAAACCTTTCTCCCATGTGAATGGCACTTCCATGGAAGTTCCATGGAAGTGCAGCTCCATTTTCCAGATGAATTGGTGGTAGGGACACTCTGGGCAGTCGCGTCTATGTCAGGGCATCCCAGAAGGCTGTGATTTTTAAT
The DNA here is from genome assembly GCA_029204185.1 of Lerista edwardsae. Lineage (NCBI taxonomy): Eukaryota > Metazoa > Chordata > Lepidosauria > Squamata > Scincidae > Lerista > Lerista edwardsae. The sequence continues at coordinate 11,589,768 of JAJKFI010000045.1, read as the reverse complement.
AAACCAGGCAAAGATGCGACTACCCAAAGCATACCTGCCAGCTGATCAACTTGCAAATGGAGTGGGGCTTCCATGGACTGGTAAGCGCCACTTCGGACAGGATAGGGGTATTGGCAACGCAGTGGTTGCAATTTGCCAACTGCTGCTGTAGACCAGTGGTCTCCAAACCGGAGACTGCTGTGCAACGGGAATGGCTTCCCCAGCACAAATGAAGCTTACCATACCCGCCCCGCCCCCCCCCCCCCGAGAGTTTCCATTCTGTGCTGCTGAACTCTGGCCGGCTGTGTCTACCCAGAAATCTGGGCGCAAAGCCTGCTGGGGTGATGGAATCTGGAAACAGTTGACTGGGGTGCCATTTGGGGGAGTTCTGTTGCATGGATCAGAGGCTATCTGGTGGAATGGTAAGCTCCATGCCAGACATGCGGATCCAGACATGCACCAGATTCTGCCCATGGCCCGGGGTATAGAAAGAGCTGCTATTCCAAAAAAGAGGGTTGCAAAGCCTTAATAAGATTACTGAGGAAAATGGTGCTGCCTTTATTTTCTCTACTGTTCTACTATAGGAGAGATAATGGCAGATTGTTTTTACATTGTATATGTTTGATTGCTTCTGAGTTATCACTTTTTGTGTGGTGAGTATCTTGGATGGTATCTAGTATCCTTTCCCTACTGTTGCTTCTTTAATTACAGGATCTAAAAATTAAGATAATTCTGAACAAGTATACAGCGATGTATTCCATAATATTGGGGATACATTATTGGAAAGTCAAACACCATATGAAATAATTCTATAGGAGATACAGTTAAAGATGAGGCAGGAAACTTGCACTGATTGGCCCATGCTTCGCAGAACGCATTGCTCCTATTTACTACAATAGTTGTTAATCACACAAGGACAAAGAGCTGTAATGAATCGGTGCTAAAGAACAGTGGAGATATTACTGTCATGTGGGTTACAGCAGGAGTGCAATGCCACACTGTGTTGCACTCTGAATAAACCAACTGTTGCAACTAGAAACAGTTAGCGTTTGGTCTTTCTGTCAGTATCTGGCCAAAACCTAAGCAACTATGATGTCTATTCTGCAGTGGAGGAGTAGCAGTCACATAGACCTCCTCAAGGCAAGGGAATGTTGTTTCCTTACCTTGAAGCTGTACTGCCCTTACCCTGGTGCTAGAAAATTGGTTAGAATTGCATCCTCAATCTCTATGAACCTCTAGTGTTTGAGAGGCATGGCAGCATGTAAACTATGGTGACATCTGTGTTCCTGATGGGATACTGTGGACAGTTCCTTCCAGTTGATATTTGCTGACCCTTAAGAACACAGGAAGCTCTCCTATGCTGAGTTAGACCATTGTTAAGCTCAGTATTGTCAACACTGACTAGCAACTGTGTTGTTCCATTAGAAAGTGTCCAAAAGTCACGGTTTATCCATGTTTCTATTAGGACCAACCAACCATGACAAGAAATTTTCTCTATCCAAGAATAGTATTGCCACCTCCAGATTTGCACCCACCAAGCTTCCCCACAGAGTTGGCTACCTCCTGTGCACTGCTGCTGCGGTCTCTCATTAACTTGACCAGAGACAGCGGTGAATCTCTAGTTGGAAGGGTGAGAGTAATTACCCAGCATGGCATCAGCTGGCTAGGTCATTTTCCGGAAGCTTTGGCTGGCTGGTTTAAGTCTCTGGTTGGACAAAGTTTTAAAAATGTCTGCTGTTAGGGTGGGAGGAAGCTTCTCCTCATTCTATCATGGACTTCTGTTTGTATCACTGCTGATATGACAGGTGGAAGAGTTGCTCAGAAAGTCCAGGTGAGCATTAAGAATAAGTAGGTCTAGGAGCTTAGCTTTATTGTTTTAGCATTGTGCGTGTGTGAATTTATTATTTCATGTAATTAAATGCATTTTAGTAATTTGTAACCATATTTCTATTTAAATAAATCATTATATATCTACAGCAGCCATTTTTAACCAGTGTGCCATGGCACATTAGAGTACCATGAATTATCCACAGGTGTGCCATGGTATTTAGTATTTGTTAGTATTTAGTATCATTTATTAGTATAAAACTTGATTGAAGTTCAAATAATGTGCAAACTGTTTTGAGTAGGGGGTGAGACATGATCATGTTAGCTGTGCCAAGCCAGTGTGGTGTAGTGGTTAGAATGTTGGGCTGGGCCAGGAGCTGTGTTCAAATACCACCCAGACATTCATTATTTGGTGAACCTGATCTCTATCTCAAAGGGTTGTTAAAATGATAAAAGGAGGGAGAGATACCAAAAAACACCATTCTGAGTACCTTGGGAGTATAATAAATGTAAAACATAAACCTATTTTTGTAAAACTGTTTCAAGAACTTCAGTTCTGAGTTTGACTGTGCTGCTCTCTGAGCTTGAATCATCTTCCTTTTGGTATTTGTCAAGTAAGTGGCCTATCATTCAAAACCTACTTTTGCAAAAGCTTCTGATGCACCATTGACGTGACTTTCTTAGCCTTAGGCTCCTATTTCTTTTGCTGTATAAACCACTTTGTGAACTTTTTGTTGAAAAGCTGTATAGAAATATTCATTATATTTTGTATACAATATTTATATTTAAGCTGCAGTCCTAAACACACCTGGGAAGAGAGCCCATTGAACTATAATGGGGATTACTTTTGACTAGACATGCCTAGGGTTGTGATGTTAGTTTCTTTATATTGGTACATCCTTTACCAACTCTTTTTTAAAACCTTTGTCTGGATTTTCAGCTTTAAGTTGAATCACTGTGGAAATGTGCACCAACTGATAAGACCTTTAACAAACCAGTCTACTTTGACCAACAGATTAGAAAACTGTATCTGTGTTTTTCCTTTTGATAGTCAGCTTTACTCTGATTTTGTACTAATTGGTTTTATATAGTATTTTATTATGTAAACATAGGTACTTATACAGTCCTGGCCAAAAGTTTTGAGAATGACACAAAGATTAATTCACACAAGGTCTGCTGCTCCAGTGTGGAAGATGGCAATGTGCATATACTCCAGGATGTTATGAAGAGTGAACAGATCAATTGCAATTAATTGCAAAGTCCCTCTTTGCCATGAAAATGAAATTAATCCCCAAGAAACATTTCCACTGCATTTCAGCCCTGCCACAACAGGAGCAGCTGACATCATGTCAGTGATTCCCTCATTAACACAGGTGTCAGTGTTGACCAGGACAAGGCTGGAGACCTCTCTGTCATGCTGATAGAGTTAGAATAACAGACTGGAAGCTTTAAAAGGAGGGTGGTGCTTGACATCTTTGTTCTTCCTCTGTTCACCATGGTCACCTGCAAGGAAACAGGTGCAGCCATCATTGCTTTGCACAAAAAGGGATTCACATGCTGCTACTAAGATTGCATCTACATCAACCATTGATCGGATCATCAAGAACTTCAAGGAGAGAGGTTCAATTGTTGTGAAGAAGGCATCAGGGCGCCCAAGGAAGTCTAGCAAGCGCCAGGACCATCTCATAAAGGTGATTCAGCTGCGGGATCGCGGCACCACCTGTGCAGAGCTTGCTCAGGAATGGCAGCAGGCAGGTGTGAGTGCATTTGCATGCACAGTGAGGTGAAGGCTTGTGGAGGATGGCCTGTTGTCAAGAAGGGCAGCAAAGAAGCCATTTCTCGCCAGGAAAAACATCAGGGACAGACTGGCATTCTGTCTTAGGCAAGTTGGAAATCGTTCCCCCTGAAATTTTCCTGAGTGATTCCTTCCCTCTTATCACAGAAGCTATGGCTAGTTTTCTGTTAGAGATTCTCAAATTAACCCTCAAGCTATAATTTGTATGTGTATTTTTAGTGTTAGCATTGTTACCTGTTGTACTTATGCCAATAAAGGTTTGGGAAATGAAATGACTGGCATTCTGCAAAAGGTACAGGGATTGGACTGCTGAGGACTGGGGCAGAGTCATTTTCTCTGATGAATCCCCTTTCTGATTGTTTGGGGCAACCGGAACAAACCTTGTCCGTAGAAGAAAAGGTGAGCGCTACCATCGGTCCTGTGTCATGCCAACAGTATAGCATCCTGAGACCATTCATGTGTGGGGTTGCTTCTTGGCCAAGGGAGTGGGTTCACTCACAATTTTGCCTAGGAACACAGCCATGAATAAAGAATGGTACAACATCCTCCTCAAAAAGCACCTTCTCCCAACCATCCAAAAACAGTTTGGTGACGAACAATGCCTGTTCCAGCATGATGGAGCACCTTGCCATAAGGCAAAAGTGATAACTGAGTGGCTTGAGGACCAAAACATTGAGATTTTGGATCCGTGGCTGGGACCTTAATCCCATTGAGAACTTGTGGTCAATCCTCAAGAGGTGGGTGAACAAACCAAAGCCCACCAATTCTGACAAACTCCAAGCATTGATTATGCAAGAATGGGCTGCCATCAGTCAGGTTGTGGCCCAGAAGTTGATTGACAGCATGCCAGGGCGAATTGCAGAGGTCTTAAAAAAGAAGGGTCAACACTGAAAATATTGACTCTTTGCATAAACTTAATGTAATTGTTAATAAAAGCCTTTGACACTTAAGCAAATGCTTGTACTTATACTACAGTATACCACCGTAACATCTGCATGAAGATCTTCCAACATTGGAGCAGCAGACTTTGTGAGAATTAATCTTTGTGTCATTCTCAAAACGTTTGGCTAGGACTGTGTATGCAAAACACAAGGTTTTGACCTGAAGTGCATGCAGTCTAAATTTTAATGGAGGGGAGGAAATAATACAGGTATACTTTGCTTTAGAACTCTTTGCAAATATGGCAGTTTTCAATTATACTCATGTTTATTGTTTTTGGCACTTGCCTTGCTCTTAAGGGTTTTTCCCAGTGGTAACATACCCATCAGCTGTTCAATTGAGTGAGCTGACAAGCACCATTTTCTTACCCACACCCACACTTTCTTACCCACAGTATGCACTGTGGCATTTTTTATTTTATTTTTGCATCTTTTTTTAGGTCTAGCGCTATTATGCACTTAATAAAAGTATAAATACATTTTTCTCGCCAGTGGAAAAAAGGCTGTGATTCACTTTAAGGCGATATTCACTTTACAGTGGTGATCTGGAACCCGCCATATTAGTGAGGTATGCCTGTATTGGGGGAGTTAAGTATGCTTGTGTTTTGAGGTATGCCTGTATTGGGGGGAAATAGAAATGGTAAATCCCTATTTTTCCAGTACTAGTGTTATCTGAATAACACTGTGTTAACACTTTGTGCGTCTTTGAAAGCTGCACAAACTTTGTCATGTATTGAGAAATGTTTTGCATCTGCTCTGCTCTAACACCTAACTCCTGTTTGGTTCTTTGACAGCTATCATGCAATTGCAAAAGACATATCATGCAATTGTTGTTCATCTTCAAGTTAGAATGATGTCTTCAGTATTGTTAGGATTTTCACACTCTTTTAAGAGTGAAACCTGTTCAGCGGAAACACATCAAATGAACCATGTAATGCTGGCTTGGTCAGAGTGGGAGTATTGCAACTTATCTATGAAGCAGGATTTAGGGCGACCTTACAGGTGTTGTCCGGTGGTATCACACCAGTAGTTGTAATGCTGTTTGTTTTCATAAACCTGGACTTCATAGTTTCAGAGCAGACGACTGCTGAGAGGAGTCTGTAACCTCTTGATTTCAAAGGGTTTGTGGCTTCCACTGGTGCCTCCCTGGCTAATGTAAGAAAGGTGTTTTGCCATAAATGATTTGGAGGTATTTGGTAAGGTTGGAGAGAGGTCGGCCCAAGCAGGAAGCCCATGTCTGCCCTGTAAAGAAAATAGCAAGTAACAAAATGAAAGCATCAAAGAACCAACAGGATGCAGTCCCAGGAGTCTCTTCTGACATGTTGGTCCTTCTTGAAAGTTAGCACTGAGTGAAGAGTGACCTTAAAACTCACTTTATTCAAACAGACTGAGCTCAGGTTTAAAGTTCAAGACATTTTGTTTTTTCACCTGTTTCCTACAGTTTTCAGAAGTTTTTGAAGAATTAATGTGTAACTATATCTGGTCACTGAGCTAACAGCAAGGATTTTTTCTCAAGGGAAAATATTACAGTATAAAAGAAGGAAAATAGGATGCCATATTGCACTGTGGTAAATTGTTTCAATGATAGCTTTTCTGGAGCCATCACTAAGGGCACGTTGGCTTGATTAGCGATCTGAAATAATTATGAGGCAAAACAATTCGTCAGAAGAGCTTCTGTTTTTGTTAGTTTGCCTACCATGTTAGTGCTACATTCTATGTAAGTCTTTTTTTAAACTAGATGTAGTGTAGCTATGTCAAAATCAAGGAGTAGGTCCCCAAACATTATCTATTCCTGTCTAAGGGCCCAGTCCTATCCAACTTACTAGCACTGATGTAGCCGTGCCATTGGGGTACATGCTGCATCCTGCATGGGGGGGGGCAGTCATGGAGTCCCTTCAAGATAAGGGAAGATTTGTTTGCTTGCCATTCTGCTGCATTGCAGCATTGCAGCCCTGGAAAATTGGATAGGATTGGACCTTGACACATTTTGGAAGCATCCTTAACACTTTGTCATGGTCTGAGGATACATGATACAGAAAACTTGTTGAAGCTAGGCAGATGTTCATCTTCTCAGTGTCTGGATGAGAGACACTTGTGATCTCTCTCTCTCTCTCTCTCTCTCTCTCTCATATCTTGAAGAAAATCTCTAACATTTCAGCATGATCAATAGAATTTAGGATTAGGCTTAGCAGATTGGCATAGGCTTGAACTTCAGTAGTTGAGGTCATAAGGTATAGAGAGTAGGTCTTGTCTCTACCCAGGTAAAGGTTTCCCCACGACCGAATAGTCTAGTCGTGACCGACTGTAGGGGGCGGTGCTCATCTCCGTTTCAAAGCCTGTAGAGCTGGCGTTTTTGTCTAAGGACAAGTTTCCATGGTCATGTGACTGGCATGACTCTACGCCGTAGCGCACGGAACACCGTTGCCTTCCCACCGAAGTGGTTCCTATTTATCTACTTGCATTTAGGTGCTTTTGAACTGCTAGGTTGGCAGGAGCTGGGACAAGCAATGGGAGCTCACTTGGTCACGCAGTCTTGAACTCCCAACCTTGCAGTCAAAAGCCCAGCAACAGCGGATTAACTCGCTGCGCCACCACGTCCCTACTACCCAGCTATATCTACCCAGATATGTCCCTAAATGCACCCATTTACTTTCTTCCATATACTTGTATTGGGAAAGTAAGACACTCATTTTGGGGGTAGTTGAGCAGAAGCTCTTGTTCAAGTCTGACGGCCAATCCCAAATGTGAATGCTTTATTACTGTATGATGGGGTTGGGAAAGATTCCTGGAGTACTGTGAGTTCAGGCAGCGATTTTCAAACTGACAGTGTGCTAAGATTGTCAGGGTCACAATCAGTTTTTTGAGAATTGATAAGGCACACCGTGCTGCTGGTGGGGGGCTCATACCGCCAATGGTCCTACTAACAAATGACCCTCCCCTAAACTCCCATGACGCACCTGCACACCATTCACAACACATTGGTTGAAAATCGCTGAGTTAAGGGATGACTGAGTTCTGTTGTCCAAAGTCAGTGGGTTCAAGTTGGGACACAATAGATCTATGAAGATGTTATGAGACTGTGGAGGATCTTCAAAATTCCATGTCATCTGTGAGCAGGCCTGCATTGTCTGAAGAAACAGATGCTCTCTGTGGGGGGAACCAGAGCCAGGGTAAGGCTCTTCAGATGTTCACAAATGTTATGAACTGTCAGGACTCCACAGTTTGACTCCATAGGTTAGTGAGAGGGGACAAAACTAAATTATCTTCCTCGGGGAACTCTGTGATAATAAAATTATTTTCTTTGTGATACACACATAATGACAAGCATTTTACTAATTTAATAATAATTTTAAAATTAGCATGCACATTTTTTTAACAACCCTTTACTTGAATGTCCCACTATGTCCAGTAGTACTCATAAGTGTTCATAGGATTATAGTCTGTGAATGTTCACAGGTATTTCTGGGATACCTCTGCCCGGCTCCTGGAGGAGCAGCAGTACAAAAATGGCTACCAGTGTATCTTGCAGGAGGCGTGGGAATATCCTTTGAGAAAGGGGTCATTTGTCCCCCTGGGGAACCTCTCAGCCCCATGAAAAGGCTACTCAAGCCTTCGCAGACTATTTTCTGGTGGAGACTCAAGTAGCCCTCTGTCAGGCTGCTCTGCCCTAAGTGGAGCATATGATCTGGTGGTGGAGGCCACTGCTGGTCTCACCTCTTGCATGGGCCTCCCTTCTTCCTGTCCCAGCCCCTCCCCACCTCTTCTCCTGCCCCAAATTCACTTACCTGCCGATGGTCCTTCCACTTGGTGGTGAGACAGGGCACTAACTAATGCCAGCCCAGAACCAGTGATCCTTCCTCCTGTGGTGTCGGGAATGTGCTTTATGGCACGTTCGTGACACTTTTAGTCAGCAGCACACGTGTACCGATGCCGTTAGGATCCTCAGGTTTGGGCCTCAGTAGTTCAGTTTAGATTGTGGGGAAGCCTGAGGGCATTAGTTTGTTTAAATCTATCTAGTAACTTCATGGTAAAAGTATTTGCTTCAATCACACCTCATATTCTTAGCCACAATGCATCGTATTTCATTTTTCATTGCTTTTAGCACATGTGTACACAGCACAGATGTAATTAACTAATGATTCAATTAGTAGTTTGAAGCAAATGTACAATATCAAAATATAATTGTCAGTCATTTTTGTGCAAGTTCCTTATCAGGGCTGTCCAACTATTTTTATTTCAGCTGTTTTTTTCTCAGTATGCTTGTCTTTTTGTTTTGCTTTTCCCCATCTAAAATACAGTTCTAAGCAAATAGGCTGCACCAACAATTTGATAGGCTGTCAGTCGTAGTTAAAAGAAATCGCTTGAAGAGAGGACATACAGATTTCACTCATTTTCCCAGGATATTAAACTTTAATGACTGTAGTATGAATATTTCATGACAGTATCTTTTGAATAGGTTTGTTTTGTCCTGGAGGATATTGTATATTATAAGGCCTGATTTCTGTCTAGGCAAAACTGGTGACTTGTTGAAGCGTCAACTCTTTTTCTTTGATTATATGGTAAAGCAAACAACAACAATAATTCTCCTGCTGAAAAATTTACTTATAGGCCTTCATGTTGTTTTTGACAGTTTTGTTTTCAAATCCTATTCTTTATTCTTGCCACAAGGTGGCTAAATAGCCCTGTCACCTGCTTTAAAAGGTTATTTTGTAGAGTACTGTGGAACATGGTAGTATGAGCCCAATATCTTGGTCAGACTTTTTCAGTTTTGTTCATCCACTGCTTTGACAATCAGTGCATATTTGCTCAGAGGTAAAAGTTTGTTTATTGAATTTGGCTTGGGTAAACTATTGTCCAAAGTGAAGAAACCTATTGCACTTTCCCCCCCCATCAAGAATAGATTACAAGGTAATCCTGTCATGTTGTCCTGTAGTTGATGTTTAGGCCACAACCTTTCATGCACTGTCAAATTCTACCTTATGCACAAGTGTGTTAAGGACTGCAGCGCCAGATGCCAGGCATGATTTAAACTTCAATTTCCTCGTTGGTCATTTCTATCAATTGAACAGCATGTCGGCAACTAGGAGACGTAATGGAAACCATATTCTGAAATGTTCAGCAGGACCTTGGAGACCTCTTACCCCTCAGAATCAATTCCAACAAAATGTCAAAAAATAGTCAGGACTCTGATGTGATGGGTTCTCCAATTTCAGATGTGTTAAGAATTCTTTCCCCAGAAACTTTTTATCCTCTCCCAAAAAGTGCATCTTCATATACGCTTTATGGAAATTGCCTAATGTAAATGAAGCATATCTTTTGCAGACAGATGGAGATTTTAATGTGCATTTCCATTTTCTCGTTTCTGTTTTAACTTATTAACTCTGACAAGTAACCTCTTGGTTGTGAACAATTTAATTCACAATTCACTTTTTTTCTGATTCAAAGTGAACACGAGTGCCCTAATCCCCTAATGGGAATTAATTGCATGTTTCAGTGCTTAACTCTGATCCTCTCTCAATCCCCACTGGGACAAGCTTCTTCCTGAAGGATCTGTGTTTGTTATTCAAAACACAATTTGAAAGGTAATGATTTTTTTCTCCAGAAGAGAACCAGAGCAACCAAATACTAATGCTCTTTTCTTCATAGGAGAATAAGTTGTAGCCTTGAATCCATTTGATGTGTTAAAGAGTAAACACACAAAGCCAAATGTTGATGAAATAACAGGGTAAATCTTTGTATCATTTTTTGAAAAGCAGCAGTATGAAAAAAGTGTGAGGTCTTCAGGGAAGTTGTGTATGTGTGAATTGGAAAAATATTGTTTCGTTGTTTTGTAAGGCTAAAATCTGAAGCAGAGGTAGGCAACCATCGGATGTACGTGAGCTACTTAACAAAATGACTAACTGGTGAAGAGCTACAGTGATCCCCCTATATTTAAGTGTAGAAAAAAAATTGCCACAGCCAGGCAGCAGGACAGGGGATCCTTCCAAGAAGCAACAAACACAGCAGCAGTGAATAAATACAGCCTTCCCGGTCCTGGTTTCTCCCCAGCCCCAATATTCAACTGTAGAAAAAATATCCAGAGCAAGGGAGCAGGGCAGGCCACCAAAACATGCTTTAGAGGGCTTTACTTCTAAGAAGTCCCCCACCCATGACCCTCCAGGGAGAAGTAGCCATCTTTCACTTCCCTTTCCTTCCCTCTGTGCTTTGACTGCTCTGCCTCTCCCCTTCATGGAGAAGCTGCTTCTCCGCTGCCCCGTCAGGTCGCAGTCACCAGTCCCACTTCAGGCAGCCACCTCCTAGAGCATGTAGGACATGAAAATCAAATATGTCTGATATATATATATATGTTATTAACAATGATTTGCACATGTCTGTCAGGAGCTTGCAGGCTCCAGGGTGGCAGCTGGAAAGGGTGGGGCTGGCCAGCTCTCTGCTCTTGCCCAGTCCTTTCTGGCTGCTGCTGTACCTCTGAGCCAAAAAGAGCTGTGAGCTACCAGTAGCTCATGAGTCCCACCTTGCCTACCTATTTGAAGCCTTGGTCAGCGGCCAAAATTAAAAGTGCTCTTTTGGGCCACAAAAACAGTCTTTAGGAAGTGCTCTTCCCATGCCAAAGCATTATTAAATTTACAGATCCTCAGTAATGCTTAACAAAGCTGAAAGTCTTCATGGCCACCTAATGAGAACATGACTGAGGCAGAATTTGAATCGGACTCCTAGGCTCACATTTTTAGCTACACCAGTAATTTCTACTTTGTGCTATAAGAAACAAAAAGTCATGTGAGGTCAAAGTGCCCCTCACATCCTAGCCTTATTTGTTTATATTAAATGTGCATGTTTCTATGTCACTTCAGAACCTTCAAAGCAGAACAATTCCCTTATTTTAATTAAAAACAATAACACAGTGTAGTAGTTGACATCATTGCAAAGGCAAGTCTTAATGAAAAAGCCTGCTGCATGGAGAGGACACTGTGCAAGCCTAGAGGAAGAGAGTTCCCTAACCTAAGTACTGTTCCTGAAAAGCCCTGTCCTATGTCACTGCCAGCTGTACTTCCAGGCAGGACACTAGAAAACCTTTGCTGAAGCTCTTAATGAGCAGGCACATGTTACAGGACAGGATATTCCAATCCTACCTCCACTGGATCATTCTGCCCTGTCTCTGCATCTGGTGCAACTTAATTTATCAAATACTTCTGCAGGCCTACATCAAGATATCTGCCATCAGGCTGTCACTGCTTGAATCCAGTGGAAAGAGATAAGGCCCTAGCTATGGGGGTGTGATTGCCCACTCATGCAAAAAACTAAGAGTGGGTAATTTTTAGTTCCGTGACTTTAAGGTAGAACTTCTAGCTGTGAACTTGAGACCTGACTCTAACTGCAAGTCAGAAAAAATACTGGACCTTTCAAAAAATACAAAAAAAACATGTGTTGAAGGTGGTATTTCTTGTACTGTTGGCAACATCTAATGACACTGGTTTAAAGGCAGGGCCAGCTGTCCTACCCATGTAACTGAAGATTGGTTTTTAATTACCAGATGTAGTCAAATGGCTATGTTGGAGAAAAACAGAGACCATTTCTCTTAGTAGTTTAGTGAGAGACTGCAACATTTTGGAAAACGACAAATATTCTGGGCTATAGTTAGAAACATTGCAAAGGAAGAGACGAAGGGGCAACTGGGAGGCCAAATATTTTGAACAATAGCCAAAGAATAAAATAGACACTTTTTCATTTTTCAGTAAATTATAGTCCCTTTTGCCCTGTTAAATGTAAACCCAAAATGGAGCTTCAAAATCGTGAGCCAGGAGTACTGTAGAAGACTTGCTCCATTTGGGCTTCTTCCAAAAGCCAAAGCCACAATCTGTGACAGGTATATAATGATGAAAAATAAAATTTTTAGAAATGGTAGAATGGAAAGGCAGCAAGATCTTTGACGGGAACATGCTGCACTCATTGTGGAAGACTTGCTGAAGTTAACAGATTTGGCTTTCAGGGGAGCTGAAATTCAGCCTCTGTTTTAATAGGCGGCATGCCAAGCAAAGCAAAAATGGTCATTTTAGCTTGTAGTACTCAATTATAAATAAAGAGCCAGTGCTTGCTTTTGGAAAATGATGTTCACTGGTATCATACAAGAGACAGCGTGAGCCAAATCAGATAATGGGTTTTTCTGGTTTAGACCCATTGCATGGAGGAGAGAGTATTGGTCTATTCCATCTGTCTGTCCCAGCCCAGATGTTCCCACACACTTACTTATTAAAAATATTTTTTTATTTCACTTTTTCATCCATGCTGGAGCTCAAGGTATGTTTTAAAAACATAAAATAAAAAGTAATACTTACAGCCAGTTAAATAAAGAGAGCCAGAAAAGTCACATGAATGAAAAGTGTGATAAAACAGAATACATTCATGTCACATCCTGTGTAGTGATATTGTGACAGGTTGTCTTGAATGAGTAGTCCAGCGCACTTACCATATCAAATCAAAAGAATTCAAACGAAAGCCCTCTCAACTGGATTCGACAGTACTAGGTGTGCATATTGCCAGGATGAAACCCCGGGAAACTCCGAGTACCAGAAGTGGGCCATTTACAAGATGCCATTCTGAGAATAGGCCAAAATGCATTGAAAAGTCCTATACGTAAACTGCGCCAGTCCCAAGCTCGGACACAGTCCAACCACAGGTATGACTGCAGTTTTTCTCAGAGCTGGGTGTGCACATTGCAGGAAAGGCAGTCTGGGAACTTTGGAGTACCCGGGGTGGGCCATTTCCACCAGGTTCCAGTCTGAGGTTTTAGGATTTTGCATGCATTTTGGCCCATTTACAGATTGGGACCTGGTGGAAATGGCCCACCCCGGGTACTCCAAAGTTCCCGGACTGCCTTTCCTGCAATGTGCACACCCAGCTCTGAGAAAAACTGCAGTCATACCTGTGGTTGGACTGTGTCCGAGCTTGGGACTGGCGCAGTTTACGTATAGGACTTTTTAATGCATTTTGGCCCATTCTTAGAATGGCATCTTGTAAATGGCCCACTTCTGGTACTCGGGATTTCCCGGGGTTTCTTCCCGGCAATATGCACACCTAGTACTGTCGAATCCAGTTGAGAGGGCTTTCGTTTGAATTCTTTTGATTTGATATGGTAAGTGTGCTGGTAAGGAACTGGACTAGAGGGAATAAATGACTGTGTGATCAGAAAAGGTTTGTATTGTGATGGAATATGCTGTTTATATTGAATGTGGTTTGGTTTCGGTAGTTATATTTTGAGAGTTTGCTAGAGTGAGTAGAGATATGGAAACTAGGTACTGCGGTTGAGGAAACAACAGTTTTCCTCAAAAGTACACAGTAGGCCATTATGACATAATATTTCAATATCACAGGTTCTCACTGCTCACAAACAGCTTCGAATTAAATACAGGAGGTCTGCAGTTTCCATGGATCTGATATCCACAGTTTCCAACATATACGGATGCCGCATTGGCCCTGCCCCTAAGCCCTTCGAGCCCAGTCAGGACCCAGAGGCTTTCTGAAGTCTGGGGCTGTAGTGAGGATACACCCTGGCCTCTCTGGGCTTCAGAATGAAGGCTAAAGCAAACTTGTTTTTTCATCAAAAAACTGGAAATTAACTTTAACTAGCTCTGTCCATGGTCTCCGCAAGCCTCAGAAATCTGCCCAGAGTGATTTAAAGTGAACTTCTGGTTTTTGGCAAAAATCAGAAGTTTGTTCTGGGCTTTAGAAAGCCATTGCAAGTGACCACTTCTAGTCACTTTTGAAGGTTTTAAAGAGCCCCTGAAATCTGCAGATTCCAGCATACGTGGAGTTTGGTATCCATAGGGTTTCCAGGAACGGAAACCCCCATGGATAATGTGGTGGTCCCAATGTAGATAGAAACTAGTGAGGTGTGGTGAGGTCCAGGCCTGGGAAGGCACAGCTACATGAATACATACCAGGGACATCCTGTGATATTCTGTGCTGGTGACACACAGAATGTCACAGCGCCCCGTGACCCAGAAGTGACGCCACTTCCAGAAGTGATTCACTACCAGGACACCTCCAGCCGCTGCCTGGTGATTGCTGATGTAGGCACCCTGCCTGGTTTTCATTGGAAGCCAGTCAAGGTTGCAGCAAATTGGCTGCTGATACCATGGTTATTGTAGAGTGTTTGGGTATGCTTCTTAACTCACTGACTGCTGTACAAGGAGCATTTGGAAAAGAAGGTACTTTTTTCTCGTTGAGTCTGGTGAAGCTCTGACTGCATGCCACTGTTAGCTTTCAGGCAGCCCAATCCTGGGCCTGGCAGTATCCAGGACTCCAGAGGTGCCAAAATAGTGACAGCTGGATCCTGGCCATGCCAGGTTACCATTGGAGGTCTCTTCAGGGGAAGGGAGCGTTGGCACCCTTCCCCTGGGGAGACCACAGCCTGTGACAATGGGTCTCCTCGACTCTGGATCCATGTTTGAGCTAGGCTGCCCAGCTCATATTGGGCTGCCCAGGTCTGGAGAGTTTGGGATGATGGCCACCCCAGCCCCCTCGTGAACCCGCGCAGCACTTCCCCCTGCACAGTTCCTTCCTCCACCTGTGTTGGAGCTACTTGCTAACTACCTCCGGCCCTGCACAAGCAGTAATTTATGGCTTTCTAATGGCTCCATTGTGTTTTTGAATACTCCTAAGCAACATGTTTGTCTTGGTGTAATAACTGTTGGACCCAATGAGGCAATGTGACTAAAATAATATTTTGTCTTTCGAGTATTTGTAGCAAGAAAGTATGCTGCATATGATTTATGTTCTCCTTTCCATCTATCTAAACAACTTGTAGTTGCTTAAATACAATTTTTTTGTATATTGGTTGTTCTCACTGTACTCTTATTTTTCTGTTAGGTCCTTTTAAGCTTATCTATTTTACCCTCAATTATTGGACTTGCTGACTAGTGCAGATCTAAAAGTCTTTACTTGCATAATTTAGAGTCTGGTGAAAAATGAGTATGTGCATATGTGACTGAATGAAACATGCTGTATGTCTCCATTTCTGAAAGAGTGGCTGTTGGACAAAGTATAGCTGAGTTAATGAAAGGTTACTGACTTCTACAAGTGAGTAGCTCACACTTTTGTAGCACACACATCATGTCCCTGTGTGTCAAGGCACATCGAGGAATCTGGCAGTATAAATAAACTTTTGGGTATTTGAGGTAGTATTAGGTACCCACTTCATAAAAAAGATGACAAGTCTGTCCCCTGCACTAGTCACATCTTGCCTTTAAACATTAAGAAGAGTTAAGAAAGGACATATATTCTTTTGCTTGTTTTTAAGCAAGTGTGTATTTACAAAATGCATTCTCCCAACAGTAAGCTCTCAAAAAATGTTTATTTACAGTGCAATAATAGTTTGTTTTTAACTTTTTTAGGCTCTTCAGTTGGAAGAATGGCCCGTGTCTTTGTCTATGGAACCCTTAAGAAAGGCCAGCCAAATTACCAGCACATGATAAATGATGCTCATGGGATAGCCAGATTCCAAGGCAGGGGACTTACAGTGGAGAAATACCCCCTGGTGATTGCAGGAAAATATAACATTCCTTTCTTGCTGAACACCCCAGGAATAGGGCACCGTGTTGCTGGAGAGATTTATTCTGTTGATGACCAGATGTTGCAATTCCTTGATGAGTTTGAAGGTTGCCCAGACATGTATCAGCGTACTCCAGTGAGAATTGAAGTAGTTGAGTGGGAAGGTAAAAGTAGTGCACCTGAAGGGAGGCCAGCTGTTAACAGCATTCTGGAATGTGATGTGTACAGCACCACTACCTACAAGCCAGAATGGCTAAATTTCCCTTACTATGACAACTATGATGCTTTTGGAAAACACGGACTTCAGTATGTGCTACGGGAAAGCAGAGAATAAAACTGGAAGATAATACAATACTTCACTATAGTATGTTCGTTCTGATCAAAGAAGAATAATGTCTACAGTATTTTATATTGAAAGCAAGCACTGGTATTTTTAATGGGAATATAGTTGATTTCAAATGATTATTTAGTAGTGCAGTCAAATCTTCAAACTTTACCTCACTTACTGATGTACGATTTATAGTCATATCTTTAATTCTCTCCCTGCACTTCTCAGTTTTGAAACTTTATCAAGAAAGTACATCTTCGCAGGGCAAAAAAGAAATGTTGTATTGCTGACAGTTACTAGTGAAAAGAAAGACCTCTCGCTCATTATTAACATTTTTCATTACTGCACAACCTTCACATAAGCCAGAAAATAGTTCTTGGAAGAAATCAATTAATCAAGCATTGCAAGACAAATGAGTTCACTGAAAAAATTCAGCCAGCAAAGAAATGCCCTCGGTGAAAGTCCACTCCTATGGATTTCAGTCCCTTTCAGTATTGTTTTGATGTGGCAAGGTGAACATTGCTTGAAATAACAAGTTGTGGTTGATGTTACTGTGTTGTCAAAATGCAATCTGCTACTAGGGTAGTGCAGCGCTGTGAAATACAAATTACAGAGTGGGAGTGGGAGAGTACATATAAGCAGTCTAAAGTGGTATTTCTGATGATATGAACACCTTTGCTTCCCTTTTCTACAGAAACTAGGTTTCTGGTTAGGAATATAGGGCATTTTATGCCCTTTCCTATTGTCTCTTTCAACTGCATAAATTGCTACATTGCAGGCTGTTGAATGGGAAACAATTATTTGAATTAGAAGTATGGGCCAACATAGTCTTTTCAGGTTAGACTGCATTATTTTGAAAGAAGGCAGAGATTAGAGTACGGACTGGCAGTTAATTTTCTTATTCAATGTACTCCATTGCTATTTTACTCAAATGCAGAACAGTGGTTCTCGATATTGATTCTGTGTACACTGGTTGCCTGCTTTTTTGTGACATACTATTTTGTTTGCATACAACTGCATAATCAAATCGTTTGCATAATACTGCAACTAGTCTGTCTTTCTTTTGATGAATTCTTATGTACTAATAAATTTATCAGGAATTACTTGACTTGTATTGTGGTAATTATAAAAGTTATTTTGATGAGCGACTTATATTGTGGTAATGATATAAAAGTTATTTTGATGAGCGTATTAGTTAGAAAACTATACCCCTTGCAAAATACATGATTTTAAAAAGTGTTTTGTATTATTAAAAATGCTTATTACAATAGAGCTATTACTTTTTTACAGTTATAGTTTGAATTAAATTTAGGCTCAGAGTTGTTTAGCGGACTTCTACACTATATGCCAGTGTTTCTCAAATTGTGGATTGGGAGCCACTAGGTGGGCTGCAAGCTAATTTCAGGTGAGTCCCCATTCATTTCAATATGTATTTTATTTTTAATAGACTTGATGCTACCATGGTAGGTCATTAACATGCTACTATGTATATCCTTTTAACAACGATAGTCCATGGGCCTACTCCCAAGTAAGTGGAAATAGGATTGCAGTCTTTGGAATGCTTGGAGATTTTTTTAAACAAATCAAGAACCCTCCCAAGCAGTTGTTTATTTTAAACAAATTCTTAAACTTACAATTATTGTAAACTTGTAATTTAGTTAAGTAAATTTTGTCATATAGAAGTGTTGAAAATTTTCCTGCTTGATGATATCCCTTCTAGCCATGATATCACATCCACGTTCATTATATCACTTGTGGTTTTTCCTGGCAGATTGGCCCAGCTCTTATGAATAGTCTATAGCAGTGGTTCTCAAGTGTTCTAGCACCAGGACCCACATTTTAGAATGACAATGTTATGCAGCAGTAAATACTGAAGTATCTATTGTAGCTTTTGGTGGTGGTTTCTAGCCCAGTTCCTGCTCCTGTGCAGAGAATAGGCAAGACGTACCACCTAGCTGAGGAATCTGCTGTGTGAAGAGGCTGTATCCTGGGTTGCTTTCTTTCTTAAGACTAGGTAGAAATTTGATATAACTGTACTTTATAGCTATATTCTGATGCAGTTCAGAAAGATGTAGTGGCATGGGAGAGATTGTGTGAGTCTCCCAGAGTGCAATCCTAACCTGGAGTTAGGCTGGCACAATTTAGGCTTGCAAAGTTTGGCCGGCACAGTGGCCACCGTAAAGCAAGTTTGGACCACTCTCGGAGGATGTCGCACATCTGAGTGCTGGCCTCTCTGACTCAGAGTGGTATTAACATATCTTATGGTGTCCCTTGGGCTGGGCAAACTGTGCTGGCCTAACTCCAGGTTAGGATTGCACTCCCAGTGATGTCAAAAGTAAGGCTATTCTAAAGTCAAGTATGACAGTGTTTAATAATAAAGCCGGTATATCGAAACACCACTTAATGCACACCCCTTCCTGTAAGCTGAAGTTGCTTCCTTTCAAATCTCATCATTTTTTTTTAGCAACTATCCAGTTTATTAGTAAGAAAAATGTATTTAAAACAGCCGCTTTTCTTTTGTCCTTTTTTAAAAAAGCATATTGGACTACCACCTTGTTATAGTGCAACTAGTGTTTAATACACAATATGGTGAGCTTTCAATACACAGAACTCTTCCTCAGGCTGAATGTTAAAGAAGCAATTTCTGTTCTGGGTATGTTAACCCCTGACATGTTATCCTGCAGACCAGTCTTAAGGGACCAGGAGGAAATTCTCATTGGATTTATTATTCATTGGGTTAAGGCTGTGGTTCCCAAACCTTTTTGACTGGTGAGTCCCTTGCCCTACTTGGACCATTAGTTGCAGTTCCCAATTATGGCTGCAATGTTACATTATATAGGAGGACAGGGTTTTTTTAAGGATCCTGCAGCTCCCCTGTTGGTTTCCACTGCTCCATAGGGAGCCCCAGCTTGCAGTTTGGGTACCCCTGGGTTAAGGCTAGACCACATGCTAACTTGCAGAAAAGCCCCCTGGAGAACTGCTAGGGGCCTAATTGACTAATATTAGAAATGTCTTACTAATAAGACACTGTTTTTATCTCCAGCACTATTCAGGAATCATAAGGTCTTTGGTGGTAGAGTCTAAGAAAACAGTCCAACCGAGATTCTTTTTCAAAGCACACTGTATACTAAAATAAAGGCCAAATTGAAGAAATACCCATAGACCAGACCTACAGATTAGGCTACACAGACAAAACCTCTGTGTTGTCTTCAACTTGCAGAGAACTTTTTCCACAGGGGAGGATGCAGAAACAGTATCGTGTCCTTGCAGTTTGATCCTGTATGGTCCATTCTATTACCTCATTCTGCTGCAAGTATAGATGCAGTTCTTAAAAGTGCTATGAAGGGTATGAGTAATGGAGTGTTATGTCAAAATGTTTAGCTTTATTGATTTGTTTGACATTAGCAGAATCACAAATCTCATATGTACAGGTATTTATAAAGGAGTGAAGTACGAGATCCAGAGACATTGTTAACATAATTCTGTTCAGGCTAAGTCATAGGGCTTCAGCTGCCTGTGCAATATAGGGAGGAGTCATAATGTCTGAGTTCACATAATTGTCTTGCTATGTTAACATTTTTTGAATTTGTGGATGGAGATACAAAGCGCTAGTCCAATTGTGATATCATGAACATTTTATTCCAGTTCTACAAGTTCATCTCCTTCCCCAACAGTTTCACCAGCTTTGCAGTGCACTGCTTTCACCTGTAGCACAAAGAAAAAAAAATCAGTTCTAAAAACAGAGCCCAGCAACACTTTTTAAATAGCGGTTGGCTGTACAATGCAAAGAGGATAGATTTTCATTTACTAGACCTACGAACTCATGAAATGAATCAAATCCAAAAAATAGTTTCTGGAAGGTAATCAAACGTATTGTCCAACTTTATGTTCAGCCCAGACCTTTAAACAGCATCCTAAGTGGGATATAATAAAAGACAAGCCTTGCTAGCCTACTACAACTTTTAGTTTTACATCTGAAGACTTAAGAGTAGTGGTATATGTTTTGACACTGGCTTTGTTTCTTGTTAGTTTTGCTGGGGTTATTTTGCTTTTAAATTTTTTTTAATTTTTTTGTTTTGTTTAAAGATATGGATAAGGGATACAGAAACAAAAGGGAGGGGTTAATACAAAGGTATACACATAAGGTACAAACCGTTGCAATGCATCTCGTATTTCTCAGTAGTCTACGCAAAAGCACTAATTGTACTAACTTCTGAGATTATCTTCATTCTTTCTTATCTATTTATATTATCTATGTATATTAACACTATTCTTCTAAACCTTCAACATCTTTAACATTGTGTGTCAATTCAATCATAAAACTGTTTCCAATTCTGTCTGATTTTATTTATCTTCCTCTCTCTCAGTCTTTCAGTCAAAATACCCATTTCTGCAACTTCATAAATTTTCCCTATCACCTGGTCCCGATTTGGTGTCTCCTCATTTTTCCACTTTTGCGCAAAGAGCAATCTTGCTGCCATTACAACATGTATAGTAATATACTTCTTAGTTACTTCCTGTATATCTGTTACAATATTTAATAAAAATAATTCTGGTTTAAATGGAATTTTACATGTATTTTTTGCCAAAATAATTTTGCTTTTGGACACGTCCGCCACATGTGATAATATGAGCCTTTTGGAACCCCACATTTCCAATATTTACTTGAGGAACCCTTATACATCTTAGAGATTTTCACCGGTGTCATATGCCATCTATAAAACATCTTATATACATTTTCTCTAAATGAAATAGCTTTAGTGATTTTAATATTTGTTTTCCATATTTTTTCCCATTTGTCTAAAATAATATCATATCCAAAGTTTTTTGCCCAACTAATCATTACCTCTTTCACCGTTTCATCTTCCATTCTCATTCTCAGCAGAAATGTATACATTTTTTAAATATATTCTTTCTCTTCTAAAAAGTTCGTATCAAATTCTGTTTTTTCCTGATATATTCCACTCTTTTTATCCTCTTTTTATCTCGATTTAATTTGTTTCTGACCACCAGTCCAGATATATATTTTTGTTTTCAAGCTGTTCCTTTGATAGTAGTTTGTTTTCTCCATCAATTATTTCTGCATATGTTCTATTTTGGTCTTCTCTAAACCATTCCAGTTTTCCACTTATTTCCAGAGGTTTGATCCAGCTTGGTATTTTATCATACACGTTATATCTTATTTGCTCCCATACCCACAAAAGAGCTCTTCTCAAGCAATGTTGTTTGAAACCACTGTAAAATTTTGCTTTATCATAAATCAAAAACACATGAAAGCCCACCTGTAGATCATACATCTCTAGTTTAATAGTTCTTTTATCCACAGGATGGGCCCATTCTCTTATCCAGTTTAATGCTGCCGTTTGATAATATAACAGCCAATCCGGGAGCCCAGCTTTTAAATTTTTTTTTTTGTAAGTCATCAGGTATCTTGTAAAGAAAGACTATGGCTATAATCACTTCCAGGTTGGACTACTGGAATATGTTCAGGGTAGGTTACCTTCAAAAAAAATTAAAAACTTCAACTAGTTTAGAATGCAGCTAATTGGAATACATTACTCCTATCCTTTATCAACTTCACTGGTTTTTTCCAGGCTCAATTCATTTTTGATTTTTAAACCAGGGACCCTGAGATATCAACAGAATAATCTCCTCGCAGGAGAGCCTGCCTAAGAACTCTGATCCACTTTGGAGATCTTCCTCTGGGCTTCTGCTGCCTGAGGTTCAGTGGGTGGAAATGACAGGGTTTTGCTAAGTGATGGGGCCCAGATTATGGAGCTCTTAGGAGGAGATGCCTGGCTCCCATTACTGCCTACTTTTCAAGGGGCAGTAGAGACTGCGGTTATTCTGCATGATTTTAATTCATTCTCCTCCCACAGAAAGTGGGACAGTTTTTGCTGCATCTTTTATTTTGATGGGAATGTTTTAGGATAGCTTTTTTGTATTTGTGTTAGTTTTGTTTAAGGCATTGTAAACAACTTACAGGGCAGTTTTATTGGTCAAAAATGGGACATAAATCATAGTAACCCACATGTACATACAATTTTGCAAATAAATTCATGATAATGAATTCCTAAAGGAACAGGTGTATCTCTCAGTTGCTGAGAAGTGATGCTCAGTGGTGAGCATCTGCTTTTCTAGCAGAAGATCCTGGATGAGGCAGAGAAAGAGTCTTAGTTGAAACAATTGCAAGCTGCTGTCAGTCACCGGGCCAGTTATTTGACTTGGTATAAATCGGCTTCATATTTGAAATTTTCACTACAAGTCTAACACCATGGCGCTACGCAGGGATCCTATCTGTGGCTGTATTGGAGCTCAGAGCGTTGTTGACTTAGGACCAGTGGCAAACATGGGGAGGCAAGGGGGCAAATGCCTCCAGGGCAGCACCATGACCCTGCTACCACTGCTGGCTGCCCTCTTCTCTGTGTATCAGAGGGGTGGGGGGCACTTCCAAGTTTCACAGCACTCAGTTCCTCTAATAGAGGCATCTCAGACTGAGTGCTGCAAAGCTGAGCAACTCTGTGGTACTTCAAGCTGTGCTTGGCTCCTCCGATAGTTAAAGGAATCTCGGAGATTCCGCTCACACTTTGAGGGCATGGGCACTGCTTGGAGTGGCACAAAACCACAGAAAGAGCTTTTTCATGTCCCTGCAGGCTGCCACCTCCTCCCATTTTTTGAAAGGGGGGGGGGAGGAGGTGGCAGCCCAGAACAGGCGGGTGTTAGACGAGAATTTTCCCCTGGGCACTGCTCCCCGAAACACCTCTGCTTAGGACCTAATCCTATCCAACTTTTCTGCACCAATGCAGCCCCAAAGTAAGGGAACAAATGTTACCTTAAGGAGGCCTCTGTGACTGAATGCAGTGCATGCCCCATTGGTCTGGCTGCATTGGTGCTGGAAAATTGGATAGCATTGGCCCTTTTACAGCTCAGGCTATTCATGTTGTAACACCAATGTACCCATCCTTGAAGGTTCCAAAGTTGTGCCTATCCTACACAAGTCCTCATAATATGGAATTTCTAGCATATAATAATACCAAGCAACTGGAGACTTAATGCTAAAGGTTTCTGAATAATGACACCTATTTTTATCATTTTTCAAACCAAGTGTGTTCAGTTTGACAAGTGTTGCAAACTATAACTAGGAATACCTTGCCAGTTTTAGCAGCAACCAAACTATTCTGCATTTTCATAGCTTCAATCACACAGATCTCCTGACCTTCTGCAACCTGGTAAAAGCAAAGAGAAGAAATTAAAATGCCTGAAGGTTCTTATAAACTTGCCTAAAATTTAAGGAAAAAAGTCAATTGACAGTTCACTCTTGCTGAACATCTGAAGTCATTAGAAAAATGTTGGAACTAACATAGAAAAGCTTCTTTTTTAAATTCCTTGTTTGTTTGGAACCTTTATTGACATATAAACAAATATACATATATATAAGTTTAAACCATAAAATAGAAATCCAGCCCCCCAGACCCATCATGAGCAGTTGCTCTTCACTGCTTGGTGCAGAAAGGCAGCTACCTTTCCCAATAGGTTTGGCTCACTAGTAGAGAGTAAGTGTTTTCACCTCTTGGACTCCGGAAGTTGTATTTTCTGTCTCATGTGACCTTCACACATTCTGATACTAAGCAACACCCTATCAAAATACACTAGCCTCAGCATTGGCTGTGCAGCCTGACATGGAAGTCTGGCAGTGAAGGTCATGGCCAGTCCCACCCATGCCCCACCCCTTCCCCCCTCCCAGGATTGCCCTGACCAGAAGATCAGATCCTGCTAGATCTGCGGCAGCCACCAGAACATTTGTCCCATTCCTCCCCAGGAATGCCACCAGCCCTGGAATGGGACTCAAGTCTCTGCCAGCTATTTTGCCTGACTAGAAATGGGGCACAGGAGTCTGGAGGCCCCTGCCTGGTCCCACCCACCCCCATGGGGACTCTCTATCCTCCCCTCAGATGCCCTGTCCAGCCCAGCCCTCGCCCTAATTCTGCTTACTGGTCACCCTTCCTAACTAGTGCTAGCCCAGTACCAGTGTTCCATCCTACCATGGTGTTGCAGACATGCTTTATGGCATCTTTGTGACACTTTTAGCTGGTGGTACAAGTGTCCTGCTGGCAAGGAGGGCCTTGGGATTGGACCCTCGGTTCAGAGCCTTGGGCAGGGCTGCCAGCTGACACAGCCTGAAGAATATTCAGGCTTTGACCAGGGTTCTGTGCATTTCATAATCTCATAGAAGCAAACAAAATGTGGTATTTTGGTAGATTTGTATAGAAAGCTTGGTGAAATGTGCAAAGTCAGATAAAAACTCAGCAGGATTACCAATCATGGGGGGAGGGGGTAGTATTTGGAATATTTATTGTAATTTGTATAGCCCACAAACACAGCATTTCTTGGTGCAAAATTTAATTTATTTTATGCTTTTTTTTTAGTCAGTGTACATATATGGCTATGATTTCAGTCCCAAGGTACTCCCATAATCTGAGGGACATACCAGCTTGTGCTTATTAGGAAAGTCTTATGGAGCCAAAAAAAACCCACAACAATCGAATCCTGCACTTGTTCAGAATGTTGTTCTGGCTCTTACTTCTACCTGTTTGAATTCAGTTAACAGCGTTCAAAGTACCCAGCAACCCAATGTGCAACTCTATGGACTTCCAATAAAATGCCTCAAGAGCCAGATGGTGTGGGGTAGGCACAAGTCCATCTTGTGCTGACAAGATATTCTACCTGCTAAACTCTCCGCTTTACAGGGTGTTGAGCAATGTCCTTCCTTAGATATCATTCTCCTGCAAAGTCAAATATCACAATTCAAAGGTAGTGTCTCTCTCCAATTTAGAGCTGAAGTCAACAGTGTATTTCAAAAGAAAAGGATACAACACGTGCTGCTGAAGTAGGAAGATCTTGAGAAAAGACAAAAAAGCATATCTCCACTTCCTTAGAAGACTTTATCCTGTCATAGTAACTTTCTGAGGTACAGCTTATAAAAATGGTTTGAAATACTGGGCATAGGAATGAAATAATAAAACATGCAGAATTGTAGATGTGAAATTCTGTTTTCAAGAGTACACAACCCACATATAATTTTGTCACTGAAAGTGTTGTGTTAAATAACTATGGCAGAATGACGTAGTATTATATTTTTTACACAAATTCTCATAATCTATTGCTCCCCTCATCTTTTGTGTCTCCCACAACACACCTGTTACCTTCCTCTAGCACCTGTTCTTTAGTTGCCTGATCAACAGTTCTTCACGTCTTTTATCCGTTCTTGGCACCAACATTTATTTGATACCACATAGCGGAAACTATTCATATTCATCTTCCCTCCCTCTCTTTGTAATGAATGTTCATTCCACTGTTAATATGTAAAATACTCATAGTAAGATGCAAGTCTAGAAAGAAGGGCTAAAACCCAGTTCTGAACGGCCCAGTGCCTACAGCTCCAGCAGCACCAAAATGGCAAACGCTGAATCCTGTGTATGCCTGGACATTGCCAGAGGTCTCCTTGGGGGAAGGGAGCTTTTGCTCCCTTACCCGAGGCAGCCTGCAGCCTGCAGCAATGGGTCTCCTCCACTCTGTGCTTGCCTCAGCTTCAGCTCTAAACTCTGCTCTGCTGCAGCCATCTCCACCCCACTCCTGGGCCCAATCCTCCTCCCCCACCCAGTTCCATCCTTGCCCTGGAAAGACTTAACACTGGCCGCATCAGCTGGCATCCCCCGTCAGCTGGCCTGACAGGCACTGGCTCAGTGCTAGCTCTCCCTCCTTCCACTGTGCCATGAATGCGCTTTATGACAGATCTGCCAGACACGTTTACTGCCAGCAATAAGGACTTCATGATTGTGCCCTTAGTCTTCATTCTTGCAAAAGTCCTTTGGTGCTAGAGGGCTTCTATGCATTAGGAAGGCAAAGGGGGAAAATTCTGAACTGTATCACTTCAGGCTGTAGATGGCAGAGTCAAATGTCTGCGTGATCCCTATAGAAAGTTTTTTTGCATGATTCAGACAATGGAGAGGAATACAACAAACAATTATTAATAGTTTTAAAGCTCTGACAAATGAAAACACTGTTAAAAAAGAGACAAACCCCACCTCAAAAAAACCTGTACTTTTCTTTCAGATGTGACCATTTATTACAAAGAGCCATTTTTGCACTTCAAATTACAGCATTCAAACTGTAATTTGAAGTGATAGAGTCCAGAATATGACTGCCTCAATATGACTGCATAAAAATGACTTGGGACGCTTGTCATGTTACCTTTGCAGCACAGACACCTTTCCCCAACAGTGCTGTCTGCAATGTCCGGGAATGATGATGCCCACATGAGGAAGGGCATCACTGGGAACACCTCTGAGGGTGACCTAGTTGGAGTTTCTGTCATTACCTTTATGGCACAGGAGGCACAGCATAGCTGTATTTCAGGTACAGAGGAACAGTTTTCACATGGCAGACACTGCATATGGAATTTGTATATAATGTTTAGTCTGTCTGAAAATGCTTACTATCCATAATCTGAGTCTTAAGAAATTAGTAGTAGCAGCAGTAGCATTCTTTTATACGTTTGCATTCCAGGGGAATTTAAAGAAACGAAGTATTCATACATACTTAAAACTGGGGGGGGGGTGTGCGCAATAGGCATCCTCCAATGATCCCTTTGAATCACTGACACCAAGGGGGCCAGGACTCCTCTCAATTCTGGCACTAGGATGCTGGAATCCCTGAGCCAGAGGCCTACAGTGGGCCTCCCTGGTGCCGCCACTTGCGCCTGATGGCACCCTGGGTTCCAATTGCTGTATTTAGGAACCTGCTGTTTTGTCTGAGAGCTTTTACAAGCTGACCTGTGGCCTATCAGACAAGTGGCCCACAACATGAAAGTTCACTGTTTCTAAAGTCCATCATTCAGCTATGTCTGAATGTCAGCAACAAACAATAGTTAGAATCTCTTCTGACCTGAAATGAATCTCAGAGTGCAATCCTATATCCCTGTTATGCTGGTGCTACGTTCTTGCGCCGGCCGAACACGGTCGCAAACATGCCATCAAGCACCTCAGCGTCGGTGGTACGGCGCTGGACCAGCACAAGCAGCAGTGCCAATGCTCGGGTGCAACCACCAGCAGTGCCAGCCTTGTACCTGTCGAGCGTCGATGGTGCGTGGTTGGCGCTGGGCCTCGCCAAGGGCGTTCCAGAGGCATGCTGGGGGCGTAACTGGGCGGAGACAGGGGTTGTGATGCAGGATGGCCGTAGTGCCAAACCCTAAACCCCATCCCCAGCAGCCCCAATTCGGGTCACTCCTGCGCATGTGCACCTGCAAAACAGCAGGCGTAGATCCAAGCAGCCCCATTGGGATGACTGGGCTTATGCGGGTGTAAGGGGAAAACCTCCCCTTGCCTGAACTTTGCTGCTGCTACCTCCTAATGGGCTTTAGGATACAGCCCTGTTATGTCGGCCTTACTTAGGATTGGGCTATTCAGGCACTCTGAAATTTTAAGGACCTTTCCTACAGACAGGTATCATACCTGTGACATTTGCTCTTCCAACTCTACCACCATCTTTTCTGAAAGGTGTCTCCACCTGACTGCTATTTAGGCCTGGCTCCCTCCCAGAACCCCAACATGCAATACCTCCTTATAAATCACTACTCAAAGCCCCATGTTCTTTGTAATAATTTTGCCTGAACCTCTTTGTTTCATCCCATAATGCCCTTACATCCTCTTCTTAGTGTTCTGCACTTTTTAGAAATTGGAGCAGAAATTTTTGTTTTTGTAAATGCCAAATAGGAGGGTAGACTCTACATTAAAAAAAGCTAAGTAATCACAGTTAAATACCATGTAGAGAAAGTAAAGCTACAGCTTGCCCACATTGTTACACATAATGAAACATCTCACCACACAGGTGTGGCATGGAAAGTCACCAATATTATTTGTGACATGAAAATGTAGTGAAATAGACACACATTCATCATATGTGATGGTGTAGTCACTATTTCCTACATGGAAGCAGTACCCACCAAGGACATTTGTCACTTGTGACATGGACTAGAGTCCCCTAATCAAGATGTTAACCCATCCTGGGATGCCACACAGTCTGAAAGCACCCAATGCATCTACGTCCCATGCACTTTCCTCGAGATGAATCCAAACAACTGCAGGCTGTGTGTGAATGAAACAAAGATATGGACAAAGTTGTCTATATTAGTCTTTTCTCTGAATTGACAACCTCTGTTCTGGGAGGAAGTTAAGCAGAGTAGACATGGCCTCAATTCAGGTATGCGTAAACCAATGGAAATTGGTGAGTTGAAGCTTGTTTAATTCTGCACTGGATTGTGGCCACAGACTGAGGGTCCAAGTCTCATCCAACTTTCTGGTGCTGATGCAGCTGCAATGCAGCCCAAGGTAAGCACAAATGGTCCTTTACTTTGAGGAGGCCTCTATGACTGTCCCCCCACCACAGAATGCAGAACACACCCTATTGGGACCACTGCACCAGGGCTGGAAAACTGGATAGGATTTGGCCCAAATTGATGGAAAACAGAAGCACTTAGGAGTGGGTAAATATTTGATTGGGAATAGGCTTGATATTTTCAAGGTTTCTTGGAAGAACAGTTTGTAAACAGTGAGGAGGTAACCACTGGCAGCAGTCTAAGGAACAGCTGGCACTGAGGTGAACTTATTATGAGCCGAGCTTGAAAGGAGGGGTACTGTAAGGCTTGTCTCATAATTTACGTGGGTTTTCTCCACTGGGAAAGTGCGTTTCTGACCTATTCTTCCAATTCCCAAATTCTATGCTTTTCATTACATTATCAGAATTTTCCAAAATGTATTATGTGTATGCTTTATAGTATACACACGATGCCACACGTATAGGCTGCAAACAATGTTCTGAGCCTAGTACAAAATGTGTTATTCCCCCCTCCCAGTAGTTTTGCAGACACTCTGTGAGTTCTCCATATGACCCCACAACATTTTTTTTTAATTTGCACACAGATAAGGGGGTTTGCCAGGTGGGAGCCCCATGAGCTGCAAACTACCCACTGAAATATCTAGGCCGCCCTTCACCATCTGTGGGCCTTAACATATGCATTATATAGGGTTAACAAGAAGTGTTATTCTTTAGAGAGAAATCACCCACTAAACTCTTGCAGAAAAAAGTAACCTAGTTAGTTTTCCTCCTTAGGAAGAAACTTGAATTTCCAGAGGTACCCAATGTTTAAATACTGTGGCATTATTATTTCTAATAATAGCCAATTTGTTTAAAACAGCTTTAGTGGAAAGTGTCACTTAAGCACCCACATTTAATAATTGTTCTTTATTGTCAATCCTTTGTAGCTTTTTTTCTCCCACTGTGTTGCAAAGCAGCAAATCCTAAAATTAGTCCCCCAATATCTCTCCCTTTCCTTTTTCATTCATTCTCTTGGGCTTTGTTCAGTTTCTTTCACTGCATAATTGTGTGTATCTTTTTGCCTGCCTGTATTATTTAAGCTGGAAAATGAATATCTGAGAGATTTCTAAAATATCCCATTTCCTCATTTAAGGATTATGTGAGGGTTTTTTTTTAATTCAATAACTTTCCAACACATCTTCTAAAGATATTGATCTGGAATAAACGCACAAAAATCATACTCTATAGTGCAGCTTGCAACAATGAAATTCTATTCTGGTTAAAAATTCCTTTTACAGTTTAAATCAAGGCTTTAGTGGTGACTTGAAATGGTGAAAAATCAGATAAACCCCTTAGAATTCTTATGCATCTGAAGCCACTGTAATCAATTTCATCCTTACGTTCCCTGACTTCCAGAACAGGCAAATTAAAACCACAAAACAAATGCAGTTATTCATTAAAATAGCTTTACTCTTCAGAAGAAACAAAATTGGAACTGCTGAGTTTAAAATTAATATTAAAATAAATATTATTTAATTTCATTGTTCACTGGCTAGGAACGAAGCTGCATTTCATTCCAAAAACAAAGTACAGCATCAAGTATTCACTGGCTTCTTGCAGCAAAATTTTCTAGATTTCCATTTTAGAATTGTTTTTAATGTTTTAACTTTAAGGACCCTAAAAATATAGAAAGTGGAAAATGAAATTTGAAATTAATAAATAGGTGTTTGTCTAGTCAACAATGGGTTTCATGGTTTGCAAGATTGCACACAATATGCTAAAAAAAACTTTACATTAATGCTTTTGTAACAAAATTATTGGAAAATTAAAAAAACAAAGTAGTAACAATTTTAATCTCTTTTCACTATAAATAGTGGAGTAATAGAAGTATTAATTGTCCTCTTTACATTGAGAAGTACAATGAAGAAAGCTCTCATCTGAGGGCAGGGCTATGAAGAGATCTTTGTAAGTCTAGCCCACTCCCCTAAGACTTTTGTGAATCATCTGATAAAGACTTAATGATTGTGACAGGATGTCTTCAATGTTAGGCTTACAAAACAGTCACAAGCCCCGCAAGTCTTTTTGATAAACCCAATCTGCACTGATGTATTTCTCCACTCTGTCTAATTGGTGTAAAGTTTGCAGATCTGAGTCTCATATCTTTCACCCAGCTTGCTGCGTCCTCTCCTTTGACACCAGGTCAAGGTTCACATTCGCATCCGATTATCAAAGTGGCATTCATTAAGCAGCAGCCTGCCTTGCACCAAAATGAGTTAGCTTGAAGGAAAGCTCGGCCCATTTACTCAGCAGATTTTAGCATTTTAAGGAGGCCCAAATGTCACACAGTATTGCTACGTTCTGAAGAGTTTCAGACATCTCCAGCTGATGATTAATTGTGAGTGATGGGAAATAAAATCCAGTAAAGCCAGCTGCTTACCATGGTCGGCAAAATTACTATAATGGATATAGGCTGCCAATTTTCCAGTTTTACTGGCAAGTCTTCCAAGTGTAATTAAGGGAAGTTATAAATGATATGGAAATCTATCAAGTCCCATTTATTTTCAGAGGACTCTTTCCCCAGGGACTTTTATCTTCAAGCTTATAGTTTGCTTTGTTGTGCTAATGATTTCAACCACTTCTTATTTCTACTAAAGCCCCCAATATCCCACCATAAGAAGTTAGATCCACTTCTTTCACACAAGACTTAAACAAACACAGTCTTACGGTTGTTTGCTTTTTATTTATTTTTCTTTAAGCTAAGTTGGGGCCTTATTTACTTTCTGGAAATGTTTCAAAATTCTGCATGTTACATTTAAATCAGACATGAAAACAAAAAAACAACAACATGAAGAAATCACCAAGATTTTGAGCAAAGGGTTTGAATTTACCCACCCCTTAAGATAAAAAAATAGAAACATTGTAAAAAGTGGCCTTTGATACTAGGCATTTAGCAGAGGGTGGTGTTGCTCACTAATGTTGTCTGATTTGGAATAAAAGCATGAAAATGATGTGCAAGGGCCTAAAATTGGAGAGGTAAAGGATGAGTGCACCGTATTCCATTTCTCAATTTCATCCTTCAGAACCACAAAATGGGGGGTTATACAGTTACTGGATGAGATTTACGGTAACAGCTGTGGTCCTCCCACACAAGGGAGGACCTTCTAATGGGGTAAGGTCTGTTTTGAACAGACGGGGAGTTACAAAACAAGGTTCCCTATTAAGGATGAGCTCTAATATCCCTGGATAAAGAACACGAAAGCAATAGTCAGATTGCCTTTAAGAAACCCTAAACCCCAAATTATGCTGCTTAAAAGACACACACACACACACACACACACAGAGCCAGGAGCTATTTTAGAAAGTGCAAACTGTTCATAAATGACAGGATGCAAATGCAAGAGAATTTTTCCCCCTACAACTCTCTAGCCACTGTAAAGAATGCACAGGAAACTGTGCCAGTGGCATATGGCTTTCTACTGTGCTAAACATTCATACAAAAGACAGGTTCATCAGTCATTGGCGTATCTGGGTAAAAAAAAAATTAGCTCCTGATGGATGTTATTTAGAGCTTACCTGCTGCTAATACATTACCAGGGATGGAAACCCACATGACATTGGAACGGCAGACCATGAAATACAGCACGTGCAAGAACATACCATGTTTGCCAGCTTATCCAAAATAATAAATAAGCTATTTAAACCCCGTGCCTAACATTGGGCCTGCTGCAAGGAACCCTGGGTCAGTCCTACACAGGCCAATTAATGCACAGCATCTGCTGCACAGAAGCAGCGCATGAAGCACTTCCGAATGATTTCAGCAATTAAAAGAAAACTGTTTCCTGCCTGTTCCAACAGCAACTGTTTCAATGCAAGAGTGAGCATCAAATCATTGTGTGCAGCTGAAAAATTAAGTCTCTTTTTGGGGGGGGGTGGAGGGGGAGAAAGAAGAGGAAGAGGGTGGGACAGAGATTTCTTACGGTATAGGATCGTTCTTTTATTGCCCTACATTGTGTTTTTCTGCCAAATGAGACAGAAGGCTCTGAGGACCTGCAAGGCCCTCTACTGTATATCACCTTCTGGTGCACTGGGGCTCCCTAAAAAGATGGATCAATATCAACCCTGCTGACAAGCGTGGAAAAGTGAAAACCCTTCAGTTACATTTTTAAGACCTTTATAGTTTAGAACGCAGGTGCTTGCACAGAATATACATTCAAAAGGCTCACAGAGCTGGAAGAAAGACTTACACACAACCTTAAGTAAAAAACAAAACATAAAACAACATGCTGGGGGGGGGGGTTGGTTCTACATCTCTGAGCCAGTAAAAAGCAGAGTCAGAATCTTATTTTAGTACCATCTTTTCTGAGATAGAAGGAAAGGGTAGCAAAAGGGGTGCCCCAATATTTCCGTACCAATTTATTTGGTGACATAGGAAGAAGTGGTAATAGAAAGCTCAAAGACTTACAGAACACTGATGAACTTATGCACAGCACTGAACACGCTCACTGTGTTTCTCGAGTTAGAGCGCAATCCTAACCTGGTGTTAGGCCGGCATAAACTAAGCCAGCAAAGTTTAGCCAGCACAAGGACCACTCTCGGAGTCAGGGAGGATGGCTCACATCTGTGTGCTGGCCTCTCTGACTCCAAGAGTGGTCCAAACGTATTTTCCTGTGTCCGTTGTGCTGGCCAAACTTTGCTGGTTTAGCTTATGCCGACCTAACTCAGTTTAGGATTGCACCCTTAGGCACACACAGCAATTTATTTAAAACAGCATTTATGAATTCTTAAATAATAAATTTCAGGCCTTTTAGTATCATCTGTTCTGACTACTGTTCTTCTGTGAGGTTCTCCTTATCTCCCTATCTCTGTGACTTGTTGGCATCAGACACCTAAGTAGAAAACAAAATCAAGAGGAACTGGAGCCACGATTGAATTCTTTGACATTGTCCAAATCTGTGTAAAATAATTAGTGCCATTTTGCCTCTTCTAATTTTGAAAACAGGAGCTACAAAGTTGAAAATATAATTAGCGGCAATTAACAGAGCTTGACAGATGATTATTAAACTTTTTATGCCACACTCCTTTAAAGAATGTATTTGGGCAAAACGCATCCCAGATTTTCTGACCCTTGCTTAACCAAAGGTCAGTGGCGTTCCCCTGACAGCAATAAGCACGATTCATTGTACCCCCACTTATTCAAAGCATAAGTGCTCCCAGAGGTTCTAGAAAATTCCACATTACTGTTTAGAGTGATGAACTCACTTGACAGTCATAGACAAAAAATAGATCTCTTTTAGAAATATTTTGAGCTACCCACTGACTATTGAGTTTAAGGAAAGCTAGTTTGGTAAACACACACACACACACACACACACACACACACACACACACACACACCTACCTTGTTAAAAGGGAAGACTTTCTCATCTTCAGAATGAAGAATTATGAATTCTTCAAAATGATAATTCCAAATGTAATATATTAATTTATTAGTTTTTCTTGTACTACTGTACACCTCAACTCTGAATTTAAGAGCAAGCTAGCCTAATTCTATGCATTTAGAGAGATATGTTAAAAACAAAAGGTTCTAGTGGAACCTGCCAATTTTATGCAAACTGTACGCTGAAGGGCTAGAAAAGCATTTTCCAGATACTGGAATAAGAAGCAGCCCTGCGCAGAATTCAAGACTAATCTCCAATTTCTAGGTAGCAGTATGGAAAGGTTGAAGTATCAGGGTGGTCAGGTGCCTAGGGTTGCTTAGAGCTGCATCAAATTAACCCCAACATGTTCAAATTTCACTTGAAATGCTAGCTTCTCTTTAACAAAGGACTACAGTAAAGAGAAGAAACTTCCAAATTACTTACACTACTAGAATGACAAGAGCAACTAATCAAAACTATATTCACTCCTAATTAAATTATATCACAAAGCTTTTTTTTTTTTTAAGTGCGGCTTAATAAGCTATCCTACAGCTACTCCTTCTCCTGCCTTCATTGTTTTCCCTGCACTACTATTACCAAAGGCCGAGAGAATTTATTTCAGACTTTTAAGAGCTGAACAGCAAGCAAGGCGTTAAAAGAAAAGGGAAGATTACAAGCAACAAGTAGTATATTAAAAAAATATAACCTTACATTTTACAAGAAATCTCAGTCTCCCACAGTGTGCTTTGGGGGGGGGGTGCAATTGTAAGGTGCTTTCCAATTTTTTTTTTTTTTTTTTGCATTTGGGCATTTTGAAAGACAAAACAATGGCTGAACAGTATCTGTAATCTCAGCAGGGCATATTTTTTTTCTAAAAGTAAAATGTACGTTTATAACAGGGCTATTTTTCATTAAAAAAAACTTGTGCTCTGTACCAGGAGGCCTGCAGTGTGTGCGTGATTATTTTAAATAAACAAACATGCACAGAGACAGAATGTTCACATGTGAATCAAAAAATATTTTTTGAAAGGCAGTTGGATTAAATAAATTTAGCAAATGTGATTTCGTCATCTTTTGATGCAAATACATCCTTTCAAATTCAGATTATAAACTGTATTTAGAGGCAAAGCATATTAAACTGTTTCACATTTAGCAGTACTACGAATGCATTGTACAGTACTTTTCACTGTAGAAAATAGATAATACTGATGCAGAAAGCTTATTTATATTTTCTGAGGGCCATTAAGACATTCAGTGAAACCATATGAATTGTTATGGAATGCAGAGATTCCTTCATACAATCCATGTTTCAGTCTCACTCCTGTCATTCAATTCTAGGCTCCCAATCCAGAGGGTTTTTCCACATTTGCAGTGATGCAGGAGCACTTGATAAACTTCTCCAGTTTTCTTTTGATAAACTTCAGCTGTCTCATGTCACACTGCAGAGCTGCTTTTTAAACTCAAGGAACTTTTCAACGTTTCCTGTGATAGGGTGTGAAGGCTTCAAATTGGAACATCTGTGCACTGAACCTGCCACGTGTATGTCTGGATTAGGGCCCACGAGCTGCAATTCTTTAACCTCTTACTCTAGAACAGCAGTCTATCTTCAGGAGAGTTACTTTGACGTGAATTAGCATTGTACTGCAACACTATGTAACCGTCCATGCATATGACACTACCCATATCTTTTGACTAAAACAAAACGTGTCAAAAAGGAGTTAAAAAGTAAAGGCAATTAAAATGGAAGTATTTTGCCTACACCAAGTTGGGGAAAATGTTAACTTAAAAATAAAATAAAATGCCGAGGTAGCTAGAAGAGTCAGCTTAAACAATTGTACTTTCTATATAGTATTGGCTAAATGACTTCTCTACAATAAACATGCACACACCAAAAAATGCCAAGCAAAACACAAAATGAAGTTGTCTGGTTCAACATGCGACCAATTCGTCTTTTTAATTCTGCTACCTTGGTTTCTGTATTTAAATAAACCGCTTTGCAAGTGTCTTTTGTTGAAAAGCAGTATGTAA
Source organism: Lerista edwardsae (assembly GCA_029204185.1). Taxonomy (NCBI): domain Eukaryota; kingdom Metazoa; phylum Chordata; class Lepidosauria; order Squamata; family Scincidae; genus Lerista; species Lerista edwardsae. The sequence continues at coordinate 11,553,537 of JAJKFI010000045.1, read as the reverse complement.
ATACAATATTCATATTATTTTGAACTTACAATATTCATATTATTATTTTGAACTTGTCTGTATTACTGTCTAACAAATACAGTGCGTATCCCTAGACTGTATTTCAGCTTTAGTTGTGTGCAGCAACTAATGGCTCCACACAGGGATGCACATCCCCACTGAAAGGTGTATCCACCCAGGTTAAAAAGGACCAGGATAACAGATAAATGTGCATCTCCTTCCTTGTCGGCTGCATACATGAACTGCCTGTGTTGGATCTCATTGTTTCAGTTTCTTCTATAGATTTTGTAAATAATGCATACTGACTCAGTAAAATACCGTATATACAAGAAAGCTAAGCTTTTATAATTAGTTCCTTTTATTCCATGGCAGATTACTTATGAAACTGAGGGGAGTTTCAAAAATGGTTTGTAATACAGCACAGAGGAAGCTATTCAAAGAAAAAGAAAGTAGCTCAATGTTTCCCATTTTCCATATGGAAAGAAATTTCTTTAATTTGTCTAACTTTGGGGACAGGAAGCCATTTATTTTTATGTAAACTGCTTTGTGAACTACTCTGTTCAAAAGTGGTATATAAATATTCTTTTTACACACACACACACACACACACACACCCTACCTACCTTACTTTAACACAATGGGTGGCATTCTGCCCCTAAATTACTAATACATAAGCTAACTGACCACATGGATTTATTAATGTGTAATTGTGGGCAGAATTACTCCTTTCAAGCATACACTTTTACTGTTATTTTGTGAAGATTGCTCACTTTTCACTTCTGGCATAAAGTTGGAGAAAACTGAGCTGGGATGATTGACTGAACCATTCTAGAAGTTTTTTTGTCATAATTTTTGCCTCTGAAAAGGTAATATTTCACAAAGTGGCATTTTGGAAGATGAAGTTAAATACAGAGTTCATCTAAACAACTACCAATTTTCACACAGACCAACAGCCCACAAGGAATGTAGGTTTAGCAAAAGTCAATTTAATACATGAGAAAGTGAATGCAGGCACATTGCTACAATCTAACCAAGACACTATCCTACAGCCTAAAAACATGGCTCAGTTAAAACATGGATTTCTCCTCCATGAAACCGGTGACTTCCACCACCATACCTTTTTCTTGCAAAGGTGATGTTTCTTTGTCAACAAATGACTACTACTTTGAGCCTTCAAATTACTGTGCATTCTTGAAAACAGCTGCCTCTTTGTGACACACTATCTAACAATATCTTCACCCTGAATATAGTATCATGCAGAGATAGTTAGCAGAGTGCACAAACAGAAAACGAGTTCAACCCCTACTCACGGCAGTTTTAGTATAACACCCAACTGAAAACATTTTTGCCATTTCCTAGCAATATGGTTTCACATCTCATTATATTGTTAACTGATAAATACTCCAGAAAATAAAAAGAGTACTTAAGTACTCCTTAGGTTGTCTGAAAAGTAGACAGGAAAAACACAAAATCAGGACACATTCAAACAGACAAAAAGACTTGTGTATAAGAGTTCCCGTCCCTTGTTATTTGAGGCTCTGAACAGCTACAATGAATGATCCTTGTCCTGATGGACAGCCAAAACATGTAAGCTGAATCGCGCCATCTCGCCGCTTATTCAGTCTGGATAGCTGATACAACCTCATCTCCTTTCAAAAAAACTTTTTGACACTAGTCCTGGAAAGGAAGGATTTACGCTAAACTCCCTTTCAACGCCACAAACGTGTTTTTGCAATTAAAGCTGCCCAATTACCATTGACAAGTCCAAGTCGGCAGAACATAAGCCTGTGCTGTTCAAATGCTCTGCCTCTTAGTGCCTCCAGCAAAAATCCACAGGCGGGGGGGGGGGGGGGGGGGGAAGAACGATATCTCCTCTCATCTAACAACTTGCTTGGTATTGCACTGCACATCTTTTGGACTATTTGAGTGTATGGAAAGAGTGTTTCCCTCATTTTAATTTCCTGGCTGGAGGCCCATCCTATCAAGGTTCTGCTTCTTCATGCAAACAAGATACATACCAAGCACACGCATAAAAATGATACATCATGGCATCCCCATTCTTTTAATACACTTGAATTACCTATTAAAAATACTTAAAGAAGCATTTCTTCTCCCAGGTTCAACTCATACACAGATGAATTTAACACATCACTCCTTAGAACTTTTTCTGCCTGTTTGCATGGAGAAACCATGGGATTCACATTTCCAATGAGGTGGAGGAAACTGCAGTAAGCGGCCATTTTCTAACTCACATTTAGCCAGCCTGAAAATCATTTTGTTAATACGGACTGTACATGTTCACCTCTGCTTGATACACTGCTTCTTCAAAACTCCTCATAGCCAGTGCACAAAATTTCATACAGATGACTTGTCCAGCTGAACTGAAGTCTAATGAAACTGTCCCACCCCCCACAAGTTAGTTCCCTTCATACACAGAAGTGTTGGTGGATTTTGGATTTCAACTGAACAAACATTTTTAGATTCATTCTACATTGTCTTTAAGATTGTATATAAACAGCTCAAATTGCATCCATGAGTAAGCTTTTATTTTTAAACACACACACACACACACACACACACACACACACAGAGAGAGAGAGAGAGAGAGAGAGAGAGAGAGAGAGAGAGAGAGAGAGAGAGAGAGAGCATGGACTTCAACCATCAGTGCACCATAGTGAGATAGTAGCAAGAAAGATGCTTCACTGACAGCGTTTTTGCAGAACTGAAATTCTGTTTAAGTTTTTAGGCATACAAAATATGTATCTAACTAAACAAGGAAAAAAAGGAAATAAAAAGAGCTGGAGAAAAGTTCCATTAGGAGTTTTTTTTAAAAGAACACCACCACTGCTACTACACATAGAACATGAAATATGGAAACACTTGGTCCTGGTATGTTTATGAAATAAAATAAAAATTGAAGGACAATCTGCACCATGACATAATGTTAAAATATTAAAAAGTCAAGGATGAATTTTTTTGTATGATTAGTCACATATGGCAGTCTAAAAACTCAGAATCACAAGTAAAATTCATGTTTTAGACATTGTCTGAAATGAGTTTCTTCTTGCCAGTGTCTTTGCCACAAGACAGTATGTCAGCAGGATAAATTTGTCCCCTTGCCTGATGAGAATATTGTTCATGAAGCCACGAGAAATTATTTCAGCTGTGATTTTTCCAGAGATGGGTCACATATAGTCTCCACAGCAGCATCACAGAAAGCTGGCGTGCTTTCAGGACTAACAGGAGTGTGGAGTATTTCACACATTGCATTACAAATTTCGGTTGCCATTTATGTTTTCCATTATTTGCAAGCATTTTTGCCATGTTCATCCCTATATATTGTTACACGTAATCTAAAAACAACTTTGGTGAATATCTTTAAAAACCCTGGCATGTCCCTGACACATCAAGTAAGGAATTTTCTTAAGCAGATATCAAGAAAAGGAAGCATCTTACCATGTCACCAGGCTTTACAGAAACTGCCACCACTGCACCAGGCATAGGTGATCTTAAGATGCTCGTGGTATCCTCTTCCACTTTCTCTGGCATGTACTTGCTCAGCTCTGCAGCAAGCTTGGTCAGTATATGCAACTTGTACTGGAGTGGGGAGACACAAGAATGGAGAAAAATGTGGCAAAAGCAAAAGGGGTTTTCAAGCATGAAGATATAAACTAATCCAACTGTCACAAGATATAGCAAACTCTGTAAGTATATAAAGGTAAAGGTTTCCCCACGACCAAATGGTCTAGTCGTGACCAACTGTAGGGGGTGGTGCTCATCTCTGTTTCTAAGCCTGTAGAGCCGGCGTTTTGTCCGAGGACAAGCTTCCGTGGTCAAGTGGCTGGCATGACTCTACACCGTACCGCATGGAACGCCATTATCTTCCCATCGAAGTGGTCCCTATTTATCTACTTAACTCGCATTTAGGTGCTTTCGAACTGCTAGGTTGGCAGGAGCTGGGACAAGCAACGGGAGCTCACTCCATCGCGCAGTCTTGAACTCCCAACCTTCCGGTCAGAAAGCCCAGCAGCAGCGGTTTAACCCACTGCGCCACCACGTCCGTCTGTAAGTATATAAATACATGCTTATTACTAGCATATTCTCTACATGTTTTCTGCATATGCCTTGAAAACTAACACGGTTTGTATGTTTTTTTTAAACATGAAGATAATACATTTGGCAAAATTTGGTAATCTGTTAAAAACATTACTGTGTTAATGCAAAATAGAACATTTTTTATATTTTAATATTTTTAAATGTATAGTCACCCCTTGTTCTTACGTGAGGGTTACATTCCAGAGTGTGTGCATAAAGCTAAAATCGTGTATACTCAAAATTGCCTTGAAAATTGCCTTACATCCAGCAAATACATTCTGGCTCTTTAAAAATTATGATAGATGGGAACAAAAACCTATGGATGAACAGCAGCTTCATTCTCTAATCTCTGTGGGATGCATTTAGCAAATGGTTTCAGGGGTGTAATTGCTGGCACTATTTAAACTGCTAGGATTTGGGACTTTTTTTTTGGTTTGCTGAGCCAGCGAAGTTGAATTCATGTAAGTCAGTTGTGCCTATGACAAGGGGCAACTGCATATTATAAATTTTATGAAATACAATCCAAGATCTAACACAACCTAACCTTGAACTGATGCATAAAATATAGCAATAGGAACCAAATCTAAACTTTTTGCAAATTTTTAAGGAACTGGAAGTACAGGTGTGCCCCGGTATCCAATGATTTGGTATCCACGGTTTCAGTTATCCACCATGGACAACTGGGATACCATGGATACTGGGATGCCTATTACAAAGATAGGGGAACATTAAACTAATCTCTTTTTTTAACCTTACTGCAACAAAACCACTGATGTTCCCCAATCTTTTCAAAGGAGTCCCTAGTATCCACGGTGGGGTCTGGAACAGAAGCCCAGCGGACATCAGGGCATGCCTGTACTTTGTAATTTCTTCACCTAGCTCCACATCCTCTCTCGCTCTCTTTTACACACACCTTTACTAAAATGATTTTAAGATTTTACTAACACATCATATGCACTGGCTGATTTTGTGAAAAGGGTTTGAAAAAACCTTGCCCCCTTGCTGGCAGTCATACGTTGAAATTCACTGTAATGAATTTCTGTAATGTCTCTGTAGATGCAGAGACATTGATGCAATCAACCCAAAATGTATACCATAGTAAGGGCCCAATCCTATCCAATTTTCCAATGGTGATGCAGATGTAATGTGCCAATGGGGCATGTGATCATCTTGCAGTGTGGGGGCAGTTATGGAAGCCTCCTCAAGGTAAGGGAACAAATGTTCTCTTATCTTGGGACTGCATCAGTGCTGAAAAATTGGATAGGATTGGGCCTTCTGTTAACAAAAATCAGAACAAAAATTTCTGGGTACCTACATTTCATCGGACCTCACATGGACATTAAATACCGATATGCTAGTGAAGAAGGCGCAGAAGAGGCTGTACTTCCTAAGGGTGCTTGGGAGGATGAACCTTTCTCAGCGTCTACTTCTGGCTTACTACCGTAGCACCATTGAGAGTGTCCTTACATACAACATTTTAGTATGGTATGGGAGCAGCTCTGTAGGGGATAAAAAGGCACTACAGAGAATTATTAAAGTGGCCCAGCATACCATCGGGCTCCAGCTACCCACCCTTGAAGATATTTTCGCCACCCGCTGTTTAAGGAAAGCACATAATATCCTTAGAGACTTTTCCCATCCAGCTTACAACTTTTTTGAATTGTTGCCTTCTGGCAGAAGGTATAGGACTATTAAAACTCGGACAACACGTTTTAAGAACAGTTTTTACTCTAGAGCCATAACAGCATTGAACAATGAACTGAAGTACCAGTAGATAGGGGCAGTCGGACTGTATTATTTCCTATTGTGTGGATGTTTATCATTCCCTATTGTGTGGATTTCCGGTTGTGTATTATTTCCTATTGTGTGGATGTTTGTGTTTCAGAGGAGGAATTTTTTGAAGGGGGGCGGGGAGTGTGGGGATTGGGGGGGATTGTTGGGAATTCAATGTGTGTGTTGGTTTGGTCTCCGGGTGTCAACGAATTTCATTGTATTGTGTAATACAATGACAATAAATAATAATAATAATAATAATAATAAAAAAGATGTAGCTCCAGGTAACTAGCATAACTTAAAAATAATAGAACACAATGAATTCTTAGTTTGATATTTTCCTATGGAGCATCTACCTGTGAGGCCAAAAACAAAAAGGCTGCAGATCCTAGGCATCTCCTACTCTGTCCCTGATTCTTTCCCAGTTCCTCTGTGAAATCCACAGGATTTCAAGAAAACAAGCTTAAATTTAAAAACCACCCAAAAAACCCTCAAAAAGTAAAAGTCATTTTGAATAACAGTAAAAAATTTGCTGTGCTGTGCAAAATTCTCTACTTCTGCCTGAAATGATTATGCTCATTCATCCTAAGAACTGTATGGGGGAAAACATTACGTTTTTGGAGGAGAGGGAACACTAATTAAATCATCCTTAAGTCATTAAAAACTTATTTTCACATAAGACATCAAAAAGGGGTTCTGAAACGTGATCTTTGCATCAGGTTGCCTGTTGCTGTTTTCAATCTGAAAAGATATTTCACTCTGTATAGGCCAGTCAGCTTTCAGTTGCATGGTGTGTGTTTTTTAAGCCCTAGCCAGGGGAAGAGATATTGTGCTCAAAAATCCAGTAGATGGCAGCAGGTCTCTGTGAGAAACTTGTTTGTCTTTAGTCATTAATGGACAAAGGAAGTAAAGGACAAGTGTGCTTACAATAAAATGTTGCTGCTAGAACTGTGCATCTAATAATTGAATTTGCATTGAGATCAGCCAGTTTCAACATCTCAGCTTTTGAGTTTTTAAAAAATTGAACTTACTCTCTTAAAACACAGCCAGTGGGAGCACTTTCCCCACTCACAACCTTAATGTGGTTAAAATCACATTACCAGCTTTGATTATCTACAGGAGTGGCATTCAAACTTCCTGTCTCCTGTGACTTCGTTACATTGAGCCACATACTGTGGAATCTCTGTATTTTGCAGAAGATTTTGGGGCAGGCTTTAGGGTCACTCTTGGGGCCAGAGGCGTTTCTACAGGGAGGGCAAAGCTCTAAGTTTTGCAAGAAGCCTTACACTGTCATGTAAATCCCGCCTCTCCCTTGCTGCTGTAGCCAGTTAGCAATGCCAAGATGTTGCTGTTCCCTGTGAGGATTGGCTAAAACAGTGCAGGAGAGGAGTTATTTCCACTGCAAGCTAAGGCTTCTTGCAAAACTTAAGAGCTTTGCCCTCCCTGTAGAGACGCCACTGCTTGGGGCAATTCTCAAGTCAGCTTACAATCATGTAGGCACACATGTAGGGATAGAGAGAGAAATCCCATGTAAATTACTATGTGACGATGCAGTGACACAGGTGTGGGCTAGACTGCATCTCAACAGTTAATTTTAGCTGCTGGAGGTCTCCTCGGGGTAAGGGGACATTTGTCCTCTTGCCCCAGGTAAGCTCCAGAAGCTGCAACAGGTCAACATGAATCTGAGCCGGTGAATCTGCCTGCATTGATCAATGCAGGCGGAGTAGCCCAGGAAGGGGGGTTGTATATATTTCATGCACCAGGGCTGCCCGCTTCCTGGACCTGATCCACCCACCCACCACCCCGTCACTTTCCCATCCCATCATTCCCCTACCCCGTTCCACCCACCCCTTCCTGCTGTCCCCCCACTCACTTGCCCTGGACATACTGTTGCAGTTTCACATCTCACAGTACAGAACTGGTAGAAACTGGCAT
>JAJKFI010000045.1:11494088-11533559 GCA_029204185.1 Lerista edwardsae | reverse complement strand
TCCTCCTGCCCCCGCGGGGGCGGGGAAGACGGCGAAACGGACCGGAATGCAACGGGCAGGCTGCCGCTCACCCGTTCCTCCCACCCAGCGTTCCGGCTGAATGACAACGCTGCTCAGGACCCTCCAGGCTGGAACCAGGCAAAGCTGCCCTCCACTCCACCAGGGAATTTGACCCAGCATTCCTTGACCAGCAATAGTACTCCAGGGCAGCAATTTTCAAGGTTTCGAAACATGCAGAGATTTTACCCTGCACCCACCAGAAAAGATACCAGACTGCGGCTCAGGTTTTAACTGGGCCACTTTATTAAAATTCTATACAACATTGCAGCAGGGCAGGTTGGGGAGAAAACATCACCTTAGCCCCCAGCGGACGGGGTGCTAGATCGGGGAAAATGGCCCTTGCCGTCTACCTCCCCTGTGCGTCTCTAGGGTGAACTATCCGACTCGGGGCCGTACTCAAGTCATTGGACTGAGACAGCCTTTCATAGGCGCCCCCGAAGGGTCGAGGCAGCTGAACTGCTGAGCCCGCAGGACGAGCCTTGCGCAGCCTTGCCAGTCCAGTCCAGGGGCTTGCCAGCCAGCCTCTTCGAGCCAGTTAAGCACCATCAGAGCCGGAAGGGTCACCCCCTGGCCTTGCTGCCTCAGGTTGGACACCTACCCTACCCTGCGCGCATCACTCCAAGTGACCAATGTTAGAAACCTTTTGCTTAACACACACACACAAAAACCACCCTGTCCCATGACAGTCTGGGGTAAGCAGAAAAAAAATGCCATCCATGGCCAATCAGTATGATAGCAAAAAATTCCTACCCGGCCCTATAACCAGCGACCAGCTAATCACAGACTCTACGGGAGGGAGGGAGGGAGGGAGGGAGGGAGGGAGGGAGGGAGCGGGGGTCGCAGATCGGGCTGAACTGAGCTCCATCAGGAAGAAGCGTGCAGGCTAGAGCACAGCTCCCGCCTCCCCCAGCTCTGCAGCCAATGAGGAGGCAAGCCCCAGCTTGGCTGCCTGAGGTGGGGCGGGGGCAATTGGCCGTTACTGCTGCTAGCACTGCTGATAGACTTTTCTTCCTGTGTGCTCTTTGCCTCTTGTGACGTCACTTCCGGCTTTCGGGAGACTCAATTGTTTGCAGGAACCAATTGTCTGTCCCTCTTCCCCTTTCGGCAGAGCCAATTCGTCACTGCAGACAATTGCCCCAAGAACAGAGCCACATATCCCGGAAGAGTTTTTTGGCGATTTTCAACTGCTGGACTCCAAAATCCCCTGGCACACCTGCAGACCTTTCATGGCACACCCATGGGCCACAGCACATGGGTTGAATATAGCGGCTCCAGGGTCTAAAAGCAAGGATATCTCCCAGCCCTGTGAGGGACAGGCGTTCAGAAGGTTTCATGAGTTACACTTGTGTTTAATCAAGTTAAACTCCAACCTCAGGCTGGTGTCTTCCTTGGGGGTGGTGCAAGAATAATAGGCTACCTTAGAATGCCAGATGCAGGGGCGTGGCAGCCGGATACAAGTATTCGGTTGTCTTGTGTGTCCCCTGAGGCATCTATTTGGCCACTGTGAGAGACAGGAAGCTGGACTAGATGGGCTCTTGGCCTGATCCAGGAAGGCTTTTCTTATGTTCTTAGATCGCATTTAACACACAGCCATCACCGCTAGTAGCCATTGATGCTTCTGTCTTCCATGAATGTGTCCAAATCCCTTTAGACTGTTCTCTCTAAGACTGCAATCCTAACCTGGAGTTAGACAGGCACAGTTAGACCAGCAAAGTTTGTCTGGCACGAGGGCAGTGGTGTCATCTAAATGATTTAAGAACAGGTACTCACTTTTGATTGGCACGTGTCGGGACCCGCCCACCGGAAGTGACGTCATAAGCCAGAAGTGATGTCGTGGCAGGAAGTGACATGAAAAAAGCCCTTTTTGAGGCCTCAGATGATTTTAAACTGACCCAACAGTTGCAACAGTATTCCACAGCACCCCCAGAACATGTTAAGGAGGCCTGGCATCATGTTAAAACCCCAGAGCAACTCATTTTTCAGTGGCAAGGAAAGGCTCCGCTCTCTGCCTGCCTGCCTGGCTGGCTCTGAGAACATGCAGGCAACTCAAACCTGCAGGAAATTCAAACGTTGCAGAGGGCGGAGTCGACGAGTGGGCAGGCGAATGGGCGGGGCCAGCTGTAATCCTAGAAACCGGTACTCACGTACCCCCACGTACCCCCTGCATGACATCACTGGATGGACACCATCCTCCCTGACTCCAAGAGTGATCCAAACATGCTTTACGGTGGCCCTTGGGCCAGCCAGACTTTTCTGGCCTATGCCAGCCTAACTCCAGGTTAGGACTGTGCCCTAAATTGGGGGGGCTGCACAGCAGAAATTGGAGCCTGCTTAGCTCCCAACTGGGCATTCCAGACCTTGGCGATGATTTAATATCTGTGTAACAGGTGTGCCCTTAGAGATGGGCACAGCTACAGCAAACACCAGCATTTTGAGTCCTTAGCTCTGGGGTTTGCTCTGATATTCCATCCACAATATACAGTGCAGGTTTTCCCAGATGCTCCCACTGCCCCAAGCAGCTTCCTGCACCATGCATCTTTTTAAAAAGTGCTGCAAACTCTTAAGTGATCCAAAACAAATGACTCCCTACTTTCCAAGGTAAATAATTACTTTAATTAGCAAACAGTATTATATATGCGTAATTGATGGCGCAGAGCCCTGGGCTCGGCAGTTTGTGCAAATGAGCACACTGTGCTCTTGCACCATCATTTAGGTGTCTCTCTGCCCACCTCCCATCTCTGTTCAGACAGCAAAGCCACATGAGGCCCGTCCTTAATTCCCTGTCTTCCTGCACCAACGATGCGGGGGTGGGGTGGGGGTTCATTTAGCTAAATTCCATTTCCCAGTTGTGCCCCCAACTGCAAAACACGCATACTATACTGTGTGCAAACCATTTCAGGTCAAAAGATAGAATCATTCATTCACTCTGCAAACAATGCCTTGTTAATTGGGTAGTTAATGAGTATGGCCACCCAGTAACTGTGGAAGTTAATTTCCCACTCAACATCTTAGATAAATATTCTGTGACCCTCCATCACTAAGTGGCCAATCCAACTTTCTAGATCAAATGCAGCTGCGATGCAGCCCTGGGGGTAACAGAACAAACGTCCCCTTACCTTGAGGGGGCCACTGTGACTGCACCCCATCACAATATGCAGTGCACTTCTGGAATGGACATAGCTTGTGGTGTCAGCAGTGCTCTCCCTGCTGATTCCAGAGCACACAGGGTTAACCCCAGAACTGCTGTCCTCAGGAGCACAGCTGTAGCCTAGGCAGGCTAATGAGGGTGGTTAGAGGCAGAAGTGCTGAGTCACTCAGCAGGTGCAGATGGGTGTGGCTGATTAGCTGTAGCCTGCCCAGCAACAGTCTCTGATAGGCCTGCAGATGTATAAAGGTAGAGGCAGGAGCAGCACAGCAGTGTGGGAGGAGCAAAGTTTGGTGCAAGTGGAGAGAACAGTCTGACACACCTGCATCTGACCCATGTGCTGATGTGCATATACTACTGACTACGAGCTTGGATTCCAATTTGGCTTGGCGCAACTTGGTGCGACTGGCCTGGCCTGGCCTGGCAGACTGATCATTGGACTGGCCTATGGACTGCGGAACTCGGATCACGGACTAACTGAATTTTGGACTTTCTGGCTTGGGACTGACGTTGAGTGGCGTGGCTGCTGTGCTTAAAGAGGTAAGGCCCGGTCGAGTTCCCTCCATTACTGCACCAGGGCTGCTTAAAGGGGAAACCAGTCAGCCTAGTGTGGGCATCAGGGCCCTCAGGGAGGCCCAGCAGGGAGTTTCTGGCAGAACACTGGACAGATACAGCCAACCAGTAGTAGGATGTAAAGGCAACAGACCTCCTCCAATCTGTCCCCTAGCAAATCTGAGACTTAAAACCTGATCTTGACAGAAACAATATTATTTATTTACAATTAATATTTATTTATGTATTTGCAAAAAAATAACCCATTTCTTGTAATAAGGCAACCCTAACGAACAGCCTCAAGGCTTCAGGAGCTTAGTTATGTGACCCAATCTTCACCTGCCCCCACTACTTGTCACTGATGGACTTGGGGGGGGAACACAAGAGAAAAAAAGCCGCTCAAACATTTACCTCCCTACAAGCTAGCAAACTGCAGGGCCTCCGCTCTTTGCAGGGCATTCAGCAGCTATCAAATTTTTGAACAGCCTCAGGGCTTGATGCAATCAGTAATCTAATTTTCCCATCACCCACATTTTTATTGGAGGCTCTGTGGGACCCACCAGAAACCAGGTCCCAACCCACAGTTTGTGAAACGCGGAGCTAGTTAAATAACTGTACTTTCAATGCAAATCCTTTGGGGTTACCACCGATTTTCCTCCACATGACCCTACCTTCTTCCTTCTGTTTTTTAACCAGTTACTGAGTCATTAGGCGATCTATCCTTTTATCCCATTATTGCTACATTTCAATCAAGAGCTTTGTTGAAAGCTTTTTCAAGTCGAAGTATAAAATGTCTAGCAAATCACTCTGTATGTTGTTGACACTCTCAGATAATTCTAAGAGGTTGGATGAGGCAGCCCGACAAAGCACAGAGATGTGAAGTTTATTAACTAAAGGGCCCTAATGTGTATTACTGTACATGCTGTATATGCAGCTTCTTCAAACTTAGCAATTATCATTGTTATTACAACAGGATAGATTAATGCACAACTAATTTCAGTAGCTCCTCCCAAACGTATAACACAGTCCCAGTGCTGGTACACAATAAAGGAAGGAATTCCCATGTACCTGTCATGACACTCAAGTTCAACGGCTGGGATTTTGGTCACTTGGCTAATAAAGGCTGGTACATAATCCTTTTTTACCATTAGCAAAGCTGACAACTCCAAATAAAGGAGAGCTGGATCTATACAACCAAAGGGACTCATGAACTGGAAACAAATAAGAGCAGAAATAAACTATGTTGACTACTTGGAAATAACACCTCCCAAGTGTGCAGCTAGTTGACACGAATGGAAATGCACAGAGGAAAAAGAGCTGTGAAGCTGTGTAACAGCCCTGTTCCTAATCATTAATCACTTTTTTTCCCCCATGACCATTTAAACTAGCCCATTACAGCCTGCAGCAATAGGGTAACACTCCCATCACTTGCATGTCAGCGATGCTGGTGTTAACAGGAGAAAATATATGGTTTGTTCACTTAGGCTCAAGTCCCACAGCATTTGCTACCTTTAATTGAAAAAGGCAGTTAAACATGAAGTAAATCATTCTATTAGCTTAAGCTGTTTGATAACATCCAATTGATAGTGTCAATATGTTATGCTGACACAATCAATCACTTTAATAGCTCTTTGGCCTATGCATGGAGATTGGTTGTTAGTGAAAACACTTGGTTAAGTCTCTTGCTCTTACTCAACAAAAATAAAATCCAATCAGAACATCTTGATCAGAAAATAACTCTGCCAACGTCGGTAATATTAAATGTTCGAGTTCTACCATATTTTGTAATAGAAAGGTTACAGTAAGTCAGAAGGTTAGTTAGTAAAGGTTACTTCATGTATAACCCTGATACTTGGGTTATACGTGCAGGGGGATTTGGGACTGATCTTTAGTCTTGCGCCTCCTCTCCCCACACCCCACCATGGAATTTTCCACATGAATTGTGCAGGCCCAGGTTGTGTGATACGCTCACTCCTTTTTCATGACTGACAAATTATAAAAGCAGGGTTTACTATGTAGTCATTTAATTATATTGGCTGTGATAGGTAGGTTTATGCATGGGCAGCACAACTCCAAGGTTTTTTGTTTTCCCATGCTGCACTGTATGTATAAAATGGGAACTCATTTAGTTATTTGATTTTATTTTTAAACTGCTTTGTGAAGTGATATATATTACACACACACACACACACACACACACACACACAGAGAGAGAGAGAGAGAGAGAGAGAGAGAGAGAGAGAGAGAGAGAGAGGTTCTGTGTGAACCAGCTTACAGATGACAGAATTCCTGGTTGTTAAAATACAGGTGTGCCTGAGAATCCACGGGGGTTCCGTTCTAGGCCCCCTCCCCATGGATACCCCATGCCCATGAAAATGTGTAAAATATATGATGTGGCCCTCATACTGAAAAGACCCCTGCTTTAGGTATACCTTAGATATAAGGTAGGTTTCAAGGGTTGTGTGAACTGGCCATGTACGTTCTGCAAAAATAAGGTAAAGGTTTCCTCACAACTGAATGGTCTAGTCGTGACCGACTGTAGGGGACGGTCCTCATCTCCGTTTCTAAGCCTGAAGAGCTGGCGTTTGTCTGAGGACAAGCTTCTGTGGTCATGTGGCCAGCATGACTATACGCCGTAGCGCACGGAACGCCGTTACCTTCCCACCAAAGTGGTTCCTATTTATCTACTTGCATTTTTAGGTGCTTTTGAACTGCTAGGTTGGCAGGAGCTAGAACAAGCAATGGGAGCTCACTCCATTGCGCAGTCTTGAACTCCCAACCTTCTGGTCAGAAAGCTCGGCAGCAGCATTTTAACCCGCAGTGCCACCACGTCTGCAAAAATACAAACAAACAAAAAACCCACATGTAGATCAGTTCCATGTGGGGAATCAGCCAAGGCACTGGATGAGCTGCAGCCCCAATATTTTAAATGACACACACTTCGGAGAAATATGGGATTACATGTAACTTCCTGAGCAGCAGGATTCATTTAGCTGTTAATGAAAACGTAATCACTTTTTTTTAAAAAAAATGGCACCATTACACCGAATCATTAATGGAGTTAGAATGGGAGGCAGATATTCCTTTTTAAAAATCTGTTCAGTAGCATTCAAGAATGGATTAGATTTCTTAGGCACCCAGACAAGATTCAGAGGAGTGTTTATGTTCCATGAGTATATTTTGCAAATGTGACCAAGCTGACCCACTGCCCATCCCAAATTCTGCTGCACGTGCCAGCAGCCTCCCTGCACCAGTCATCCAGCACACAAGCACTCGCCTTATTGTTAAAAGCCTTTCATTCTCTTTCTTTGCAGCTTCTCAGAAAGTGCCAGGGTGAGAGGATCCTGTCCCTCTCCACCCAGCTGTTTTAAAAAAAGCTGTGGGGGAGGAAAGGCAGCAGCCTTCCACCCCTCCCTGAGTGCTCAAGAGAGTGCTTGGGAAAATGGTAGCCACTGAGGCAGTGGAGATGAAAGAAGAGTAAACTCTCCTCACATTTGCTCCAAATGCATGGTGGAGCAGCCAGGTGGACCAACTGCAGGCCAGGGGAGGTGGCGGCAAATACAGGCGTGGGATACCCTCTTTAAGTTTCTTGGCACTCTGAACCTGCCACCTGATGGGTTTTCATGTGCCTGGTGCCTTGGCAGCCCCAATATTTGTTCCACATGTCAAAGGTTTTCCATGTAAGATTTCATTGCTTTGGAATCCCCCAAGACAAGAAAATGTACTCCCTTAAAAAAGCGGGGAATCTGATCAATTCCTACAATGGTATCTATATTGTTCTAACATGCAAACAAGACCATAAAACTAGCTGTCCTTGCTTTCCTGGTACAGAAGGAAGCTCAAATATTCATCAGCACTTCTATTCCATTAAGAACTGAGCGTGTGTGTTTGTGCTTGTGCACACCCCTCCCTAATGGTAAAGAATACTAATTAAGCTTAGCTTATAGGTGCCTGCTAGCTTTCTAAGTAGTGGATACAAGCAGGTACATATGTTTTGCAGATCATTGACTGGCGTTAAGTGGAACTTTTAATGTTAGTAAATTAAGTCCACTGGCAATCAAGCATGTGAGGCCCAGGAAAGGAATCTGGGTTTGTCCAGAGGCATATGTGATGCAACAAGCCTGTGATGAATGACTTACAAGGAAACACTGAGCTTTAAAAGCTTTGTTATCAATTAAAAGAAAAAGCCTGACATCGGTTAAGACAATAGAAAGTTTTCCTTGTGGCATTATTCCTCAAGAATCTTAATTTTAAAATGACTAGTGTCTGGACAACAAACTAAATTGAATCAGATTCACATGGAAAACAATTAGTAGAATTAATCATTTCTTCCTTCTATAAATGCAGCTTGCATGTGATATATGGATGTTAACTTGAACTACCATTCAATAACTACAACATTCACATCTAAAACATAATGGCAAGAAGCTTAAATCCATACAAGCAGCAAGTTCAGACAATTTACACTGGACAGTAGATAGCAAACTGTACACCAAATTTTTGAGGAATTAAATGAACTATTAGGCTTCTGAGTACGACATGGCATGTTCACAAACAAGTCTATTAAATATAGCTGCCCAGAAGAAAAGGCTTGATGAGACCAGTTTTGGGATTCTGCAGATTAATATAATCAGCCATGCAAACTGCTTGTTCCAAAAACTGAGGCTCCTTATGTGATCATAAATGGTTAACCAGCTCCTTCCTGTTTCTGTCTGTCTTGAGGGTCCTTCTTATAAAGAACCTGCTTTTCTAGTACCTCACACAAATCAACTCAAAAAACACTCTGCTAAATGTCTTGCAGTCCATTCACTCTTGTAAACCATTTTTAGAACCATTTTACTGATTCATCTATGTAAATCTCTTCATGACCATTCTTATTGAAAAGTGTTCCCTAACCGAGATATAAGTTTCTCTGCTGCTGAGTCTACTTGACATACACCAGTGAATTTGCTGATGGAGGTCTGCACAGACCTGTGCTGTGGGATTGGGTCTGGAAAATTTGGCAGCTGCCATTAGGACTGGAATTTGGCAGCTGCCACCACCGCCATTGACCCTACAATGTGTGCCATATTGTTACGGCTACATCAGCGCTGGATAGGCCCTTAACCTACTGAAGGAGTAATGGAAGTGAGTTAAACAAAAGATGTGTGTTTTGATGACATAACTACAAAATATCGCTTGCGGTTTTGATGACTTTATACTGTGAGTTTGCAGAGTGGTGCAGAACTGTTCCTTGGTACTGTTGTAGGCAGCTACCTTCAAGAGCACAGTCCAGCTTTCAAAAGAATCAAACACAGTTTATTATCTCTCTAAAAAGGGGAAGGAGGCTTGTATCATTACTGTTTCTTCTAACTTAATACAATGTTACAGTATCCCAACTTCACAGCAGGACACAGGTAACTGGTGCAAATTAATACAACTTGAGGGTTGAAGTAAACTACAGGCTCCCGATTCAGAGGATGTATTTCACAGTGTTTACTTTGCTTGTTCCCCCGGAACTTCAATTTCACCTTCAATTTCATTCCAGGTTATGGTTAGATTTTATCACCACCTTGCCAGGGAGTATAGATCTAATCTCTGTTCGCTCTGCACAGTACAGGTACTATGACCCAGACAAACTATGTTATGGGATATGGTTTTTTTAACCAAAAAATCATTCCCATTCTGGCCTGCCCTTTTACCCAGTGACATATTATCCACAGTCTGAACTCCTGCGTAACTAAATGCCAACTTTCAACATGGAAGACACAATCCATGATAGCTGAAAGCTTCCCTGATTCCAGCTTCCATTCAGCTCCAGCAAAACTAAACTCCAACTACCCCGTTAAGTGCCCTCAAATATCCTTTAACAACCTTTATATTCTGCTCTCACTCACTTCCATCTTGGAACTTTGAATGCATGTTTTTCATTGGCTACCTTAAGCCCTGAATGTTCTATCCCTGGGATGGGAGACAATCAGCTTACTCGATTCAGATAGGTAGGACATTGCCCTGTCCGTCACAGATATATCAAAGAGAATTTCACAGTCTCTGGCTCTGCTGATGTTGTGCAGGAAACAAGCAAGCCTTGAGACTAGCACCTGGATCCCTCAGCTACAAAACTTACAAATTAAACTCTCCAACTTGATATCACCAAGTCTAATAGACATAGGCTGCAATCCTATATACACTTTCCTTTGAGAACACCCTATTCAACATGCATCTAAGCTGCCTATTCTTCCTTTCCTTTCTTGCATTCCAAAGTGGTTTGATTTGACAACAATATTGTGCTTACAATGGAGTCTAAAATTGATCAGGGCAACCTACGTTGAACCTACAAAGACAAAATATTTGCCCTGACTCTCAATGAAAGCAGGATGAACAGTTTTAGTAAGAAAAACATGAGGATAATTCCTGCTGAACACAATCTAGTGTGGACAATATGAATTTTTTTTCTTTTGTAATCCTCTATGATATGTATCTTTCTAAGCTTGCAATATACAAACTTATTTGTTTTAATTCAGTTCACATTAGAAATAGTTATTGTTGCAGGGAACATTACGTAAAGTTGCAAATATAAGTGTGCTTGTAACAAGAGAATTTTCAACTCTTTCCTCCCCGCTGAGCCAGTCTCCAAATTGAAGCTCTTTCTGCCAAGCATTTCACATTAAATTATGGAGTTTTCTCAAGGGCTAAAGAAAACAGTTATTAGAAGTGTGAGCTTTGGCCATTATTTCACAATTGAGTTAACCTCCATCCTCAGGGCAATATTTTGCAGCTGTTGTTTGAAGTGAGTCACATTTTTGTTTTTGTTTTCCAATTAGACTTAATTTTAGACTTTAATTTTAAGACACCGTACATAGATAGGCAACCTTTTTTTAAAACAATCATCTTTTTTCAGGTAATTGTAAATTTACACCTGATCATGGGATACTGATTTGATCAACCAAAACTGGAAAATGGGGGGGGGAGGGGAGAGGCACAAAATGGAGAAGAGCTGACATTTCAATATTTAATTGAAGTTGAGATGTGGTTTATGTATTCTGAACCGACAAAAAATAAGGCCAAGAATCAGTTCTGACTTATGCATTAATGCTTTTCCAATGCATTTATTATTTTGCTTTACTGTATGGCATTTTAACGTGTATTTGTGTGCATATTTTTATAATATTTTACATAAATGAAATGCTATCAATTTTCACATCCTTCACAGTTCAGCTGACAGATAAATCTAGAAAGCAATAACAATCTGAGCTTGACATCAAACATCTTGGTGTTGAGCAATATATGAGCTTTTACAATATGAACATGTTAACATACTGAAGTTGACAAGAGAACTTTCAAACCACATCCCCCTACATCTCCCAGAAATGCACAAGTGCTCCCTTGTAGGGGGGCTTGATGCTTCATCATGTGCAATACATCTTAGTAACAGGGTGAAGCTATTGACACATTCTTTAAGATGTGGTAAGTTCTTCTTAACAAGAACAATGAGTTGTACCTGAAGAAATATATGATTAACAGCCCAATACTATAATCCCCCCATGCAGCACTGCCAAAATGGCTACTGCTGCATCCTATGCAACTGAGGGGACAGTTGCAGAGGTCTACTCCGGGTAAAGGGAAAAATTGTTCCTGTGCGTGCGTGTGTGTTTTCTACTCAGACCTGTGCTAGCAAAATAGTTGGCCCATGGGACCCACAGGTCCATGGAGGACCCATGCTGCGGGATAGAGTCCAGGAAGGGGGTTGAGATTTGGTGGCTGCCACTGCCACCAAACTCACCCCCTTCTTGGACCTAATGTGTCCATCCTCCGCCCCCGATCCTTGGCCAGTTTTGCCCCCTCCCTGCTCAATTCCACCCCTACTCCTTCTTGCCTACTTACCTGATCCAGCAAGCGGCAGGAGAGGTGATGGTGCGGTTGGGCCTTTCCCTTGGTGCTTCTAGCAGGGTGCCAAGTAGCATGCTACCCAAGTGTCTTCCATGACTGGCGCTGACAGCTTTATATCAGTCAGCACCAGCAGAAGAGGAGAATCAATGTGAGAACGTGAGTATAGGATTGGGCTCTTCAGAGCAATCCTATACACATTTACTTGGAAGTCTAACTGTATTAAATGGGCCTTACTCTCAGGTTACAAAAGGTAGAATAACCTTCTTTGGATACAACATAATTAAGGGCCAATCGTATCCAACTTTCCAGGGCTATTACTGCTGCAATGCAGCCCCAAAGTAAGGGAACAAACATTCCCTTATCTTGAGGCCTCCATGACTTCCCCTGCATTGCAGGATAGAGTGCGTGTCCTGTTGATATGGCTTCATCGGTGCAGGAAAATTGGATAGGATGTGGCCTAAAAGCCTTATTTCAAGTTTTAAAAGGCAACAAAACTCTGGACCTGGCTGGAACTTGTCTCATGATCTTAAATAGTTTCATGACTGCTCATTTCTAATGAATCAATAGAGTATAATTAAATAACTTCTCAAAAGTAAGTAATTTATCCTCTGCTGTGCTAATTTTAATGATAGAATCAATATTGTTTACCTGACAAATGTCCCTGTGCTTCACACGACTGATTCAACATCAGCAGGTAAATATCAATGAATGCATTCCACAGTAGTAAATGAACACAATAAATGTCCCCCAAAATGTATGTTTGTGGAATGTGAATAGTTACTGAAGTGAGAATCAGCTTCACTCATAGTATCTCCTCCTATTATGTTCACCGACACTGGTTCATTTCTACTGAACGCAATAGGATTACAATGATTAATTCACATCTTTGTGAAGCTTTTGACCCACTACTTCAAAAAAAGGAGGCATGTGTTATAATGAAAATATTCTTGTAACAAACAAGTGAAAGAAAACCCTACCACACTTATAGCCTTTTTACCCAGCTAAAGACATGATCATGAATATATCAAATCTCTTTTGTGGCTCACAAAACATTCAAACATTGTTTATTACACAGCTTGATTTTCTGCTGCTCAATATAAAAGAGGGAAAGTGAGAGGCTAGCTAAAGATAACCCACCCTGCACAGGGCATTTACGTCACCAGTGAGTGACTCAAAGGATAGCCAGGAATAAGGCAGAAGCAATCTCTCTGATGGCAGAAACTTTATTCCAAAATTGAGCCCTGGCATTGAAAGCATGGCTGAGCCCTGAACAAATTAAGCCCTGCCCTACACACTGAAGAGGACCCAAGTTAAAAGTTTAACATCTCTGCACCAATATTAATGTCAAGTCTGACCCCTCTGACATAGCAAGTTTAGCAAATCTCCTTAATGACTAGTTCTATTATGAACTAACTGTAAAAGAATACAGTTCATTATATAACAATCACAAGATGTAAAAAAGAAAATTTGAAGCGATAGCCCAATCCTAAGCTATGCTGGTGCAGCCAGGTCAAATAGCCCATGCTGCATCCAATGTAACCCTAGAGGCAGCTGGAGGATTCTTCTAGGTAGGAAATATGTCCTTTTATGCTATGCCGAGCTCCATCCATGCCTATAGGCCTTCTCGGCTCTGCCAACTATTTAGCTGATGTGGTATGTGTATATGGCTACCTGGCCCGGGAAGACGTTTAGGGTATAGAAGAGGAGGCATCCACTGATCCTGTCCACTCTCAAGACCTGATCCTCCCCCATTCCCCCCTCCTCACCCATAAATATCCCCTCCCCATCTCCCTCCATGCTGTCTCGCCCGCAGCACCGGCCAGCACAACCAGCCAGCCAGCTGGTGCAGGAATGGGATGTGGTGCCAGCAAGCTGGTGCAGGATGTTGGGCCAGTGCTACCAGCTCATGAGTCATCACAAATGTGCCTCATGGCACATTTGTGACAGTCTGAACGGGTGCAAGGATGGCTGCGCCAGCTCAAGCCAACTTTAGGATTGCACTGTGAATGTTATTAAAAATGTTCACAGTTTGAAGAGAGACTGCTTTTCCCATTAAGCCAAGGACAGACTAAATGAAATCAGTAAATGAAAATAGACTAAATGAAATCACTCAAACATGGCATCAACTATGTCAGTATAAATTTTCAGAATCGCGAACATATGAAATGGTATTTTAATTGAGTTTACCCTCAGAGAAAAAAAGAATAAAAATAACTGGTGGTGTTGAGATGTTTTACTTCCCACCACTAAACTGGTGTTAGTCTTCCAGGAAAAGGGCCATTTCTAATAATGTCTACAAAATATTTCGACCACACATATTGTCACATCGTCATAATATTTTCTTTCAAGGAACAGCAAAACATGGATAGTAAAAAACAAATAAGTCTCCAAAACCCAACCAGCCACTGACATCCACAGAACATAGTTTTGCTGAGGTCAGTGAAAATTCTGCATGACCTGCAAGATTTCAAGAATCCAGTTGCCTTGTTAAAGATCGTACTTCTCAGGGTTCCTTTGGTGTGTCACAGAGACCCATTTCAATTAAACTGGCTTAGGTGGGAGTGTAGACAAGCCAATTGTGGCATTTTCCCCACCAACTGGTTGTTGTTGTTCAGTCGCTAAGTCGTGTCCGACTCTTCGCGACCCCATGGACCACAGCACGCCAGGCCTCCCTGTCCTCCACTAGCTTCCTGAGTTCACCCAATTTCAAGCTCATTGGGTCAGTGACACTATCTAACCATCTCAGCCTTTGCCGCCCCCTTCTCCTTTTGCCTTCAATCTTTCCCAGCATGAGGGTCTTTTCTAAAGAGTCCTCTCTCCTCATGAGGTGGCCAAAGTACTTGAGCTTCAGCTTCAGGATTTGTCCTTCCAGGGAGCAATCAGGCTTGACTTCCTGGAGGATTGACCAATTGTCCAGGGGACAAGTCCAGGGGAGTCCAGGGAACTCTCAAGAGTCTTCTCCAACACCATAATTCAAAAGCATCTATTCTTCGGCGCTCTGCCTTTCTTATGGTCCAGCTCTCACAGCCATACATGGCTACTGGGAAAACCATCGCTTTGACTATGCGAACCTTTGTTGGCAGGCCACCAACTGGTAAGATATGCCTAACGCTTCCCTATTTACTGTCATTCATAATAATGTCAAATATAGAAATGGTTCTTTGCCACCTGTCAGCCATTAAAAATCATCGTGTTTGGCAAAATAGTATTTGACTTTGGCAACTGACAGGACTCTCTTTTTTTTCCCACAGAAGCTGGTGCCCTCATGTTTTGAGCTGCATGCAACATCACCTTGTGTTCTGGAGGTCCCATGCAGCGATCTAGATAACAAAGCTGGCACGTTTTATCTACTACTATCCCTGAACGAATATGCTTTTAATTTTGGAGAACTCTATCCAGCTGAAAATTCACAGTTGTATGACCAAAGTCAGTCATGTAGAAGGGCTGTATTCTTTTCTCTTATGTTACCTATCCAGTTCTCAAGTTCAGTGTATTCTTCTCCTATTTATGGGCTTTTTTTTACAACTGATCTGCCCAACTATTGGAGAACCTTCAGTGGAAAAACATCACTGACTTTTTCACAAGGGGACACCAGTTCTTCATATAGATAGTCTTTGTACCAAAAATGATCCTCCTGAGCCATTACTGGAAGAAAGAGGATCCAAGCATACTGTCTGTGACTCCAGACTGGAGGATTCAGTCTGTGGTCCAGGCGTCCTGATTACATCTACACCATTTGCTCTCCTGGCTGGATGCCTTGCGAAGAACCTTAAAAACTGATGATTTTCTGAAGAGGCAAAGAGATCCGATTTTGGGACTTAATTGTTGAGTCCAATTTGGAACAACTGTTTTCTGCACAGTCAGTTCACTGTAAGGTTCAATGCTCCACTCTGATCTCAAGGGCACAATATGAATCTATGCCTAAAATAGGAGCAGGTGGAATCAGAAATATCTTTGGACCCCCTGCTAACTCAGCAAGAGGCACTTTTTCACATTTTTCAACTCCTATATTTAGCCGAGGTGGGGAGTAACTGGTGTTCACACCAGCAGTGTGTCTTTTTTAGTGGCTGTTGGTGGTATTCTGCATTTTTTTTTAAAGATTGTAAGCCCTTTTAGAACAGGGAGCCATTTAACTTTGTTATTATTATTGCTTTGTGAACTTTTTGTTGAAAAACTGTATATAAATTTGTTCTAAACTTTTGCTGTTTCAGACTGAGGGATATGTAACCCCCTTTTCAGAGCAAGACTGTTTCCTGATCCCAACTTAAGGGGACTTCCACCATTCATATGCAGAGAAAGATCTAGAACTTGGACAATGTACCAATTAGGACCAGGAAGCATGAGACAATGGAAATAGTGTACATTTACGAAGAATTTCATAGTCTCTGATGACATGGTGGGTAAGCATGAAATAGTAGTAATTTTACTGGGTTTGTAAAAAGTTTAGTGCAATTAATAAAAAGGACAAAATACAACATGGTGGAAGTTAACTTAGAATGAATGATCCCTATTTTATTATTTTCCACATTCACTGACCTGCTTTATTCTATACTTGATCAATTTTCTCAACCTGTATGTTACTGGCTTCTTGTATACCAACATATTCAAGAATTTGAGCCAACTGGATTTTGTTAAAGAAAATCAATATAAGCATTCTCATCAAGTGCTTAGTCTTAATGCAATGGTAGAACAATTTAAAGGTAATTCTGAACAAATAATTTTCAAAATGAAATATAGGACTGTTCATTTACGACATGATTTTTTTAATCTGAACAATCATTTCATCAGTCCAAATTATATTGCAGCCATACATATTTCAGCATATCTATGTAGCATAACATTATGCAGCTGAATTTTTTATGTTATGCTGACAATTTTACTACCTCTATATTGTGCTATATCTCCTTTTTATAGTATATAACAGACAAGTGAAATGCCAGTAAGCAATAATATTTAGAAATGTTGGAACATACTATTAAATGGTGTCTTGGAAACACTGCACTAAATGTTAAATATTAAAAGAGGAAATTGTAAGGCAGGAGAGTTGTTCCAAGAGGTAAGGTAAGAGTGGATTTTGGCTGCCAAGTGTAATATTGACTGTCCTCATCTCAACTTACAGTTTTTAAAAGTAGTAAGTTTCTTGCTCTATATGCACAGAGTTAAGCTTAAGGAGGTGTATGCTGATGTAGTTGATGGATATCTATAGACAATATAGAAATCAAAACCAACATCTTCAGTTTAGGCTAGGAACGCACTGTCTAGCACTGATGTACCCCAATGGATCTGTGCACCTGACACAGCTGAAGTTTCTGGATTGTCTTCAAGGGCAGTCCCACAGCAAATCATAATGAATTAGACTAATATATATATAATGATTTGGCAACAACATGGTGACTGAGGACTCCTGCCTCAACTTTGTGTCTTCCACTTACCTGGCAGGAATGATTACAATTCTTCAAAAAGAGAGAGTTCATTTTTATTATAGGAGACTCAATCACATTGTGTCCCTTCCCTACTTTTAGAGGATGATCAGATGACCCTGTTTGTCAGACTGTTCCTTATAATGAATCAAAATGTCAGGCCCTTATTTGAGAAGTTCAATTGATTCTTGAAACACATTGTGAACTTGCTAATAATTTAAAGAAGTGGCAGGGCTCTTTAAAGCTGCAGCTTCGGTTTTACAAACAAAAGCAAGCCACCTGAGACCAATGAGGACAGGATATGAGCTACTTATAGCAACCAGTGAACAAGAATAGCAGGAAGGCTGCTTATTTTGTTGCAGCAAAAGCCTTTGAAGCAAACTATTAAATGTTATAATACTAAAAACAAATCTTTGAAGGAAAGTTATCCTCTTCTACATGATGTCCCGTCATGAGAGCCCTGGTTCTTTTTTCTTTTTTCTTTTTCTTATTTGTAACAGTGACACTCCAATTTGTTTTCCTGAGCAACTTGGCTGAGCCACTATCTCTGACATCAACAGGAGTAATCCAACTGAAGTAAAAAATATTAAGCATTTTTATACTTTCAACTATTTTAGCATCATAGCAATATTACTAATATGCTGGTTTTTCTGCAATTGGGATATAATCACAATAAATAAATCCAAATCTAAGTTGGAAAGGCAACACATACAATTGTACAGTGAAATCATTTTCAAGGAGAAGCACAATTACTTCAATCTTCAACATGCAATTTGGTAAGGATCACATTTATGCAATGTTCCTTTCTTTTCTTTTTATATAAAATCAACACAAAAGCATTAAAAAAGGAGAAGCATAATTACTTCATACTCACATTTTAATCAAAAATATTTATTAATTGTAATGTTTTTTTTTGTTCTGTTGGTTTAAAACCATTCTCTTTACCACTATCACTACTATTCCATCTTTTGTGCAAGGTAAACCCCCTCCCCTTTACCATTGGTATGGAAAACCTGAGAACAGCATCAAATAATCATTATTATACATCATTAAATAAAGTCATAGAATGTTAATGCAAACATCCAAATACAGCTGGTTAGAAACCGTAAGAGTCTGCAGCTTCATGCAAAAACATAACTTGTCCCCAGAAAGATTTAGTGATATCTTTAAAAACTTGCCCACAGGAAGTTAGTGATGTCTTAAAAGAACCCAAGTTTGAATCCTAGAGTATCAGCTATTACCAAATTCTGAAAAAAGGCAAACATAAAAATCATAACATGGTACGGCATTTCTGTTAGTCTCATTCAGAATAAAACTCAATATGATGCAATTCAGACTTGGAAAACTCTTTTTTTCTATGGGTCAGTTCATCCATATACACTTAGCAGTGAGCACCTGTTACAAAAGTGCTCTTTCCCATATACAGTGTTCTTTCCCCCCCCCCATTCCCCTGCTTTGTAGTAGAGCTTTGCTTTGCAGCATACTTTCTATTATGACTCCTGTATAAAATCTCAGGTGAGAGTCAGTGTTACTAATCAGAAGCAGGAGGAGGCCTCATTAGGGGGGAGGATAAAATCCCCAAGGAAAGCTGAGTTCTTGGCTTCCTTTAGATTATTCTGAGGAAGAGTCAGAGAGAGAGAACCTTCCTTTGTTGTCCTACCCCTGCTTTTGGCTTTAAAGGGCAGCCATCTCTACCTACTTGCTTGTTGCGGTGAGTAGGAAGACAGCAACAAAAGTGGATCATTTGCAAGGAAGAAGGCAAGGAAGTGCCATAGGTACGGCTAATTATATTACCCTATGACTGTTTACTTGGAAGTCAGTCCCAGGATTCAGTGGTGCTTACTAGCTTGAGGATGACTGGCAATGCTGGAGTTGGGACTAGTGTGGCTTTTTCCAGGAAGAAACCCCTGCATTGGACTGAACGTGTAGTTGCAAATTCAATCTGGATTGAAACTCACAAATGTTACTCACAGATGTATATACCCACAGACTAACTACACATCTTGTGACCGCATTGGAGAGACTAATGGTTGGACTCAACTGCCTATGCTCCATCTCCCCCACTTTTACAAAATACACACACAAATTAGTGTTGCTAATTTAAGCTACTTCCTCCCACACTAGGCTTTTCTGTATGGAATTACTCAATGTTTCTCACAAAAGTGCAAATTAAGTAACCCAAGTGTTGTCATAGATACATATTTTAAAAGATTAAGCAACAAATGTATGCACAAATCTGTTAAAAAGGTTTCTCGCTTAGAATACATAATACAGAAATATTAATATTTATCATTACAAACCTAAACTTTAAGAAATAGCATATTTTTAGTAAAAGGAAATCTTTTTGCGGTTTGGCTCTAAATGCTTAAAGCTCGTATGCAGTTCAAAATAGGGTCAAATATCAAACTAGCAATTACTCTTTGTCTCTTCTGCAAGTCTTGTCCCCGAGTAGCTGCTGTTCAGATTAGTTACTATGATCAACAGCCTGTTTGCTGATGAGAATAACAATGAAAACGAAAGTGCCTATTTTTTGTTATTTGTAGATGTTTGGAGGCTTGGGAAGCCCTCTACAGGAGTCCCCATACTTACTTACTCCCCAGGATTGTAGTGCTGGCTGTAGGCAAGTGAAAAAAAACACCCCTCCCATCCCCAGCAACAACACAATCCTGGGGATCACATCACTCACGGTCAGCAATAGGAGTGGTGGGGCCCAATACTGGGCATTGCTGTGGGGCCGCCACCCAACCTGTGGGGGCCCCCACTCACCAAGAAGACTGCTGTTAGTGCCACCACGAAGAATGGCACATGGAAATAGTTGCTGAGGATATGATTACGTCACTGGCAACTGCTTCCAGCTGGCCCATTCTGGGCCGTTCAGGTGCAGGTGGGAGGGCCCAAAGCAAAGCTGCTCTGCTTGCCCCACTGATTTACAACCCATTGAGATCCCAGCTGCAGCAGCAGGCAATATGCTCACCCTGCGGGGGTGGTGGCCCCTGAAGCACAGGGCCAAATGTGACTGCATTGGTCACATTGGTTTAAGGTCGGCCCTGACATCATGGTCTTCCCCCTCCCCGCCTCTACAGTTGAAAGCTACAGTGCTTCCCTGGGCTGGTGGGTTGCAACCCACCAGTTTGGGAAGCACCGGTATATATTATTGCATTATAAATTATTGTAATATAATAAATGTATTATACCTGATCTAGTATCTTTTTTCAATGCTCTATTTCAACTCTAGAGCTGTATGTAATGCCATCAACTAACATCCGTTAAATACATACAAACGCTTGTGCTATGAAAACTATGGGCATTTTTAATGTTAAAATGAGTATGACATGAAAAAAATATTTTCAACTTAATGCATGTCTTTTGTCATGCATTTCCTTATTCAAAAGGGTTTCTTTTAACCTGCCCTTCACTTTTAAATACTTCATAAGGTTACATATAGTGGATTGAAACAACAACAAAAAAGAAAAACAATGAAAATTACAGCCCAGTCCTAAACTGGCTGTCCACCTGGCCGATCACCGTGGAAACCCTCCCTGCAGCCGAGAAAACTCCGCCCAGCGAACTGGTAGGATGACAACACTGAAAACGGGCATACTGCCTGTGGTGAGAGCCTTAGGATTGGGCTCTAAATAAATAAAGGTAATTAATTTCCAATGACTCAAAAGAAGAATGGCTTTATGAAAGAGACTAAAATATTTCACTGGAATAGAGGAGGAAACATCCTTGTTATGTCAATGACTTTCTTAAGTTACATTACACGGTTCAATATATGTATTAAGATCAGAAAAGTTATTTGAATATCAGGCCTTGGGTGTCTGATCCCCTAATGCTGTAGTATACTAATACTGCATGCGCATGGATGTAATACTAATGTATGAACATCTAAGTAAGGCTTTACTTCTCTATGGGGAAAATGTGCAATTATGTAGTAAAAATCCTTTGAGTTTGAAAGCACAGCTTCAGGCTTACTTCATTTAACTGCAGTAATATTTCACAGCAACAAAAGAATGAACAATTTAATGAATAAATAAGTTATGGCCTATACTGCAGATAGCCTGGGATGAAGAAGTATCCTGCATTTCAAAACAGCTTGGTATGGAGGGTATTTGGCAAGCCCCACTGCAAGGAGATTTCACAGCTGCCAATTGATGGGTTCAGTCGGTGTTCTAGATTGCTTCCCAGGGGACATGTAAAGTCATTCTGAGGCACACAAGAAGCAACTAAAAATGTGCTTTCTAGGCATTTCATAGAATATAGTCTGGGTCCGATCTGAAAACATTGTTATCTATGCTTGTGAGCAGAAAGAATCTTTTCTTTATTATGCAGCTGCTCACAGTGTTATGACTTTGGAAAAGAGCAATTTTTGAAAAAACTAAGAGCCCAATCCTATGCTTCTCTAGCACCTAGGCTACAGCAGTACCAAAATGGCCACTGTATCCTATGGGGCTAGGGAAGAAGCTAGAGGTCTCCTCAGCATAAGAGAACACATTGGTGCTGGTCTCTCTACCCATGCAGTGGGCTCACCACCAGCATTGGTGTCTTATTGCCTTAAGAGACTCCAATGGTGGTGGTGCCCCCACTGCATGGGCAGAGACCCAGAGTCAGCAGTAAGACCAACACCCAGAGTCAGCGGTAAGACCAGAGCTGTTAAAAAGGTATTGGGCTGTTAAAAAGGCAAAAGGGTTTATCCCTCAAAAAGGTTTGGTAACTTTCTTTTAAAAATAAATCTGATTTTAGATATATTTTAGAAGACCACAGTGGATCTGATATTATATACAAACCTGTTAAAAACCTGGAAATATACAACCTTCCTCACCCTCAGCAAGTTATAAATTTGCATATAACATTTTGCAATACCTCAATCAGAATCAAGTTCTTTCCTTCACTCAAAAGGCATACTCGGTCAACCAAATGGAGCAACTCCCTTACTTTAGGCTTACAGATTCGCACATTTGTAAAAACACCTGATTTCTAGTAGATCAATCCCTATCCCTGAAGCAGGTGCTTCAGTTATTGCAAGATTTTGTTCATCATGACCCAGGCTTATACTTCCTGACCAGTCACCTTCCTTTTCATCCCATTTACTTGCTATTTATCCTTTAAGAGCCAAATGTTAAACTCATTAAGTCCAGCACCTTGTTTCTGGGCAAAAGCATTCCAATAAGAATTCTTACAATCCATTAATGTTCAATTAGTCCCACATGTTTACGTTTCAGTAGGTGAAATATGTATGGAGCTCCAACTAATGTATGGAGCTTTGACCATCCTCCCCACACCCCTGGAATGAAAATCAGCTCAACTTCCAGTTATATAATCACCGGCTTCAACAGGAAATAAGAAAAATTATCAGTACATTTTGCACAGCCTGGGGCATTAATGTACAACACTTTTACCCTACCAACCTAAGAGGATAAGAATCAGTGAGCTGGAATATTTTGTTTGTGTTTTTACAGCTGGGACCTATTACATGTAATACCAACACATTTCTTAAATAGTATGAAACAAGTCAGTTTACCAAATACAAATAGATGCAAATATGAGGTAGGTTTCTGGGGTTTTTTAATCAGATAAATATTCTACACCCTTTTTGCTGATATTTTTAATAGCTGCACTCTCAAAGGAAAATGATTCCTCAAACTGAAGGATCCTAAGACGTAGCTGTCCAGCACACTGCAACAAATTATTTCAAGCCCTCATTTGGAATGAATCTCAACACATTCCAGGAACCCCATAAACAAAGACAACATGTTCAATGTTAACTTTCTCTTTTATGCTGACAGCTTCCCCCCACCTCAGCATAATGACCTTCCTGCACAGTGTGTGTTGCCATAAAAAGAAACAGAGCCCTGTAAAATTAGAGGAACTGTTTAATATCAAATCGTTTTATCTAAGGAAGACACAGACTCCAAGGTAAACACCAAAGGAAAAAACACAAGAATTAGAAATATTTGTTTTTGCTGCTGATTCTTTGACTCTACAGTACATTGTTAAAAAAAAAAAACCACCACCACCAGCCAGGTTTTTAAATCCATGATTAGCGATACCTTCCAGAAAGTGAAATATTAGTCTCAAAACCATTGGGTAGAAAAGGCAGGACATTTTCTGTCCTTCCCCATTTTACAGACAGAAGGAAAACATTTGAATGCTTTTGCACTGCAACTACAATGAGATCTGTAGAAAAAGCCAGAGCACCAAGGAGCTGAAACAGAAAAAAGGCAGTTATAAGGCACATCTGTGGCCAATGAAATGTCGTTACATTAGCCTCACTCTGAAAGTCCAGCATAGTCAACTGAATGCAAGGTATTATCAAGAATATTAATATACCATTTTTCAGCAAAAAAACCTTTTTTTTTCAGCAAAAAAGTTCGCAAAGCGGTTTACAGAGAAAATCAAATAAGCACATGGTTCTCTGTTTCCCTACCATTTGCCTGGTGGTAGCTATGTTATTTATACCGCTTACCATTTTCTTCTTGCAAAGATATGAAACAAAAACAAAATAATATTATTCTTTGGAAATTCTGCCTCATGGTCACTGCTGGCCTAATTTGAGGCACTCTGAGGTTGTTTGCTCTGCTGTCCAGTCAATGGCCCGACAACAGCTATGCATTGCAACCTTGCACACTGGCTTCTCTGGTAACCCAATTTGACCTTGATTCTGGGCTTGATGAACCTGAACATGAGACAGTGTGTTCGCATGCACAGTAGTAGATGCTCACATGTGTGTGCGTGTGAAAGTAAGAGTGCAAACAAGAGCAGTGCTGGCAACAGTGGTTTTCTCAACATTCAATAAAGGGTTGCAAGAAAGAAAGGGTTCAAAGTCTTACATTCTGTAGTAGACACAGCAGCTTCTTCCATAACAACTAATATATAAAGCACCACTGATAAGCCTGAATTCACTAAACAAGAGGACAGTATTTGAGCATCTGAGTGACACCTGAAATCTTCAGAGCTTTTGGTAATTGCCAACCTAAATGATGTTCTCTTATATGCAGTCACAGGCACGGTACCCAAGTCTTCAGGGCATTTGATTAAAGCTCCAAAGGATGCAACCTCATCTCCATTTCACCCTGGCAGCAAGGCTCTGGGGTAGCCACTGATAAGAGGTACCTGCTCTACAGGATTCAGGAAGCAGAGAATGGTGAAATATGGTAACACTTCTGTTACTTCCCTGCAAACCAAAAATCTGTGGCTGTCTAATGAGCAGGATGGTTCATGATGGTCTTTAACTTTCTGCATGGGTCACAGGAAGGGGAGAGATTTTTCAAGAAGCCACAAAACGCTGTAAAAATAATCTATACCCTTTGTAACTCAAGTGCCAACATCCACGGGAACTAAGCAACACCTCTGTGATGTCAGTAGGCTTGGACTGACTCACACAGCTAAGTTTCCCAGAGTTGGCTAGAAACCCGAGAGAATGGAACAAGAGTGATTATGCACAGCTGAGCAAGCACAGTGCTGAGAGCACTAACCCTGTGATATGGCGCTCACCGCTGGTGTTCTGCAATAAAAATATTTACCATCTGTGTCAGTTCTGAAGCTTTCTAAAAGTACTCGTCTTCAGAAAGGGGTGGGCCAGATAGAAGGGATCATTCCTAAATCAGCATGTTTTTGACATTATTTTTATGTATCACATACAGAAAATCCTCACACCACACAAATAAAAGCAACTACTCATCTAGCCCTTTCAGGTTTCATCCTTCCTGAATGTAAACAAAGTATCACACAATATATTCACAGACATTTAGCTTCCGATCCATTAATAACTCTAGGCCTGATAAGAACAGTTGCAGAAGGGGGGGAATACATTAGTCCCAAACAGATTAATTAGCCCATTCTAATAACTATAAAGTTACAAATATTAACATCCTGGTTCAATGTTCATGTAATGCCTAGATAGATTTAATGTTCTTTATCAGCTCAAGCTATTTTGTTGGGCAGTCTCTCTCTCTCTCTCTCTCTCTCACACACACACACACACACACACACACACACACACACACACACACAGAGAGAGAGAGAGAGAGAGAGAGAGAGAGAGAATAGTCTATCCTAGATTTTCGCTTAAGTACTGAAAAACCACAAAACCCAATTGTGTGACACCAGAAAACTGGTCCAGGAAGTATGCTGTACAGTTTTTCCTGAGTGAACGCCAAAGCAAGACAAACAACGTATTTATTGCCTGCCCTGACTGTCATCTACCTGTTTACTTCAATACCAAGGTTGTGTAGTGCCAAACCTAGAGATCCTAGAACAGGCTGTAAACTTCTGACCCACAAAGCTGAACAACACCTTTTATTCTTAGGGAACATTATATGGCTGCCTATCTGGGGCTTCTAATTTTGCTACTTGCATGACTATGTGAAAACAGGGAAGTTAAAGCTCTTGGCAGTCTCAACTATATGGCTAGTGTTGAAGGACTAGAACCTTGGTTTAATTTGTATGATCATGTTTTTCTCAATTTTATGTAATCATTTTTTATGTAATTGGTTTTGCTGAAAGATGCTGTAATTTATATTGAAGCTCTTGGGTACTGGTCAGCTGTGGCCTGGGGAAAAGGCCACAGGGCCTCTCCCAAGGACCCAAAAATGTCTTATCTATACTATGGAATGCAGTTGTCCTTAGTAAACAAGAATTGTAATCTCTGGGAGTATCACAAGAGAAACAAAGAAACTTTTACTATATATGGGCATGAAGCCAAAACTTCTCTACTTGAATACGAATTTGTATGAAGAAAACCATAAAACTAGGTGCTGCCCTTTGCCTAGGGAGGCAGTAACAAATAGCCATGTACAGCTTAAAATCTAGGCTTTAAGACGTCTTCAAAATAAGTAAGAAAGATGTGTTCAGTTTTGCAAGCTGTTTGGTCTGCTATTTCTGCTTAAGTATAGCTTCAAATAGGGAACCCTGAAAGGGGGGGGGTGTAACAAATTCCTCTCATACTAGGTGCTTTGCTTGGATGCCCCAAAATCTACTACTGTCTTCACTGACTGTCTTCAATGACGGGCAGCAGTTCATCAAGGTTTCAGATAGGGGTATTTCCCAGCTGTACCTGGAAATGTTAGAAATGGAATCTGTGACTTCTGGCATGCTAAGCATGTGCTCTATCACTGAGATACAGCTCCATCCTCAAATCTTCCCTACTGAGAACAGCAGAATATTGTCCCACTCTAATCCAAGTTGCATCAGCCACATGAACATTGTTGCATGTGCTGTTGGCTACAAAGCTGTTTGCTCCAACGCAGGCAGGAAGGTGACTTGGGCGATGATGGTGGAAAATCATGGCAATTCTAACCAAACTGTCAAGACAGTTGGCTGTCAAGACATGTGCTACATGGCTGTCAAGACATGCGCTACTGAGCTGCAAATACAGGGGGCTCATCCTGCATCTATTTGGCTGCAATACATGGCCTGGTGCACTATTATATGTATGTTCTAGGGTGGGCATTTGACAGGCATCTTTTCCTCCAATTCTGTAATGTTTTATTATCCAATTGGAAGATGACTTTTGCCTGGGTGTATCATGGTAAGAAAATAATCACCCCAGTATGAGTGACAGAAGACCAGATTTCAATTAGTACTTGGGAAAAACCTGTTTGCCATTTTATACATGGATACCATTTAATCAATGTCTACCTTGACACTACAGTGCTTTAGGAAAGGCCAATAGCAAACACACACAACAGAAATCTACTCATCTCTGATGCTAATCTGTGCTTAACCTTCTCTACAGCTTCCATCACCCCCTTCCAGCTGGATTTTGACAGGTTAAGAAGTATCAGACTGTCACAGTTCTTCATTCTGAATGGTGCGTGCAATTTTTCCATCTCTTCTTGAAGAATCAGAAACTTCATTTTTTCTTTAAATTCAAGATTTCCTAGGCAAATCCCTTCAAGTTTTTATAAAAATGATTCTGCCAGTCTTCTATGTATTGTTTGATAATATTACTCTCAAGATGACTTCCAGGAAAAAAAAATTCTCCTTACATTTTATGGCTTTATACGGACGCCATATTTATAGGAATTAAAATGTACCCAGGAGAAAACTTTAAAATCACATTTTTGTCTTCTTTAAACACTATTGAAGGGATTTAACCAAAAGTATTATAAAGGGTTAAAATTCTTTTTAAGAATTTTGTTCCTGCGTAAAGCATTGGGGTATTAAAACTTCCTTTGCTTTTCACAAGGTTCATTAACATTTTTTTTCTTTTAACATTCTCATCACCCTTCATCGGACCTATTTCCAAATCATTAAGCAAGTAGCTCAGGAAGGACACTGTATACTCTGGTTACTCATATTACAATTTGTTCTCCTGATGTTTATGAAGATTTGGACAGATGCTTGTGAGATGGGCTGACATATGTATGATATTTCCTATGCTAATCAAGACCTACCACCAGAGCATTGCTTTTTTACTCTCTTTTAACAACACTGAATAGCCCAGCATAATTATAGCTAAATATGAAACAACAAGGATAAATCTAGCCAAGCTGAAGAGATGAGTGGTCTATTTTTACTTAGTAAAAACATGTTTATCCCACTGTTGGATTCCATAACAGAGAAACTGCTTATCATCCCACAAGGAGGCTAAACTCTCTATTCAGCCATTCAGCAAATGGTAAACAGAGAGCCAACTATATTCTAATATTTTCAAATCCTGTAAGTTAAGCGGGAACACTTTCACAAGCTGGTTTTCCCCACACAAGATCTGTGCAAAAGAAAATGTACCACATTTCCTTAGCAAATAATGAAAATTCCAATCATCAGAGCATACATAAAAATATTTTCTAAGAATGGATACTAGCGAAGGTGACTGGAGGGGAAGATTTTGAAGACAGTGTGTGTTTCTGTAAGCAAATCAGCAGGTCAAGGGGTGAAGAAATACATATAGCACTAAGTACTGCATTTCCTTCATTATAACATTGATAAGACAACCTTGATTCAAATTTAGCAAAAGCCCCATTACAGACGTTATGAATGCAGGTATCCCAAAACACATGTTCAGGAGGGCAGGGAGAAAATGCACAATGCTGCAGCCCAGCATTGAAACGCTCCATCACCATGTCCCCTACAAATATAATATTTGCCTGCAATAATACTGTACAATACAAATACTGTACTTGGAGAAAAACATCCCAATGATTGTTAGGGAGAGCTCCATAATTCTTGCCTCATAGTGAAATGCCAGACATTCTTAGAGCAGCAGTTCCCTCAGTCCTATTCAGACTTTGGGACTATTGCAAGTTGTTGTAGGGCGGAGACAGGGGCTGGGGAGGGTGTCCTGATGGTGCTGCGGCACCATGGGCACACAGGCTTTTTTTTTTTTAACATACTTGGGTGGTCAGGGGAGCCCACCAAGCCTTAAAAAGCCCCGTTTTGTCTCAGAAGCACACTTTCACTTAATGTGCGAAAACTGGAAGTATGCTTTTGAGCACAAATTGGGGCTTCTCCTGACTTCACTTAAATCTGTGATGGGTGTGGGCCTCCCCAACATGGCAGAAGCGCCCCCCCCCGACCACCCAGGTATGTTTAAAAGCCCCTGGGTGCCACATCAGGACACCCAAAACTGGATCACTCCCCTTAAGGGGGAATGACCCAGTTATCATCATAACACATGAAAAGCCCTGCAACCTCCAGGAAGCCCACAAGCAGACAAGAAGGTATACTTCTCTCTTGCACATGGTGTTCAAAGGCATCTGAACCTGGAGGTAGCACACAGTCGTCTTGACTGATGGTTTATCAAGACACCTTTGGTCAAGCAAAACATATTTATCATTGAGACTGCACGTTCAAAATGGTTTAAATTTCCAGAACCAAAGTATTATATACTACAGCTTTGTGTGAAAAATCATGTGTGAAAAAGGAGGAAATATGAGTGTTACTTAAAAGAAGATGATACTTATAATGCTATAGGAAAAGAAACCAGCATTTAAAAAAAGAGAACTAGCTCTAATTTGAAGATAACAAACATAAAGTTAGTTGGTCTATCCTATAACTAGGGTTTCAGTCTTGGCTTAGAAAAAGCAATAATCTTATTAAAGCTACATATACATTTTACAGAGTTTATATATGCTATATAATAAAACACATTTCCCTTTCTAATCGCAAATATTATACATTACTATATTCATAAGTAGCCCCTAGGGAAACCCAACTAAAAATGCAATCTGTGTCCAGCAACATGCTGCCAACTGGGCACTGTGGTCAAACTCATTTCATATCCAGAGGGGGAAGGGGGGAGAAACACTGCAACGAGAACAGAGCCACAAGGCAGATGGCCAGTTTTATTAATCTGACCTTATTTGTCCAAGACCAGATCAAGAGGACTGTTAAATGCACGCTTCAAAATAATCCACAAGTCCAGTAAATCTTAGATTTGCATATTTAAGATAGGAACGCCAAGAGATCTGGTGTTCATCAATGGCTACTAATCATTGCTGTGCAACAATCTTAACTATAAATTATCCAGGATGAAAATAGAGGGAACTTTGAACATTCTTCTGTACACCTGAAAGCTTCTGCTCCACAGGGTTAGGAACTTCCCATTCACTATACATAATAACTGTATGGAAATGTGTGGCAAAAACAGAGCCTTTGTGTATCATCCCCCATGATCTCAGATGACAAGATGCAGCACAAGCTTCATCTCTTGCTAATTAAACGAATCAATTAAGAGACTATTGTTGCAACTGTGTAACTGCTGTTCTATAGTGGCAATAACAACCCCACAGGGAGGTCTTTTACTACATTAAAATGCTGTCCTCCACAACTCCATCTGATATTATTAGAAACAGTTATTTGCGTCTTGCTGTCATATTAGTAGCAGCAGCAAATTATGGAAATATGCAGACCAGAATGGTCCCAGTATGAGATCAGGTTTGGTTTTCAGCCTCCAAGGGAACAAATGCTGAAAATTCCAAAGTTCCCCCAAAGTTCATTAATGGAGCTGATAAATTTAGCAGCACAGCAGCCATTTAGATGCTAGGTAAGGGTCACACATTTGCATACTTTCCTGCTAAGCTGATACAATTCAATGAGATAAATTATCATATTAAGTTTACCCTCCTGAGTTAAACTGATGGAGTTCAAAATTGTTTTCGATGGTTGTCATTAATCGCTGTTACATCTTAAATGCTTGCTTTGAAATCTAATTGTGATGGTGTGCCAAGGGTCATATTAATAGCATTTTTAATGCTAAAGCTTTGTAAAACATGTTTATTTTACTGATATAATCACTGAAGCTTAAAGAAATAATGAGAAATGAAGTATATTTATCATCAATAAAAAACTTAATTTAAAATGTACTTTGAGAGATTTAAATTAGGTTTCTTCACTTCATTTTAATTTTGCTTTATTAAAATCCATTATTAAGCTTCAGAACCCTATAAATGAGTATTCTCCTACAAGTCTTGAGAAAGTGTCTAACCTACAGTTTGGAAAACCCTATTGAGTGGGGTGTTCACACTGCTTTTTTACTAACTAGAGAGGTCCAAACTATTATAAAGTGTGGGAGAAATTGAAACCATTAAAATCATATAATGCTTCTAACATTCTCCCAACTAATGGGTTGTATCCAAAGTTACCCTGCTCTCATAAAGAGTCTTGCACATCTGAAAGTGATATCGCAAGGTCTTGGGGCACAGAAATTTGGATCCTGGCTTGAACAAACAGAACTATCAATACCTCATTATTGCATAATTTCTTCCATAGGCATTAGTGCAACTACCTGCAGAACAGTGCAAAAAGCCAACTTATTTCTGCTTGTGTTGGAATTTCTGCATGTTTCTTGGAATACAACCCATTATATATAAGGGCAGAAGATTTAGTCGAGAGGGTTAATGCCTCCGTTTGCCTGAAGATAAGAGCTGAAGATCTGAAGGTCGCCAGTTCGGGACAGCTGGAAGTCTCTGTGAGCGGCAGACCTCGTTAATTGCGACTGATTAACAGCTGAGCTTCGGCTGCCTTGTGTGAGGGGGAGTTGTGCCGAAGTTCAGCCGCTTCTCTGGTGGGAGCAGGGAAGCCATTTATCAGCTAGCAAGAAGACAAACGGGTGGCCAGAAAGAAGGACTAAATCCAGAAAGATCCATCTGTATGTGTGTAGTTCTTGAAAGATAGAACATTTCTGTATAAATTGTAAAAACCTTCGGGTTTCTGAATAGAGTCTGCCCATGTAAACCGCCTTGAGTTATAGTCATTAGAGAAATCTGGTGACCTAAGAAAGGCGGTATATAAATCCAAGTATTATCATCATCATCATCATCATCATCATCATCATCATCATCATCATCATCTTAGTCTTGTTCACTATTCATTACGCACAACTGAGTGCAACAAATCCTCAGCAGCCACTTCTAAGGAAAAACAGCTGCAACTGAGGACCAACTTAGAGCAGAGAGGTATGGTATAGTTACCTTTTTACCCTGTACTTCCCCCCTAAACTCTGCCTAGTTGTTTTTGCTGAAATATTTAAAAGATGTCAAATTTGGCCATGGGAATATAGTTTCATCTTTAGAGAACAGACAACAAGGAAGGTAATACAAAGAAGAAGTGTTTGGTTTCTACAAGCAGTTTCTTTCTCAGTTCACCTGATAGGCAAGACTTATATAGAAAAAGCAGTAATGGACTGTTTTTGCTGTATAACTTCAGAAAACAAACGTGCACACACCCAAATCAGCAAAAACCAAGTAACCAATCCAAATTTGATGCCTTCATGACAAACAGGATTAATTTTCCCCAAGAACAATCCTGAAAACAGGTGTCTGTTAAAAAGTCAGTCACGTATCTTAAATGAAAATGTATCATTAACCTATTTTCATTATTCAATGATAAGCTACAAATCAATTCAGATAAAATTACTGAGGAATATAATTTTTTCCCCTAAATCTCATGAATTAATTACCTATCAATTGCTAGAGGGGAAAAATGCCACTGCTGCTATTATGGTTTTCATTAAATGCATTTTAAAGTTTGGCTGAAAACTGGAGAGACAGACAAGACACACACTCCATTGTCTGCCGTGACTGGCCTGCTCTTCCAACTATTGTTGATGAGGCTACTGTTATTGAGTTGAGCTGCACTGACTCTCATGCCTTTCTAGAAAGGTATGCTGCCAAGTTGCAGGTTGCAAAATCTTGTCAGGCCTTTAAAGCAAAAAGATGTTTAGGTGGGTGGGGTAGTTTTTTCCTCCAGCAACTGCTACCAAGATGGATTCTCACTGTCTTGATACATCTTTTTGTCATTCTGCAGACTTAACATGCATCTTACCCTACAACCTAAAGAGTCAGTGAGGGCCTCCAATGATCTACTACAGAGTCCCGCAAACAATGCAAATGAGCTGCAATGGGCTGCACAGTTGTAAGGGGAAAATCTCCCACCATGTGGATCGTAATTTTCTAAAGTGATGCATTTAAATTTCCTCCATAAGAATTAATGACAACCATTTGTTTTGCACACAGTATATGAGAAAGTGTTAAGACCACTGCTCAATGCTCAAGAATGTCCCTTTGGGTAAAAGGGCAAGCTCATCCTGCCTATTACGATCCCTTTGGTGTGAGAATCAAGATTTGCCACCCGACCCCAATCCTAACTGCCACTTTGTGTCAGAGATTTGAGGTCCATTTATTTTATTCCATAAAACTCCACAGGTCATTAAGAAATGTGAAACTCCATAGTCTCTTCTTCCAATAGCTTTTCTATATAAGAAGTCCGTATGGATATACAGCATATACGTTTACACATACACATGTGTGTATGTATATATGTGTTTGCACACACAATTTGATATCACTGTTTTTCATACTCTAAGCAATCTTATCATCTTTTAAAGAAAAAATTACCGTAAGTTCTGGAAAAAATATTGACTTAGAGCTTGACTGACTGACTCTCGGAGGAACAAGGTGAAGAACTTTCTATCAACTTCTATCGTGAAAGAGGTTCTGTTGCCCTGATTCTCTTCTGTCAGAATAAGGGCTGCCCACACATACTATAAATGATACTGACATGAAGCAGTAACAATGTAAAATGAAAAACTAGCACAAGTAGTTATGTGCTCAATTAAAAAAATATATTTAAACAAACATGTAGTGGTTTTTAATACCTACCACAGTGCCAAGGAACTGAATGCTAATATTTCCACTTGCATCCCGTGAAAGGCACTGGAAGAAAAAAAGGTGCAATAGTATTTAGACTTTAGCAGAAGCAAATGTTTCCCCCTCCCCAAGAATGTCTATACAAATTACAGATATAATTTATAAAATATACACATACTTTAGACAAAGCAAGGAACCTCATTCAATCTACCCAAAAACATGCAATTACTTTAAAGTAAGGACACATTAGGGTTCAATAGTGCCTTTGGAATTTTTATCAAAAGGACTTTAGCTAAGAAGAAGCATCAGGATAATAACATAAGAAGATGCTGGATCAGGCCAAGGGCTCTTCTAGTCCTGCTTCCTATATTTCAAGAGGCCTCAAGGAACACTCAATGCAACAAGATCTCTCTGTCCCAGGGGTAACAACTAATTTCATACAGCAGGCCAAATAGCATTATGATGCCTAAAAAGTTCTGGAAGTGATGCCATAAAGCAGGAAGTGATGTCATTAAACAGCTCATGACCAGAAATAAGCACTTTTTCTTACTTAGGAATTCATTCGCTGCAAACAGAAGAGAAAATATAATATTGTAAATCTTGATCATAATTTCAAGATATGAGAATGCCCAATTATCACGTGGGCTGTGCTTTCAGCAGTGACACCACAGCACAGCTCAGAAGCTGAAAGTAGCTAATGGTGGTGCTGGGAGAGCCCAAGGGCCAGATAAACATAAGAACATAAGAACATAAGAAGAGCCCTGCTGGATCAGGCCAAAGGCCCATTAGTCCAGCTTCCTGTATCTCACAGCGGCCCATCAGGTGCCCCAGGGAGGCATGAGACAACAAGATGCTTGCATCCCGTTGCCACTCCCTTGCACCCGGTACTCTGAAGTAGCTTACTACTAATGTAAGGAGGTTGCACAATCCATCATTGCCTATAGCCCACGATGGACTTTTCTTCCAGAAATCTGTCCAATCCCCTCTTAAAGGCATCTAGACCAGATGCCATCACCACCTCCTGTGGCAAAGAGTTCCACAGTTTAACTACCCACTGGGTAAAAAAAGTACTTCCTTTTATCTGTTTTAACTCTCCCAACCCTCAGTTTTAGTGGAAGTCCCCTAGTTCTGATGTTTTGAGAGAGGAAAAAGAACATCCCTTTATTGACTCTATCCCTTCCGTGCATAATTTTGTATGTCTCAATCATGTCCCCCCTCAGGCGCCTTTTTTCTAGGCTGAAGAGCCCCAAACACTCTTAATATAGAGCGTTTAAAGAGCTTCTGCAGGCTGTATCCAGCCCCAGGCCTTATGTGTGATACCCCTATTCGATCCTGTTGCCAACAACCCTTTCAAAGATGTGCTAAATAGACAAAATGCCACCCCAAAAGTCAGCCCCATATTTTAGACAGTTTCTGGAGCTACAATTTATATACATGAAGCAATGCCTTCTTTGAAACATCTCTTTTTCCAGCCAGTAGGTTATTAGTGGCACTCTACTCCGTACAACCACAGGAAAACAAAGTGGGGGTGTGCCAAAATGTGACATACTTCAACAAAAATGATTAATGGAATGGAAAATATGGGAAATAAAATTTCATACAAAAATCCTGAGGTTTACTTTTATAAAGGAAACAGGAATACACACTTTTCCCCACGGACTGGGAGAAACACAATCAAGTTTTGGAAACTGCAAAAAAAGAACAAAGTGCCAGCTGCTGACAATGAATCAAATGTATGCCAAAGCAAACAGGTACAAGAATACTTGATAAGCTGTCAAAACTGATAGAAAGGATTAACAATTTAATTCTTCTTAATAGAATATTATTCACCTGCATTGGTCCTGTCATTCAGTGAGTTATTCTAGTTTAATCCCCAACAAAAATTTGTGTATTTATGCACACATAAAAGTATGTGCAATTGAGGGTGCAGTCCTAACCTGGAGTTAGGCTGGCACAGTTGGCCAGCAAAGTTTGACTGGTGTAAGAGCCACTGTAAAATGTGTTTGGACCACTCTCAGAATCAGGGAGAATGGCACATTCTGTGTGCTGATCTCTCTGACTCCGAGAGTAGTCCAAGCATACTTTATGGTGTCCCTTGTGCCAGCCAAACTTACAAACAATAAATAAAGGCCTAACTGTGCTGGCCTAACTCCAGGTTAGGACTGAGCTCTGAATGCGAGAGCCAACAAGAGGGTGTGAATGGGAACGGCCATATCATATAGGAAAAGGCTCATGTGCACATTTATGTTGCAGAGACAGAGCACGCAAACTGCCTATGACTTAGAGCAATGGTTCTCAAAACTTTTAGAACTGGGACCTACTTTTTAAAATGACATTCTATCAGGACCCAACTCGCTTTACAAGCCTTTAAAAAATGGTGATCTAGGAAGAAATAATTTTATTTACAAGTAATATTTTGTTTCTTTATTTGCAACCCCCCCCCTCAATTTATTGTAATGAATAGCCCTAATGAATAGACTCAAGGCTTCAGGGATGGGCAGCGCAATCCTAAACTGCCCGGCCACTGCTGCGCAGCAGTAGCAAAACTGCAGCCTATGGGTGCTGGCCAGCCGCTGAAGGCACCTTGGCAGCAGGGTATGTTCATATCGTCCCCCAGGTAGAGACGTTGGCCCACCAATGGGCCTCCTCAAATCTGCATTGGCTATTTTGCGTCTCCTTCACGGAAGTTAGGATTTGGCGATGAAGGC
Source organism: Lerista edwardsae (assembly GCA_029204185.1). Taxonomy (NCBI): domain Eukaryota; kingdom Metazoa; phylum Chordata; class Lepidosauria; order Squamata; family Scincidae; genus Lerista; species Lerista edwardsae. Next base: position 11,497,714 of record JAJKFI010000045.1, on the reverse strand, counting down.
CACCGTTGGTTCCTCATCGCCTCCGCTCCCGAATACAGGTTTACTACCCAATTGTCCTTTAGAGCAGCAAGACAAGAGCATAGAAGCATCTTCCCTTCCTCTAGCCTGGCACCAGAAGAGCCCTTATTCAGTTAACTGCATGCAGGACTAAAATGAAGTTTCAGTGTCACCTACTTCCAATTTGAAAAGCAAACAGGGCATGATGGAGAGGCATACAGAACTCTACTCTGTCCATTACTGACTTCTTTCCCCTAGTGATTTTTTTCCTCAACCAACTTCAGATACTGGAAATGACCTCAGCTGAGAGAAAAGCCCCTGGGGAGAGAGGTTGCAAACAGGTCTGTCAGGTGGCGTAATTCTGGTATTCTGGTAAAGAATTCTGGTATTCTTTACTGAAAACCCTTTTGCTTTAACATGGGAAAACCCTGCTTGCTTTTTTTCTATGCAATTGGGTGTATTTAACTGCCACTGTCACATGTAGCTTGGCCTGAGAAAGCAATAAATAAAATTCAGATTTACAGAAGAGGAAAAGAGATGTTTCCTTTCAGGCTTTTTGAAAAACAGACAAGCTCTCAGATAAAGCTCATGCTATTAACACCCAAAAAAGGTCAGGCTTTTGTGCACTCTAATACGAAAGGCAACACATTTAAATCATAACTAATGCTCTGAATTACAGTTGTCAATAAATATCAGCTATTAGCACTTACTTTTTAAAGCGTTCAGAAAGGAGTTATTACAGAGGTTTGCACATTAATTGCATATATAATTAGCATTATGGAAAATGAAAGATGGTTAAGAATTGCTTTCTTCCAACTATTTATATAAACAATATATTGATCTCACATTTGTTACTGGACAAATGTGTGTGTTACAAACTTTATTCATATTTTAATACAGCTGAGCTCAAAGTTCTACTTGGACATTGAGGCTGCTGTAAGTCTTGGCAAGGGCAGAGACTGGGGAGGGTGACCCGATGGAGCTGGAAGTGCCTTGTTGTAATACCAGAGCCTGCTGCTTTTCTGAGAATGCAGCAATATGTTGGGTTATTTCTCAGCCATTTTCCAACAGCAAAGAGAATTGGGGGGAAAAAAGCCTATAACCTTGATAGAAGCAAAACAATCACACAGTCCTCCCTTTCCAGCATCCCATCTTCCCAATATGCTCTAGGTGCTTCGTGACCCACCTGCAATTGAGTCCCAACCCACAATTTGAGAACCACTTCCCTAGAGCATCCTAGGGATGTCTGAATGTGCAGAAGGGACCCTTGGAGCCAAGTAAATACCTATAAGTTAGCCTGCAATGATGCAAGGCTGCTCTCACTGCCTTCAGTACAAGCTGAGTATGTACAAAAATATTTTGGGCTGTAGCCAACATTTCCAGATCTACAAAGGTGGAAAAAGAAAAAGAAGAATGGTATTTACCTGGACAGTTCGTGGAACACCATCCACAGTAACAGACAACAGAGCTGAAGCCAAGTTCCACTCACCAATCACACTAAGTTTCTTCCCATCAACATCCACCTGTTGTGACACCAAAGGAAACTGTTACCATAAAACCAGACAAGAAACAGATCTCAAGTTCATTACTGCATACAAAGGAGCAACCATATTAAAACAGATGGTTCCCAAGCAACTTGTCATGTTTACTGCTTCAGCCACAAAAGACAAGGTCTAACAACAGAGTCTTCTGCGTATCTCTGGGGAAGAGGTGAAGGACCTGTGAACAGCTGCCTGTGGAGGGCTTTCCACAAAGTAGCAAACTGCATCCAACTTTTAAATTGTATCTGGACATGGTACATTTACTGTAATTAGACAAGCAATGCATATGAATTCCAGTGACACTTGGCAACTCACACAACAGGCCTTGCATATAATATGCTCTCCAAGGACCAAATAACTTTTCCTATGTTTTAATGAAGGGCTTTAACATCATCTTCATACAAGCCAGTCATTAATCCCAAGTTCTTGTCAAACTTTGCAGTTTCTATTGAATCAATGCAACAGCAGTGCACTAATCAGAAGAATTCAGTTTTTTCACATAACTTCTACCAAAACAAATGCAAAAAGTTGCTTGAGGGCCAAGTTTTTTTTATTCTTTTTTTCAGAGGCTACTTTTACAAAGAATACAACTACTTTTTGCTAAAATGAATACACTCTCTGTGTACACCATGGTCTTTTTGGGGGGTAGGGGGGTAGTGCAAAGGTAAATTTAATAGAAAACAGAGTCACAAAATAAAAATTTCACTACCATAAATGCAAAAATGGCTGAACAATCTAATGTTTAATACATACAGTAGTGAATCAATATTTCTTTTGATTATGAAGTTAATTTGATATCTAAATACTAAGTGCAACTGATTCAGTTATTGTTGACCAGAGAAAGCAACCAAATGCAAATAGCCCTCTCTCCCCCACACATACATGCACCATTTTTTCTTTTATGATCCTGAATTAAAAAAAGAACTAGCACATTTGAAAACTTAAGCACAAGATTGTAACATAACATTTTTACAGATTTCCTGTACTATCGTCTAAATCGGAGAAATTTCCCGATGAGATGCAAGATCATTGTATAGGCACAGAAATTTATCAGCTGAAGCTGAGCAGCACATTGTTTTCAATTGATATTTAACTTTTTAATCTTTCTAGATTTTGTTGCACAACTATATAATTATATACTCTGAATAACTAATTCTGAATCACTGGCACCAAAATGGATTTACTAAAACTTAACATAAGTAATAAATGACTGAAATTAATGTCACGTAATGCTTGGATTAACCATGCAAACTATGAAGCATCAAATCCCAGGATAGGGCAAAATCTTACTTTTGTTTACTGGATCCACAAATCATGACAGTGGTCCAAAGTCTACTTGGCCCAGTTTTTGACTAGCAGAATGAACAAAAAGAAAAAGACTGCAAGTTGAGCCCACTATGCAACGGCATACATACCCAAGCTGGTAGTGATATAAGTTTATATGAAGGGACTATTGGCTTATAAACAATGACAAAATGCAATATTTTCCTTCATTTGTTGATGAAAAAAATGTACCACTCCCATGCAAAGGTGAATGACAGATGCCTTCTAGAACAGTGTTATTCAAACTGTGGGTCAGGACCCACTTGGTGGGTCGCGACCTGATGTCAGGTGGGTCGCAGAAAGCTAGGAGCAGCCATCTTGGAAACTGCAGACTTTCCTCTTGTATTCCTTTTGTTAACTTAACTGTCTTGTTAACTGTTTGAATTTTCAAGTAAGTGTTTTTTAAAATGTTTGTAGTTCAGTGCTTTTACATCATATTTTGTCCTCATCTTGCTTGCTTTCAGGGATGTTTCCTGGTTGTACAACTGCTGCAGTCTAAGAATGCCAATTTGCATTTCAGGAGTGTCATTTTATTTTGTTACAATGACAGCACTTCCTGCCACAATATCACTTCCAGGATAACCACATACCTCCGGTGGGTCCCAACACAAGTGCCATTCTAAAAAGTGGGTCCCGGTCTAAAAAGTTTGAATATCACTGTTCTAGAAGATGTAAGGTCAGCTTTTAATTGCTTCGGCATGACTATTTGTACAACCTCAAAAGGAAGTTTGAATACATGGAATTTCAATCTCATTAAAAGAATTT
>JAJKFI010000045.1:11444142-11493111 GCA_029204185.1 Lerista edwardsae | reverse complement strand
AACAGCATATCAGTGCCAACCAACCTACTTTGTTATACATCTGTGTTGGTGGTTTGAGGATAAGACCGACTACCTTGATTTTAAGATAAGTGATACAGTTATTGCAGTGGTCTTATCATATACATAACAGTGTAAAATTATTTTGGATTTGAATACATTTCACTTTGAAGCACCAGACCTTGCCAAGCCTTCTGGAGCTACTATAATAAGACAAACTATTGAATTCATTTCCAGTACAGAGGAGGAATGAGTTTCTAAGGAACTAGCTAGATGCAATATTGGAAAATAAGTGATTGAATCTTCTGCAGTATTTTTAAAAGGTAAAAGCAACTGGGGACAGGCGAGAGAGAACATATAAATAGGGCAGTATATCTCTGGGAAAGGAAATTTAACCCTTTCCCCTTATGTCATTTTCACCATTTAAATCCTCTTCCCAGGCTGCTATCTGCCCATATGGTACCTGAACATTTTATCCCATGGGGCTAAGAGCAGCTTGGAGGAGGGTATATGAAGGAAACAGGTTCTAGAAGACTGCTTCAGTTTGATTTGCTCCCTCACTTCAAAACAGGTGTACCAAACACATAGCTGTTCTTCTACCAGTTCAGTTTCAAAGAGGAAGGACATTGTGCGTCGCATCCAGAGTAACACTTCAATTCAGAGAAGCTCTCTCCAAGAATAAGAGGAGTAGAGCACTCTGCTCATGCAAAGGGCCCTGTGTCAGAGGCACCAGCAAAATACTCTTGTTTCACAGAGTTCATGGAACACATTAGAATGGAAGCATTACTTTGAAGGCAGCCTAGTATATTGTTTTTTTATCTATTACGAATTTGACAGTCTCTTTTTAACTTTGGAAAAGTACATTTTTGCAACAAATATTTCCCAACTTCATGTATTACTGTTCTCCATGCTTATTAAGGGTGCCAAAGTTCATGAGAATAATTTTCTTCTTAGTCAAACGGGTTTGAACTTTTGGGGCTGACTAACTTTTAAAAACGTTTTTCAACTGATGCCAGCTGCAGTTTCATAGTATTATCATATTCCTATCATCAAGGTTCTCCAATGAGGAAATTGTTCTCATTTAATGTTAAAGGAAGTAGGTAATTCCATTCTCGAGCCAAATTCTTCCCAGGGTGTGCACATTACCTTTTCCTCTGCATTTACGTAAGCTGGAAAACTCCATGTTCCAAAGAACTTATGGAAATATTTCCACATTACCTTTTTATCTACTACTAATGTAAGTAAATACAGTATATTGAAGGTTAAGCACATCAAAGTGAACCCATGAACTAATGTGGGGAAAATTATTTTATAAAAGTTAATTATTGCCAACTGGTTTTATCTGATATGAAATGCAAAAAACATCAATGACAAAAAATGAACACTTAGCCGATCTTTCATTGTTGAGGAGATGAAACAAGAGGGCTATGGGCCATTCACTTATTCCAAAATAGTCTACACACTAATGATGTATTAATGAAAGAAAAAAAGATAAAATGTATTACATACCAGAAAAAGAGGTTCCGAATGAAAGAGGCAACCACTAAAAACCATTGTGAATCAAAGGCAATGGCCTCAGAAACTGTATTCTCATCGACCACGTAAGCACCAAAATGAACTGGTAGTAGGAAAGGTCTTGTGACACACAATCTTTAGTGTATACAACTGTCTAGATCCTTAAGCAAAGCCGGAGGCTAGGTTTTAAAAAAAGTACACATTACACATGCCTATTAACTTGCTGGATATTAAACTACGCAATGAGCATGCAGTTTATGGGTCTGGTGACACTATCAGTCCAGAAATCATGGAAGATTCAGATACAAAAATAATCTTACCACCAATTAAGATCTGTACAGAAGGTGCTGCTCTCTAACCCTACCATTAACAGAGCAGAAACTTCCCAGCAGTGGTGTCCCACTCATGGAAAGCAAACCCAAGTGAGGACTGTCAAAGTCAAATACTCTTTACTTTTAAGTTATATTTAGACAGGCATTCAGAATGTTATCTTTTTTGTAATTTCAGTGCTCTGATTATAGGCTGGTTCTGTGAATTTTAACTTATTTGTTCCTGTAAACTGTCTTAAGTCACCATTTCAGAGCAAGAAGGAGGAGTATAAATGGAACAAACAAAAGATTATTGATCATCTAGGGATTGAGAAATGGATCCTAGCTCCCCCGATTTATGGTTTAAAGGATACCCATTTTGGCAGCAGGGAAAAAACAATGTGACAGTCGTAGACAAGATTAATGGTATGCTTCAACAATGTAGCAAATCGTCTGGATTACTTGTAGAAATATTAGATATGGGGCTGAGGGCACAATCTTAACCAACTTTCCAGCACTAGGGTAAAGGTAATACAACTCCAAGATAAGGGAACAAGCATTCCCTTAAGGAGCCTTGAGGAGGCCTCTGGGACTACTATGCCACTGCAGAATGCAGAATATGCCCTATTGGCACAGTGTTGGAAAGTTGGTTAGGATTGTGCCCTGAGTCATCAGAATAGCAAGCATCTGTCATAGAAAGGTATGCTAAGGTGAGGGCAGGTATACTTCTGTCTCCACAATTCCTCCAATAATGGATACAGAAATTTACCTCTTATGACTTCCTGCTCTGAACAATTTATATATATCTCCTTTTAAACTCCTGGACCAAGATTCAGGATTCTTAGTTGAGGGTTCTTGAAGAACAGAAGAATATCCCCATTTCTCTATTACACTACCTTTAGCATTTACAGTTTCACATCCATCTAGAGCAGTGGTTCTCAAACTGTGGGTCGGGACCCACCAGTGGGTCGCAAGCCAATTTCAGGTGGGTCGCGAAGCACCTAGAGCAGCCATATGGAAAATATGGGACGATGGGAGGCAGGAAAGGGGGAGGGCTGTGCGGTTGTTTTGCTTGTGTCAAGGTTGTAAATAGACTTTTTTCTTTCTGGATTCACTTTGCTATTGGAAAACGGCTGAGAAACCCAACTTATTGCTGCATTCTCAGGAAAGCAGCAGGCTCTGGCATCACAATGATGGCATTTCCGTCCTTGACATGACTTCTGGTGGGTCCCAGGCAGATTGTCATTCTAAAAAGTGGGTCCTTGGGCTAAAAAGTTTGAGAACCACTGATCTAGAGACTGGAAGATGTTTCCTCCTAGGACAACTGACAGTTCAATCTTTACTTCCAAAGGAATTAACTCTCCTCTGGGCAGTTTTCAGAAGTGACGACTAACACACTACTTCTGCGGCAGAACTGAGAAACCCAACTATTTATTGGCAGACGGAACGTGCTGCGTACAACTATAAAGTCAACCAGCTGTTAAAAGCAGCAATAGCCTCAAGAATAAGACTCATATTATAGATAGCTTACTAAAAATAAGTGAAAAGAATTGCTTCTGCTTAATAGCATTGCACTTTATGTTCTATTCATATTTATTTCCAATAGCATTGACATGTTGGGAGTTCAATGAAAGTGGCATATTTCAGCTGAACTATTATACCGCTCCCAATGGAAATGGCTGATGATGTAAACCATTCAAAAGTCCTGGATTTCATATGACCTTTATATGGGTGTCATTTTAATCTTGAAGCCACTCCCCCTCCCACCTATAATACTTATTCCGTTTCTTTTCATCTGATCCATAAAAAATTACACCTTAAACTTATGCTAATCCTCCACTTACCATCTACTCTATTATTTGACTCCTTTGCTTTCATCTTCACGTTAATTCCTCACACTTCTTTTGATCTAACCTATTTGTTACTTTTTTTGCTACCAATTCCTCATGATACAGAATGTTCAGTCATAATGCTATATTTAATGTTGCAGAGTGATATTTTATTGATTCACTACTCTCCCCCTTCTGGCTTTTGCATAATGATGACCATTAAGGTATATCACAGGGTGAATCCATCTACAAGCTATATCCTGGGGGATTTTTTACATTGATGTAGTCAAAGCTTCTTTAAAATGCTTCATTTGTAGGTACCATTTTTCATTTAATACTTCTCTAAACAGCATATGCAATCATGCTTGTTGCTGACAACTCACAATGATTTTCCTTTGCAAAAAAACCCACTATCTGGCAAGTCAAGAATATGCAATTTTCACTGTTGCTGAATAAAGAAAAATGGGAAAACTCTCAGGACAATGCTTTGAACTGTTGGTAATTTGTAGGAAGAAGTGAAACATTTATTTTGCTTAGAAAAACAGACCTCCAAAGAACCATACAAGTTTCAAGGTGCTAATGGGCATTTGCAGTTAACAGTACATGGAAGATGGGCAGTACCTGTATTCTTGGAGGCCATTCTATTTTCCACACAGGAAATGGTCTGGGGCTCAGAACCATACTTTGTCATTTTAAAAAAACCTTCTTGGCAGAGGCGTATAAAGGGTACCATGAGGACACAGTGCTGGGGTCACAGAGGGTGGGAAAAAGCAGAGTGCTTTTTGGCTTGCCCGCCCTTCCTTGCATCCTGTATGTCTCTGCAGACACCCATGCATTCCCTTCATTTCCTTTTTTTTTTTTTTTTGAAGATGATTTTATTAATTTTATAACTATAAAGATATAGGTAAGGATAGTGAATTACATAGGGTGGGAAAACAAAGGGTTAAACAATAGGAAAAGTTGGAGGCAGTACGAGAGTTACAAGCATAAACAACTAATAATCATAACTACAATATGTTCCATCTGAAAGGATAAAATTACTACAACCATATTAAAACTATATCTATTTTCATTATCAATTCAAATCTTCAATAGTTTCACCATTAGCTAACTCAAACAGAAGCCAGAAATATAGCATCCATATAGATGCATATCTCTAATTTATACTAAAAAGCAAATAAAGTAAAAAGCAAATAGGGAAGACCATATTAAATCAGAAGATAAGAAGAAGAAAAAAGAAGCTGGGAAATATATCCTGATAAGATGTTACTGTTTAAAAATTACATGAACTGTAAGATGATTTTTTATAACTCTGTCTTGCACATTTCTAGCACTTTTAATTAAATCTTTATTTTCTAACTCTGCCAAAAATAAGTAGTACTCTGTTCTGCCTTTGCTCCATAATTCAACATTAATATTTCTGTTATAAAAACATATTAAAATTAAGACATGATTTGAGAAAAGACATATAAAAAAAGAAAAAACTCTTTGGGACAAACTTCAAAAATGGGACATTGACCCTCGCCTCTTATTTCTCCTCCGTAACCTCCAATCTAATAATTCATGTCAAGTTCGCCTTCCCAATTCCAATTCTCTTACTCCTCCTATTCCTGTCAACAAAGGAGTCCGACAGGGCTGCATTCTGGCTCCATCTCTATTTAATCTTTATCTAGCCGATCTTCCCTCTTTCCTTACTGCTTATAACACCTCTCCTCCTGCTTTGAATGGCGAACTCATTAATATATTACTTTACGCAGATGATGCTGTTTTGCTTTCCCGTTCCAAAACTGGTCTACGTCAATCCCTTTCAGCTTTCCAGAATTATTGTTCCGCTAATCATCTCTCTATTAATTCTGATAAAACAAAAATTATAGTTTTTTTCCAAATCTTGGTCTCCTTCTCCATGGAGGATTGGTTCTCAAGTTTTTCAACAGGTCCCCTCCCATAAATATTTGGGAATCACCTTACACTATAAACTTAATTGGTCTCCACACATTAAATCAGTCTTAGCCACCTCTACTTCCCTTTTACAGGCCATCTCTAAATTTCACCATTCATCCGGAAATCAGTATGTCCCGGCTGCTTTAGAAATTTATCATCTCAAACTGCTTTCTTACTTTCTCTATGGGGTGCCCATTTGGATTACTGCTTTCTCTAACAATCTAAACAATTTTATCACTGCCTTTCTTAGGAAAATTATGGGTATCCCCAACGTAGTCAATTCTTCCACTATTTTTTCTGAATTAGGTATCCACCTACCATCAACGGTGGCACGGTCAATTTCTTTCAAATATTGGTTGCGCCTTTTTCTTCGCCTTTCTAACAATTCTTTATTATCTGCTATTTTAAAGGATCCCTATAGATTCAATTGGTTTCACATTTTTGAAATTAAACTTTCTTCACTTGGCATTTCTTTAGAATCCTTATTCGATACTTCCCTGGAAGTTGCCCATAGTCGCATAAAAAATCAACTCTACCAACATGAATTGGAGGAGTTTAAAGCCCATATGAACCCAGTTTGCTCCCCTTCCTTTTTTGATCTTCCCCCCTCTGGTGGTCAGCCCCTTAACTACTTTACTCAACTAACAAATCCCTTTCAACGTAGAGCCTTCATGCTTGCCCGCTTAAATATATTCCCTACGGCTTACCATCTTGGGCGCTTCTCTCGGATTCCGCGAGACAAAAGAATCTGTTTTTTTTGCCACACTTCCCCTGATTCCCTTCAACATATTCTCTTACACTGTCCTTTTCATCACTCTCTTCGTGTTTCTTTTCTCCAACCTATTCTTCTTACTCTTTCTCTTTCTTCTTCTGACACTATTTCCTTTCTCTTGTGCGATTACCAGCCTGCTATCACATTGAATGTTGCCATGTATTTGTCCGAAATTTTAAAGATTATTGGTTAGGTTGTTTTGTTTTTTCTTGTGTTTTTCTGTGTTTCCTCTGTTATGCCAATAAAGGTTTTTTGAATTGAATTGACAAAATATTGTGCACACTTTTCCAAAAGTGAATGCATGTCTTGTGTATAATAGCTTATGTGTGGTCCGCTACATGGGATAGGATAAGGGACTTCTATCAGAAGCACCAAGTTTCTGGATTAACCTCTTGCTCTCCACACCCCACAGCATACACAGTATGCATATTCTACACATCGTATAGTTGAATTGGGTCATCCAATGAAACTAATTGGTAGCAGATTCAGGAAAAAAGAAAGCACTTCTTCATGCAATCCATATCTTACACAGTTTACAAACAAAACATTGCAATAGCCCTTACTTTACTTTAGAAGTTGTTTATTGCTGGACACGTTCTTCCGCCTTTTTTTTTTTTTAAGGGCGCTCAGAAAAGTGCATGGATAACAGACCTATCAAGGTCTATCAGCTAAATGGATTCCCCACTGTCTCAGAATACCAGACAATGGGAACAAAGAACAGCGAGTGGAGGGGAGAGGCTATTCACACACAATGTGATCTTCTGAGAATCATATGGCTGACCAGTCTTAAAATTTTATTTAAGGCCCAATCCTATCCAACATTCCAGTGCCTATCTCAACCCCTTTTTTAATGACCCCAAGCATGTAATTGGCTTTCTTAATTGCTGCCACACACTGGGTCGATACCTTCATTGAATTGTCCACCAGCACCCCAAGATCTCTCTCCTGAGCTGTCACAGACAGCTCAGAACTCATAAGCCTATAGGTGAAGTTTTGGTTTTTTGCCCCAATGTGCATCACTTTACACTTGTCTACTTTGAAACGCATCTGCCATTTGGCTGCCCATTCCCCCAACTTAGAGAGATCCTTCTGGAGCTCTTCACAATCCTTTCTGGTCTTCACCACCCAGAAAAGTTTTGTGTCATCCACAAACTTGGCCACCTCGCTGCTTATCCCTGTCTCCAGGGATGAACAAGTTGAAAAGCACCGGCCCTAAAACAAATCCCTGGGGCACTCCGCTTTTCACCTCTCTCCATTGTGAAAATTGCCCATTAACCCCAATCTCTGTTTCAATTCTGAATCCATAAGAGGACTTGCCCTCTTATTCCCTGACTGTGAAGTTTCTTCAGCAGCCTTTGGTGGGGACTGTGTCAAACGCCTTCTGAAAATCCAGGTATATGATATCCATAGGTTCACCCACATCCACGTGCCTGTTGACCTTTTCAAAGAATTCCAAAAGGTTCATGAGGCAAGACTTACCCTTACAGAAGCCATGCTGACTTTCCTTCAGCAACACTTGTTCCTCTACGTGTTTTAGGATTTTATCTTTGATGAGGCTTTCCACCATCTTACCCGGAACAGACATTAGGTTTCATTCATTTTTGGGTTTGTTTGTTTTTTATGATAAAGCAATCCTGAATGTGAATTTTATAAACAAATATAAACACAATTTGCATTCATGAGGTCCCAGGTTCAATCCCAAGGGGCTCTAGTTAAACACCTCCTAAGTAATAGAACTGGAAAAGTCACCTGCCAAAGACTCAAGAAAGCTGATTCCAGTCATAGAACTGAACAGACCTCAGGCTAAGGTAGCATCCTATGTTCATAAGCTCCTACCAGGTGGCAGGGTCTGCTTTACTGCTTTGTTTGTTGTTGCGTTTGATGCTGGATAAAGTAGAGGAGATATCACTGTGGCCACTATCAGAAAACCAAAAAGCACCTTTTGCTTAAGATTATAAGCCAGCACCTGGGATGCAACCTCACTCTTCTACACCAGCAACAACAGAAACACTGAAGTGATGCAAGACAGTGTCTGCAGGCTTCACAAATTCTACTATCTGAATCATTTAATCTTTACTCTCTTCCAGCTATTATAAAAGAACTCTCTGTCTTGCCTTGATAGCAAATGAGCTTATTGCATGAAGAACATGTAACTGACCCTCACAGTCTAGTGTAGCAAGATCTTCCCCTTTTACTAATAGTCAAATAGTGATACAAAATGAATTCTCCTGAACAAAGCTATGTTTTCTTAATAATAACAGTTGTATAAACAGAAGGTCTTCTCTGTTAAAAGGAAACAGACATCAAAAAGCAGTAAAACATGGAACCCCTTTTTCTTTGAAGAAATGTGTTTGAAGCGAGGTGTTTCTAGTTATGGGTGAATGAAACGAGAATTCAGCTGCAACAAACGGACATCCAGCCCCCATGAAGGACTAATTAGATCCATCTGAGAAGCTGTGTCTACACTACTTTACACATTTCAAAAGAAAAGCTCTGGTCTAGTCTTTTGAAAAAGGCTACATCAAAACAGTTAGTCACAGCTGACGTACATCTAACCACTACAGCAGAGAGAGAGAGAGAGAGAGAGAGAGAGAGAGAGAGAGAGAGAGAGAGAGAGAGAGAATGTGTTTATGAAGCATTAAAAGCTATGTTAAAGTCATGTTAATAAGCCAGTCTCGCCCTCGGAAAGGCAATGAAATTTGGAGTAAAGAAAGCAAGTTGGGGCAGCAACACTCCTAGAAATCTCCCCACTGTGCCTGAATTTCAGTGATCCTGTTGCAAGAGAAAGTAATCTGGCACATTAGATGCGCTCAAATGAAAACAGTTAAAAATGAAGTTCAGGACACACAGTTGCTTGCCTCACCCAGAAACAACATGCTGAATATGCTGGTAGATGTAGTTGCAACTGCTAGACCATAAACACGTCTATTTACAGCCAAATCCAACCTAAATCCAACCTGGGATTTAGACTTGTTGCAGCTTCTCACCTCTGCAATGGCGGGGGATCACATTTTATGATCCGCCCTCGGAGGCTGATGGATCCAAATGGATTCCTGAGGGCTCTGGGGGATTTTCCTGTTATGTTGCCAGAGTTGGAGATCCACCCAGTGCCCTGGTCGATCTCTGGAATACGGAGATGACCAGGGCCCTGGATGAGATCGCTCCTGAGCGTCCTCTGCCCAGTCGCAGAATCAGAGCGGCTCCTTGGTTTTCTGAGGAGCTGCGAATGATGAAGCGGCAGGGCAGACGACTAGAGCGTCGGTGGCGAAAGACTCGTGCCGAATCTGACCGGACATGGGCTAGGGCCCAGTTAAAAGCTTATTCTAGAGCAGTGGTGGCGGCTAAGAGGGCACACTTCTCTGCCACCATTGCTTCTGCAGAGAACCGTCCGGCTGAGCTCTTCCGTGTGGTCCGTAGTTTTTTACATCTTGCCCCCCTTACTGGTGGGGAGGAGCACACGGAGGCTCGCTGTGACGAGTTCGCGAAACATTTTGCAGACAAGGTCGATCAGATCCGGCATGACTTGGACACCGCTGTGGGCATATCTAGTGATGTCCCTGGGGAACCTGTCTGTCCTACAATTTGGGATTCTTTTCAGCTTGTAGAGCCTGAGGATGTGGACAGGATTCTCTGGAGTGTGAGACCTGCTGCTTGCCCGCTCGACCCTTGCCCGGCATGGCTAATTAGAGCTGCCCGGGGAGGGCTGGCCGAGTGGACGGGGAGGGTGGTGAATTCATCTCTGAAGGAGGGGGTGCTCCCGCCTACTTTGAAGCAGGCGATAGTTCGCCCCCTCCTGAAGAAGCCCTCCCTGGATCCCACAAATTTAAACAACTTTCGGCCAGTCTCGAATATCCCATTTCTGGGCAAGGTGATTGAGCGGGTGGTGGCGTCCCAGCTTCAGAGGGTACTGGAGGAAACGGATTATCTGGACCCTTTCCAATCTGGCTTCAGGCCGGGGTTCGGGACGGAGACTGCCTTGGTCGCCTTGGTGGATGACCTGCGCCGGGGGATGGACAGGGGAAGTGCGACCCTGTTAGTCCTGCTGGACCTCTTGGCGGCTTTCGACACCATCGACCATGGTGTCCTTCTGGGTCGGCTGGCCGGGTTGGGGCTTGGAGGTACTGTTTTGAAGTGGTTCCCCTCCTTCCTGGCTGACAGATCCCAGAAGGTGGTGTTGGGGGACGCTTTTTCGGCACCCCGACCTCTTAGGTTTGGGGTGCCGCAAGGTTCCATCTTATCCCCCATGCTGTTTAACATCTACATGAAACCGCTGGGAGAGGTCATCCGGGGGTTTGGAGTGGGGTGCCATCAATATGCTGATGACACCCAACTTTATCTCTCCTTTCCCCCTGATTCTGAGGAGGCGGTTGAGGTCCTGGATCGCTGTCTGGAGGCGGTTGGGGGCTGGATGTGGGCGAACAAGCTGAAATTAAATCCGGATAAGACAGAGGTGCTTCTGGTTCGGAAATCCACGGCTCGGGTATTGGACTATTGTCCTGCTCTGAATGGGGTCGCACTTCTATTCCTCTGAAGGAGCAGGTTCGCAGCTTGGGGGTTTTCCTGGATCCACAGCTACACCTGGAGTCCCAGGTGGCGGCGGTGGCCAGGGGAGCCTTTGCTCAGCTTCGGCTGATTTGCCAGCTGCGGCCGTACCTGAGCTGTGCGGACCTGGCCACAGTGACCCACGCCCTAGTGACATCTAGATTAGATTATTGCAATGCGCTCTACGTGGGGCTGCCTTTGAAGACGGTCCGGAAATTACAACTAGTACAGAACGCGGCGGCTCGAGTGGTTGCTGGGGCACGTCGGTTTGACTCTGTCGAGCCGTTGCTTCGGCGACTACACTGGCTGCCGGTTCTGTTCCGGGCCCAATTCAAGGTGCTAGTTTTGACTTTTAAAGCCCTTAATGGCTCGGGTCTGGGGTATTTGAGGGACCGCCTTCTTCCATATAATCCTACTTCTTCCATATAATCCGCCTTCTTCCATATAATCCTACTCTGAGATCATCTGGAGGGGCCCTTTTGACTGTGCCGCCACCAGGAGAAGTGAGAGGGGTGGCAGCCAGGAAGAGGGCCTTTTCGGTGGTGGCCCCCCAACTTTGGAATACCCTCCCCTTGGAATTGAGAACAGCTCCCTCTCTGTTAACATTTCGGCGGGGGCTGAAGACCTTTTTATTCCAAAAAGCTTTTAACTGTTGACAGGTTGGCTGGCTGGTGTGTTATATTTTTATATCTTATGATCCACAAGGATTTTAAATTTTATTGTTGTATTTTAATTGTGTTTTATTATATTGTTTTAATATTCTTTTATATTGTTTTTTAATGTTAAATTTTATTGTATGTTGGAATGCCGCCTTGAGTGCCTTCGAGCATAAAGGCGGGATAAAAATCTATTAAATAAATAAATAAATAAATAAATAAATAAATAAATACACACGCAGCTATGCCAATGTGGGCTATGCTGCATCCCATGGGAGATTTTTGGCTGCTGGGCATTTCCATGGGGTGGGGTGGGGACATTTATTTCCTTGCCAGGGAGTAAGCTCAGACAACCACAATTGATCAACTTGGACCTATACCAGTGATATTCCTGGGGCAAGTCTCTGTTGATCCATGCAGGCAAATCAAGCTTGGAAGAGGGTCAGTATTTGGAGCATGCCACCTCCCCTGAATAGAAACTCCTCCCAGGCCCAATTCACACACCCCATCTCCTCCCTATTCTGCCCTCTTCCTACCCACTCTGTAGGGCTTTAACTGCTTCAGGGGGCTTTTGGTGAGCTGTCGGTTCTCTACACTGCCGCAATGTGCTTTACAGAGCTTTTGTGGCAGCCTATGCCAGTGAAAGGGACGTGGTGGCGCAGCGGGTTAAACTGCTGCTGCTGGGCTTTCTGACCGGAAGGTTGGGAATTCAAGACTGCATGATGGAGTGAGCTCCTGTTGCTTGTCCCAGCTCCTGCCAACCTAGCAGTTCGAAAGCACCTAAATGTGAGTAGATAAATAGGGACCACTTCGGTGGGAAGGTAACGGTGTTCCGTGCGCTACGGCGTAGAGTCATGCCAGCCATATGACCACGGAAACGTGTCCTCGGACAAAATGCCGGCTCTATAGGCTTTGAAACGGAGATGAGCACCGCCCCCTACAGTCAGTCACAACTAGACCATTCGGTCATGGGGAAACCTTTGCCTTTTATGCCAGTGAAACACACCTTTCATCAGTGCAAGCCTTTGTTAGGACTGGGCTGTCGGTCTTTAAAATACATGGGTACAATCCACCTACAATCCACCTCTTGGTATGAAATGAGTGGTTCAACTGGTATGAACCAATGGTATGAAATGAGGCTCCTGAAGGAATCCTTCCAAGTGCCCAGAATGTGAACCTCCTTTTGTATTGGAATGCTTTCCATTCACCAGAATTTGAGTAGCTTAAGCAGTAAGCATAATTTGTACCTGCCTTATCCTTGTTCTCCATTCTCTGATCAAGGGCTGCATGCAGATGAGCAGGCAAGAACCTCCTTTGGATACATACTATACAATGATTATCAAGCAATTTTGTAGGCAAACACAAAAAAGGAGAGGCATTGTTTGTTATCTGATGTCACTGCATCAGATTGTATTGCATCAGAGACTGCAAACATAACATCAAAGGCACCTACTGCAAGGTAGCATTTTTCTATGTCCCAAATTATCGAACCATGACCTACCTAACCATTCTCACAATCGGCCTCTTATTTTCAGGCAACGCTTCAGGCATCATCAGAGCATGAATTGTGCTCACTCTATGGTTGCTCTAATAAAGATGCTCCTGATCTGAAAGCTACGGAAAGAAAGCTAGCGTGTATAGAACCAATAAAAGGAAGCAGTTCATTATTACAATGGTTAAACTGCACTACCATCTAAGTTAGCTGAACAGTGGAATGGCTGATAGAAGTATAAAACCCTGTTGGCACATTTCTAAAGGCTGAGTCACACATTCATGCTTCTGGCAGCTTCATCATGATTTATCATTCAACTCACAGATGAATGTGTGAATAGCCTCCATTGAAAAGTATTATTTCAGGTAACTTCAGCTTTGTGTGTGATGTTTGATCTATGCTGGCCACTTCACACATAACAATTGTCATTAGATGAGGTAGTCATCATGCATAATGAAAATGCATGTTTCACTTCATGAACAGTGAAAACATATTACAGTAGTGTGATATATTTAAGTACTTGTTATCTTTTCTGCCATTTGTAAAGGAGCATAAAGCAAATGGATTCCAATTTATTTTAACCATCTTAGCCAGTGTTTCTCAAACTGTGGGTCAGGACCCACTATGTGGGTTGTGAGTCAATTTCAGGTGGGTCACATAGCACCTAGTGCAACAATCACTGAAAATATAGGAGGATTGGACACTAGAAAGGGGGTGGACTGTGTGGTTGTCTTGCTTATGTCAAGGTTGTAAATAGGCTATTCACTGTGCTATTGGGAAATGGCTGAGATACAACCCAGTTTATGGCTCCATTCTCAGGAAAGCAGCAGGCTCTGGTGTCACAATGACGGCACTTCTGGCCATGGTATTACTTCGTGGGTTCCAGGCAGATTGTCATTCCAAAAAGTGGATTCCAGCGCTAAAAAATTTGAGAACTGTTGATCTTGACATTAAATAAATTCAGGCTTGTGCCACTAAGGTCATGTAGTCAAGATCTTCTGATTTCTCATTAACACAGTCCATTTAGGAAATAGTAAGTACAGTCAATTCTCATTATCTGCTGGGGTTAGGTTCTTGGAAATCCGACTGGGTATCAAATAATTAATCCTAATTAGGGATCAAGTAAGAAAAAGTTCGAGACCGCGCAATGGAGGGAGCTCCCATCGCTTGTCCCAGCTCCTGCCAATCTAGCAGTTCGAAAGCGCATAAAAATGCGAGTAGGTAAATTGGTACCACTTCGGTGGGAAGGTAATGGTGTTCCAGGCACCTTGACGTATAGTCATGCTGGGCACATGGCCATGGAAGCTTGTCCTTGGACAAACGCCGGCTCTTCAGCTTAGAAATGGAGATGAGCACCACCCCCTACAATCGGTCACGACTAGACCATTTGGTCGTAGGGAAACCTTTACCTTTTTAAGGAAAGGTTAGCCAAGTTGGTCAGGAATGCCAGCAACAGAGCCTCAGAATGGCCATGGATAGCTTCAAATTGGGCAAAATTGCCACCACAGATGCTTCAGAATGGCCGCGGATAGCCGAGAACAGGCAGCAGTTGGTGCAAGATAAATTACAGTTTTGTTCCTACGGAGAAGTGAATCCGCAGGAACAGATTGTGCAGGTAGCAAAACTGACTGCAGAGTGAATGCCATAAATATTATTAATCTGATTATGATGATAAATCGAATCATCACCTGGACTCTTTATGAATGCTTTTAAGCATTTTTCCTACTATTACCAAAACAGATACAGAAGTTTTCTGAAATTCAATGACCCAGCAATACA
Organism: Lerista edwardsae; assembly: GCA_029204185.1. Classification (NCBI taxonomy): domain Eukaryota; kingdom Metazoa; phylum Chordata; class Lepidosauria; order Squamata; family Scincidae; genus Lerista; species Lerista edwardsae. The sequence goes on along the minus strand of JAJKFI010000045.1, from coordinate 11,478,280 downwards.
TATCCTCCTCTTCTTCCCCCAAATCACCACATGAACAGAAGAGACTTACATGTCTTTTTAAAAGGACAGAGCGAAAAAACAAGATAGATATGGTTGGAATGTATACTAGACAAAAAGGTCAACACCACAACACTCAAGAGGGCATAAGATTCAAAAACAAAATGGTAAGCATGAAAGATGAGAACGAATCAGGAGCCAATTAAACTGAAAATATTTCACAACATTTTAAGTACTGATGTGGAGTGAAACTTGCTAAGCACTGAGCATCACCACTATACTATGAAAGAAAAAAGCCTTTTTTGAGGGTCTGCTTTATTATGAACTACAACAGAGTATCATTGCTAATTTTAGTAATATTTTATTTTAAATTTCTACTCTAGTGTATGCAGTGAACCATTTCCAAGCAGAATAAGACAATGCACAGAATTTTCCCCAAAAGTTTATCTTTAACTTCGACTGTTTCAAAAAATAACAGTATGTTATTCTTTCTAACTTGTTTTGGATTCCCAGTTAAATCTTAAGAGAAGTTGAACTCACAGGAGAAATGACTCCTTTCTATTCTGAAGCATACCTGGTGTGCCTGTCAGCATTGTGAAAGAACAGCAGCACCAGTTTTAAAAAAAGAGCCTGGATTCCACGCTACAAATATTTGGCATTCAAAGTAGGATAGAAGAAGGATACACAGAGCTAAAGATCTGTTCCTTTATCCCTGAGACTTTTACTATCAGGAGGATACCAACATGAACATGCTTCCTAGTTTCACAATCTAGAGATATTCACAGCAGAGAGGAAAGTACACCACATAAATATTGAAAGGATGGCGGCAGCTTCCAAAAGAAAGCACAATTATTTGTCTTTCACTCTTTTGTTCCTCACCAAACATTTCTCTTCTCTGTGGCAGGAAAATTATAGAGTAGTGAATTCAATAAATTGAACCTTCTACAATCCTGGGCTGTTGTATGTAGATTTACCATTGTTTATGGTTTTTTCCTGCAATCTGCTATTTGCTATACTATAAATTTAGCATACTATTTTGCTCTAGAAAATATCTCAAGAAAGAAATAGTTGAAATATACTCACTGTAAGACTTTTATGGTATGAAATAGTATATTGTAATACTTAAAAAGGTCTGAACATCACATCTGAGCAGAGAATCATTGTTCTTTGCAAACTTGTCCCTAGAAACATCAGTTGGTTGCAAATCTATTTGCAACTAGGAAACAACCAACTGGAGCATCTACTCAAGTGTTAGATTTTCCAACCTACTATAGCATGCAAAGGACATTTATATCATGGAGAAAACACTTATAATTTAACTCCTGCTTTTTTGGTTTCAGTTTAAGGCTCTCTCTGAGGAAAGCAAGTCTAAGGTTCACTCAATGGCAAAACAACCTTGCTTCCTTATATCTTCGCGTGGCATGCAAAGTGGTACAGGGAGCTACAGCTAGAAGAGGGAACCAGGGGAAATTGACAGCACACAACGCTCACCATGCAAGCAAAAGTGATTTCCATTTGTTGTTGTTGAATTGACTGGGATCCAAAAGTGAATCACACTAATTTTCATGTGCTATCAAGGTCTTCTAAAAAGACTGCTACTGCAGTATTATCAACACAAAAAATAAGTCCACATGCTAACGGGACTCATTTCTGACCACTGAACTTCATCAGTCAAAGCAGAATTCCCAAATGCTCTAAAATATATAATTTCACTCAAATTGATATATACAGCCTGCCAGTGAAGATCAAAGATCAAAACACAGTTAGCTGCTATATGGGCTGCCTTTATTATGCTCCTATAGTAATTTTTAGAAAACATTGCCATCAACAATTACACTTCGTGTTGCACTGTTATCTTTATGTGTACATAAAGTACATGTGTACATATTTATTTAAAAATATAAATCCCACTGTTCCCCTTCCCATCAGTAAGTGCCCAAGCCAGCTTATGGTATTTTTTAAATTAATATTTCAATACAGTTTTACATGGAATTCCAATTATGATGTTTTGGATCAGGAATACCACTTAATGATTAAATGCTGACAATGTAGCAAGTGAACAAAAAACTTACCAAGAATGTTGACCCTTGACACGAAGCTATAACTGAGTGCGTTGTCTCCCCAAGCCGGACTGACAGCTCCCAGTTACTTGCATCAGGTTGGACAACAGACACCCTAAACCAACAACAAGGGCATTTACAATGTTTTCAATCCATGTTTCATTAAAGGCCATTACCATGCTTTGTCAAACATATAATACAGCATGTGATCCAAACCAAAATTAGACACATAGAAGTCACCATATTTACTCTACCTCTCACATAGATCACAACAGCCTATAACAAAATAAACTAAAATAATTGTTAAATCCTATCACACAGAACATCTCAGCATTTTTTGGCAACTCTCTTCCAATCTCGCTGACCTTCTGAGATAGATACCCTGTACTACTCAAGGCTCCAGAACATTGTGATTTTGATTCAGTTACAGTCAACCAATCCTTACCATACTCTTACTACTTGGTGGGAGCCACTTGACTGAGGTTTTACAGAAACTTGCCAAATATATACGAACCTAAGGAAAACAATAGAATGGAAAAGACTAGAGATCTTTTCAAGAAAATTGGAGATATCAAAGGACAATTTCATGCTAAGGTAGGCACAATAAAGGACAAGAACGGCAGGGACCTAACAGAAACAGATGAGATTAAGAAGAGGTGGCGAGAATACACAGAGGAACTATATAAGGCAGATCTAAATGTTCCCGATAACCACAATGGTGCAGTCACTGAACTCGAACCTGACATTCTGGAGTGTGAAGTCAAGTGGGCTTTAGGAAGCATCACTAACAACAAAGCTAGTGGAGGTGACAGCATTCCAGCTGAGTTACTCAAAATCTTAAAAGATGATGCTGTCAAAGTGCTGCACTCCATATGCCAGCAAATTTGGGAAACCCAACAGTGGCCACAAGACTGGAAAAGATCAGCTTACATTCCAATCCCAAAGAAGGGCAATGCCAAAGATTGTTGGAACTACCACACAATTGCGCTCATTTCACATGCTAGCCCAGGCTATGCTCAAAATACTACAAGCTAGGCTTCAGCAGTATGTAAAAGCTGGTTTCCAAAGAGGCAGAGGAACTAGAGATCAAATTGCCAACATTTGCTGGATCATGGAGAAAGCAAGAGAGTTCCAGAAAAAATTCTACTTCTGCTTCATTGACTACGCTAAAACCTTTGATTGTGTGGATCACAACAAAGTGTGGCAAGTTCTTGAAGAGATGGGAGTAACAGACCATCTTATCTGTCTTTTGAGAAATGTATGCGGTTCAGGAAGCAACAGATAGAACAGGGCGTGGAACGACCGATTGATTTAAAATAGGAGAAAGGAGTAAGTAGACAAGGCTGTATATTGTCACCCTGCTTATTTAACTTATATGCAGAGTACATTATGAGAAAGGCTGGGCTGGATGATTCACAAGCTGGAATCAAGATTGCTGGGAGAAACATCAACAACCTCAGATATGCAGACGACACCACTCTAATGGCAGAAAGTGAGGAAGACCTAAAGAACCTTCTGATGAGGGTAAAAGAGGAAAGTGCAAAAATTGGGTTGAAGCTCAACATTTAAAAAACTAAGATCATGGCAAACATTCCCACCACTTCCTGGCAAATAGAAGGGGAAGAAATGGAAGTAGTGACAGACTTTATTTTCCTGGGCTCCAAGATCACCGCAGATGGTGACTGCAGCCATGAAATTAAAAGACGTTTACTTCTTGGGAAGAAAGCTATGGTGAACCTAGACAACTTAATAAAAAGCTAAGACATCACCCTGCCAACAAAGGTTCACATAGTCAGAGCGATGGTTTTCCCAGTAGTAATGTATGGTTGAGAGCTGGACCATAAGAAAGGCAGAGCGCCAAAGAATAGATGCTTTTGAATTATGGTGTTGGAGAAGACTCTTGAGAGTTCCTGGAGCAATAGCACAAACGTGCCCTTTCCCTGAGGAGGCTCCCCAGATCTCCAAAGCCGCGCTGGATACAGTGAAGGCCCGCATATCCAGCTTAGAATTGTGTTCTTAATGTCACTACTTCATGTAGAGAAAGAAAAATCACACACACCAAAAAAAAACTCTTGCCACAACCCAGTCATTCATTTGCACATTCAACAAGCCAGAATAGCCAAAACAAACAAACAAAAAAAACACACTGGCACTGCCATATCCCCTGGTCTGCCTTACATTTTCCCAGAGCTCCAAAAGGTAAGTGACTCATTTGGGGGAAAAAAGTATCAGTCCCCATTGCTTTAGGAAACTGATTAATTTATATCAGGAATTTTGAGTCTCTGTAGACAAAGCTGTTGGAAAATTAAAGGTAGCATTTGATAAAACTCAACTGGAAAACACCAAAATCCATGATAAATAAAACCATTTTTACCCAGTGGAAAGAGATTACAAATCTAATAAAGAACCAGTGTGGTGTAATGTTTAGGGTGTTGGACTTGAACCAGGAAAAGCCAGGTTCAAGTCCCCAAGGCTAACTGTGTGAGCTGCTGGTACTCCCTGAAGCTAAGCAGGATCTGTGGTCTATTTTTGGATGGGAGACAGAATGCCAGGAAGTGACAAGCTGCAGTACCTATTGTGGCAGAACAGAGTCACTGTGGAGCTGATTAGCCAGTGCGGGAATGAAAGGCCAGCCAGCAAAAGAATGGAGTCCAACCTTGAGGACCTGTCCAGGCTGGACTTACAATCACCTGCAATCACTTACAATCATCGCTGTCACACGGCCAGAGGAGAGAACCACACTGTGAAGGCTACATCTGGGACTGAGGATTCGGAGAATCTCAGAATACTGTATATTTGTAAAAAAAAAAAAACCTTTGAGAAATGGTGGTTTAGACTAGCCTGCCCATGTAAGCTGCCTTGGGCATTTGTTTTGGCATGGGAAAGGCGGGGTATAAATTCTTCAAAATAAAAATAAATTGTGAGTCAGTCACACTCACTTGTAGGTTGTTGTGAGAATAAACGTGAAGCAGCCATGAGCTCTTGAAGGAATAGAGATATATAAATGTGGAAACAAATTACAAAAATATTTATAAGTCTTCTATAGCATGAGGATGGTCTTCACAGAAATATAAAATTGTAGTTGTGTTCAGGGCAACTCTTCAGAAATATTTACACTTATTTATCTGTTAATAGAAGCAGCCAGAGAGAGACAAAATGTGGAATCCCAGTCTCAAAAGTTGAGGAAAAATAGAATGTTTTCCAAAGCCTTCGTATCAAATAATATTTTCATGTGTATATCATTTACTATATAGCTTTGTAAATCATCCAGCCTTCCTAACTTTATTGCTAAAGCGGGGAGAAAGTAGAGCCAAAACAGGTTGCAAATTTCCAGGGACAGGAACATCTCTGAATACATTTATGGAGATCACCACTCTAAGTTGGACAAAGCCCACAATACAAATCAGCAATGTCACAAGCTGTCAAAGTGAAAGTTTCAGGGAATTATAGGTCTCCCAATATAACCTTTATACGTTCCAAAAGCTCCCTGTAGAAATGTACAGACTACCTAGTTTGTCCTTTCAGACCGTCCTTAAACTGCATTCTGCCATGATGTTCCAGACATCTGACAACAATAGTTAAGCTGTGCCAGATGCTTACTGCGCTAATCATAATTTCACATTGTTACCCTGTGCTCTCTCCCATCCTTTTCATTTGGCTACCTGTTCATTACCATAATTGGCCCACTTTTCTCCTTGAGTTCTTCCCCTGTGGTTGTATGCCCCTGTTATCACTCAACATATGCTTAGTGATTTCTGTGACAGAAACCTATTTGTGTCCTGCTCTCTCTATATTTTACATAACACTAGAATGCAGTACTATTCTTAATTCTGCTCATAGAAATGGGAAACCTAACTATTTTAATAACAGTTATTCGCTGGAAAGCAAAAATGCTGATCAAGATGAACTTCTCTCTCACATCTTTGGCACAAGCAAACATAAATCACCAGAGAGAGACACAAATACTACTCTGCAAGGAATGTGCCACAATGATCTCTCTCGAACAAAAATGTTCAACAGAGATTGACAGATTTGAGTGACATGCGATACCTTTCCAACTAGATCCACAGTGGGTAGGGTCCCACTTTAATCACCTCTAAAGTAATTAGCAAGGACAAAATTCACATATAAAAAGCTCTGCAGCTACTTTAAATCCAAACTCTAGAACAGGGATGTCAAACTCATTTCATATAGTGTGTCAAATAGCATTTATGAGGAGTGCTGAGGGTTGGAAGTGGTGCAATTAACAGGAAGTGATGTCACTAAGCAGATCATGAACAGAAATAAGCACTTTTCCTCACTTAGGAACTCATCAGCTGCAAATAGAAAAGAAAATATGCAAATCATGATAATATTTTCAAGGTATGGAAGAACCACAGCTTGAGAGCTAGGCAAGAACATCCTCTGTCTTAAATCCAGGCAATTGAAGTAGATAGTACTGGGCTAAAGGAACCAATGACAACTTAGTATATAGCCTTGTGCACATACGAAGGTCCCCCAATGTTTACCACAGCATCACAAACTTACAAAAATGCGTGAACATGTGAATGGCAGGGACAGAATGTGCTTCCACAAATGTGTAAAGGATGAAATTCTCTCCAGACTAGACATCTTCTGCATAAAGGGATGCTTGGTTGGCACAGTAGCTGTTTGTTTTTATAGCTTTCTGCTGCAAGAATGATTATGCTCATCATTGTGCATACACTGGTGCTCAATATGATATATGATCATAGGATGCTCGTATACTGAGATAAAGAAAAGTACCAGCAACCCACTGGGCTTTCCATTGCCACAAAGCATGTATGCATTCTATCAGGAGAACTGACTGAACATTTTTACATTAGTGGATTCTGAGAACAGTCAGCTTGCTTTCATTCACCTTCAGAAGCCTTGCTTGCGAGCAAACTCTGAGGAAATATTTAATGAGACCAATGTTTGTGCAACTTTCTCACCTCTAGAAGTCTCCCGTTTGCTAGAATGCTTTAAAGCAGCATTTTCTCCGAGTCCTTTTGTGCAACTTACAGTGGACAGAACAAGACTGATATGAATCCAGATTGTTGGTGAAACACAAAGGAGTTTTGGGAACTTTGCATTTCAACTACTCATGAATTTTGCATTTGGTTTGAGATTGACTTGTGTATTTTCACTGCTTGCCTAGTACTACAGTTATAACTATTGTTCCCTTAGTGACTGTAGCAATTGTTTCATTTATGAGAAGCTGAGGTATCTTGTTTTTCCTTCGAGCGTTCGCATTTTATTACTGTCTGGCCTCACTCAGTGTACGCTGCTTTAGTGAAAGTGCCTTACTGACAGCCTATACAGTACACAGAAGTTGGGCCCAATTTCTAAAAATGGTATTAGGTCACTATCAAACTTAAGTACATTAATACCAATATGTTTCCACAACTAGGAAGAACAAGGAGTTCCTATTAACAATAGACCTGAAGTATAGAATAAAAGATTTGAAAGAGATGCTCGCTTGCTCGCTCTATAGTGGTCATACTGTTCTGTAAATTAAACTTGGATTTTCTCCATTTAGTGAAATATTAAAAAAATAAAATAAAATAAAGACAACCCCAGCAGTCCTTACTGTAACACTGTACTGATGCTGAACAATAAATATAATTATTTGCAAACTGATAAAATTTAATGAAGCATATTAACACAGAGTAACAGATGTGTGGACTTTTGTAGACTTGCCATGATCAAGGTCCATCTGTTGCTTCAATGCATGTGGAAAAATATTACCACCACTGAATCAGAGTTCAGTCTGTCAATCACATGAATCAGTTGCATATTCAAGAAAGAATGGGCTGAAAAGTAGCAACAATTGTTGCTTCCATAGACATAGCAACTTTCCTTTCTAGCATTAAAGGCCTTGTTCTTGCAGTATTTCCTGAACCTGAACTCATCCAAGAAGTCATATGCAACCGATTTCATTAGACATATACTTACGTATACTTACCCCCTATTTTCTGCTTCTTAGCCCAGCACTCCCCCTAACCTGCTGTTAGAAGCTTTATTAACCATTCTGAATTGTGTATAGTTGATCAATGTTTTCAGGGATAGTTTTCAGGCATTAATTTTAGACTTATAGGGGTAAGTGATTTTTTTAAATATCAAGTATCATGTTCCACTTCAGTTTTCTTTCACTTTTATTAATCGTTATCATCTGTGCTTATGAACAAATAGCAATTGAAAGCAATTGATAGATTTGATAGATGGTGGAGGAGCTAATTTGAGTACTCAGCCACTCCATCAGACAGAAAGATGATCAAGGTCTACCTAGAATTGAAAATGAGAACTGAGAATGAGAACTGAGAGGAAGGACAGGATGATGCCTGGGATGAAAAGATTTGCAAAGAGTTACGTCATACCACTTTATAAGGCAGAGATAAGTGTCATTATGATGGTGACAATACCAGTTTACCAACTCATGAATTTTAGCACTTAAATCCAGAAGTTAGGACTGGGCACATGTTTCGATGCACATTATGGATTCAATCCTATCCAACTTTCCAGCATCGATGCAGCCATGCCAACAGAACGTGTGCCGCAACCTGTGGTAGTGGGGAGCAGTCACAGAGGCCTCCACAAGCTGAGAAAACATTTGTTCTCTTACCTTGGGGCTGCATTGCAGTTGCACTGGTGCTGGGAAGTTGGATTGGATTGGGCTGTATGTGCATTACTAGCAAGATTTGTCATGGGGAAAAATCAGTTGGTGCAGGTACAGTTTTAGAACTTCTACACAAACTGCAAGATTCTATTTCTTCCATTTTTGCCTCCAAATATTTACCAAAATAATCTGGCTGTGTCTCTACAAAATATTAGCATTCACAACTTGCTTTTTCCTCACTGCAGTAGATTCTCAACTAGAAAACCTGAAGTCTGGTCAAAACAGGAAGTCTGAAAAAAAGAAAGCTGTTATTAAAGTAGAATCTCCAATTAGTTGTTCTACTTGGGTTTTGATAGTCATCAATCAATCAGGAGGAGATGAATACATAGTTCGCAGCAAAAGGGTGTAATTCCTCACTCCCACTTGTAATGATGTAAGATGATACAAATGGGTAGGATTTAAATGACACAAACACATAAGCATGGATTTCTTTATCAGAATTCAAAGTAACATATGCACAGAACTCGAAAAACGTCACACTCAATCAGTATTTTTCTTAAAAGTATCAGGTGAGAATTTCAACCCCACTCCAATTGCACTACCCACCCCCAATTGGGGTGAGGCTCCACGCACCCCCAGTTGCACAATTATCCATTTCAGCAGCAAAATAAAAGTGATACACTGACTTAAGGCAATATTAACGTTCTAAGAATAATTAAGAAATCCTTCATCATAACTTTCACAGGAGGCGGCCTGTAAAATGATCAAGAATAATGTGCAGAATTCTTTAGCCACCAAGGTCAATTCTTGCATACAAATCTTTACAGCAGAAAGGGAAAAAAATCCTTCAGAAAGTGGGCCATTCATCTGAACCAAGTTCAGAGAATTTCCAGCACGGTGAAAAGATATGTTATGCAAGCACATAGATGTATTCAGTGGGGGTAGAGTGAACCAGCTACATGGAGACTACAAAGAAGCCCTCCCATGGCTCATGAATAAGTCGAGGAAATGATCAGAAAAAAATAGAGAGATGTTTAGACAGATGGCCCACTTAAAATGCCTGGGACAGGGCATAAGCAGTTTTAATGAAACTTTAGATGTAGCGTAGAAATTGTGGTTTTCTTCCAAAAGGAAGGGGAAGAAAAAAAATCAAAAAAGGCAAATAGAAATTTAACAGTTCACACAACAGTCCATTTTATGGTGTAAAAAGACAAAGCATTTTTCAGCATTATTTGTTTAATAAGTTCATATAAAGAAGGATCCCTTCATAGTGCCTTTAGCTATCAAGAGGAATATAAAAGCATGCAATAGATAGATTAAAGGAATTTTAAACAGAAGCTGACTGCCAAACAAAACAAAACAAAACAAAACTTGAAGCTTTACTATTCAAGCGCTTTCAACATTTTCCAACATAAAAATTCATAGCAATAAAAAAAGATAAAAGCAGAGCTTTCATATTTCTTGAGAACTAAAACATGTATTCTGCTCACTTACTTCTTTATCATATATAAACACATGCAGACACACCCAACAAGCACCTCGCTCCTACAGAAAAAGCACTTTGCATGTGAAGAAAGAAATTAGATTCCAATATGATTTAATTATACCTCTTTAAGCATTGGTCATACCATTCATGACCTAATGCTTCCAACTACCTTTATAAACCTGCTAATCAATAGTACTGGTAAACTGAGCTTTTAATTAAAAGTTGCCTTTATATGAAAATAGCAACATTAGTCTCAACATACATAATGGATACCATTACGTATTCTCTCACCAAAGTCTGTGAGAGATATTGACTACTATGGGAGAAAGGAAAAGGGCCACAATAAGGCATGCACTTCAGATGATAAATGAACTTCATCCCTCTGGCACTAGGAATTACTTCACTGTACAATCAAACCACAGGAGCCAAGACAGTGGGTTTATAATGTCTACAGGCACAAACTCTTAAAAGCTTCTTTTGTGTCAACTGCACATTATTGTGCAGTGGGCTTCAACAGTGGGCTTCAAACCCCAACCCATGGTCCAGATCTGCCGCGATCCTTCCCCCAGGTGAACAGAACTTACCATTCTGTCCAGGGGCCTCCCTATCACTCTGCAGATAGCCCCCCCCCCCGATGTTCACATTTGCCTGCCACTTCTCGGGTCTGCTGTCTCAGCAGGCTTTGCAATTGCATTTCCGGGCACACATGGCAGGCTGGCACAAACATCTGGGGTAATCCGCAGTGTAGTGTGATGAGGAGGCCTCCCCGGCAAAATGGTAAGCTCCATCAGTGCCAGGGACTCCTTTACCGGCACGCAGCAGTCTCTGCTTTGGAGACAGCTGTTATAGAAGATCCGGCTAAATTACTGAGAGATGAGTATCAAGGCAAAAATAAACATGTCCTCCTCTTTAAAGAATCCTATTATTTATGTAGTGCCAATATCAGTACAAATCATGATTCACAAAGCCTGGATTCAGAGAACACAAAACTACAGTTTGTAAGTAAAAATCTGCACTGGGGTTTCAGTTTCCAGAAGTACAATGAGCAAATCATGGTTCATAGCTGCTTGGCTGCTTTTATTTCCTATCTGCTCAACACTAGCTTCATATGTTCACTGCAGTCTCCATGCTGCAGCAGCTTCTAAAGGCATAGAAATTCATGTTTCCATGGGGCAGTAGCTCACTTGAGACAAAACAACAGCCATAAATGTGGTATACAATAGTCTGAATTCAGACACAACCGTAAACTGCAGCGAGAAAAGTTATGGTTCGTCTTTAAAACACGGCTTCAAATCCAGATCTGTCAATTCCAAACAAACCACACTTGTGTTCAGACATTACACAAAACCATGGTTCAACTAAACAAACTGAGGTTTTGTGTCATGTCTCAATCCAGTTATTATAATTTAAATAGGCCCCTATCCAGAGGAATGTATAGTCTAAACATTGGAGACACCCACACAAAAGCAGGAGGGATGGAAGACAGAGGAAATGGTTAAAAAAAATTCCAGAGAAATCAAATCATACCCACAAGAATTTTGCCTATGTTTGTAAAACCATATTATTTCTAATGACAGAAATCCTGTGCCACTGTCTCCTATGTAACTTCAAGGTCTTCCACACTTATATGTCACCAAGTACATCCATGCTACTTCCCTGAGATCTGCATGTCTGCGCCTGTTTCCTTATCAGGTCATTTCTTATCAGGCAGAAAGGTCATTTCTGCCCTTCAGTGCCAGGAAACATGATGCTGGCTTGGCCTTCTGTCTGGGCCACAACTGTAACTAGTCTGTCTCTCCACTTCCAGATACCTGCAGCCACTCCAATTGATTGAAAGAGCCCCCTACCTACACTCAGAACTGGCACCTCAAAACAATGGCGGACTTGAAGGGGGGAAGGGGTGCAAATGCCCCAGGCACTTGGCCTGGGAGGGTGGCAACACTGGCCGCCTTTCCAGCTGCCTCCCACCACCACCAAGAGTGAGGCCACTTCCTGGATCGGCCTCGGCACAGCTAACATGTGTCGCCAGCCCTCAGAGGGGCCGTCCCTCTAAGGGTGGGTGGAGCTTATTAGCTGTGTTGCTCCAGGAAGCAGCCACGCAGGGCGAAAACATACCCCACATCGCTGCTTCCCCAACTGGCTTCAGCGCTGTGGCACTGCTGAGGGAAGCAGCTATGCGGGGCAAAAATGCTCTCCGCACAGCCGCTTCTCAGACCAACAGGGGCACCACACACCTGCAGGGTGTGCACACTTTGGTGGTGTGCCTCTGGGTGCTGAAACACACCCACAGGATCGCCCTTGCCAAAAAACTGTGTCCATTGTCAAAAGGGGAAAGGTTTAGATAAATTGTTTTCAAGCTGTTTTCTGAAGGAGCCAGAATGTATTTCTGGTCCAAAAGTATTTTGAGGTCTTTAGCACTAGCAGATGGAAGTTTCCCTGAAAGATGATTTGTCTACCATTACTAATCTTCTTCTGCAGTGTGAAGCCATAAGGGTGCATTTTCTAGGGCACACAAGCTTCACCAGTGTACACCCAATAGCACCCCTCAGAATACTCCGCAATGATGACAAATTCATCAAAAGACAGAAGATTTAAAATCACCATTTTAGGCAAATGACAAAATTGTTTTTAAATATGTATAATATTCTAGTGCAGCAAATACTAATAAAGGCCACAAGTTAATATTCATGTGGCATAAAAAGAAGTGTGTGCATGCGTGCAGGGGGTGGGTGTTCACTGGCTCTCAAGAAAATAAAGCTTTGCACAATAAGAAATCTGCAGCCCATCAATTCACCCTGAATAATTGGGGAAGCTGTTAGAACCTTGTTCCTTCTCAGAGTAGATTATATTCGAGTAAAATATTCATAAAAAGTTAGAACAAAAAGCACAATGCAACATAAGCCCTACACAGTATGCATAATTATTCCCATTTAACTCTCTCCAAAAGAACCCAGCTATCCAGACGTATATTGATGAATGGCTTCCGCACCGGTAGCTCAAAACAAGACTGGTATTTTAAATTAATTGCTCTGTGTTAATATTATGTGACTATTTTAAATTTGACTTTAATTGTTTTGTCATTATTTAATTTTGTTAGTCACCCTAAAGGTCCCATTTGGTGTATGTGACGGGGTAGACATATTAAAACAAGTATTTGGCTGGGAGAAGATTCATTTTGTAAGGAATTAAAGGAATGCAAAGAAAAAGTGGTGGATCAGGAACTAATTAATGCATTGGCAACATTAATGCTAAGTATGTTTTAAACAAACCTTGACTTGGACTTAGCCAGGATTGAGGACTATGAGCTGTATCCCACTCGTAGACTGGGCTATCACACAACTGGTAAAAATTAACAGTAACAATTGCTACTTGCACCAATTATCTTAGTCAGGGGCAACCCAATTGTTGATTTCAATCCCCCTTACCATGTTTACCCTATACCAGTGTTTCTCAAACTGTGGGTTGGGACCCACTAGGTGAGTCGCGAGCCAATTTCAGGTGGGTCACGTAGCACAGTCATCATTGAAAATATGGGACGGTGGAAAGGGGAGGGCCGTGTGGTTGTTTTGCTTGTGTCAAGGTTGTAAATAGACTTTTTTCCATTCTGATTCAGTTTGCTAATGGGAAACAGCTGAGAAATAACCCAACTTATTGCTGCATTTTCAGAAAGCAGCAGGCTCTGGCGTCCCAATGATAGTACTTCTGGCCATGGTATCACTTCCAGTGGGTCCCAGACAGATTGTCTTTCTAAAAAGTAGGTTTGAGAAACACTAACTAGATTCACTAGCATCGGTTCAAGAATGAGTGTTATTGAAAGGACTTTTAAGACACATCCAATTGAACAATGGCAGGGAAGATCAGTTTGGCCCCTTTTAACTCACCACTTTGCTCTGGCCTTGTCAAATTGATCTTCCTCTTTGAGCTTCCTTCCCACAACCCTTTCCCTTTTAAGTATCTCTTTCCTTTTTTGGCTTGTAAACCCAAGTCTTATCTTCATACATTTACAGAGTATAGCGACTAGATTGAATTCTAATTGATCTGAATTGCTTTAGGAGACCATTTCTTTCTGGAAAGCACGAACACACATATACACATGCTGAAATTAAAATTGCTTAAAATGTTTGCAAGTTCTTTAAGCCATACCCTACATAGTAAAGTAACACAGGAATGATTTTTTTTCACTGCGTTTGAACTCAGTCATGCGTTTCTTTGATTAATATGGATTACTATAGTGAACACAAGTTTTACTTATGGTCTGCTTCTATACTGGCATATCAAGTTTCAAACCAATATCTCTTTCAGTTAGAATAGGACACATACAAATGAAATATGCTCTCAGGAGGAGTTCTCATGAGGGTAGAACACTAGTAACTGTTACCATATGTTAGACTCTTTTTGGCGAAATTCAGTTCCAAGCCTTTGCCAAACCACTTTTGGGCAATGAACAGTCTGAAGTCGCTTATACTCCAACAAGGGACCTTGAAGGAAAGCTAGGAAATTAACCGAAGAAACTTGCTATTAACAGAATGGTGCTAAGAAAGAGAATTCTGATTAAGGCAGTAAATATATCCGGATGAATTGCAAAACAACATCAAATAAAAATCCTTCTCAAAAATTAATATGGAAACCTTAGCACAGTAATTAAAGCAAATTCGTACTGCAATATCAGGTGTGTTATTGCTCAAGGCAGATGGGCTTTTAAAAAAAAATCTTAATGTTAGTGCATATTTTCAAAATTGCTCAATATTATCAGATTACGTTTTTGCTCTAGTGAGACAGATTTTTATCTAGGCAAATATGAGTATTGCAGTTGTCTTAATGGGGAGATATAAAAGAGTCACAGCAAAACTGAAAAGATTTTTTTTTTTTTTAGAAACCCATCTTTGGGGGAAGTAGGTAAGGAAATATCCACTACTGAATATGAATATATCTATAGCAGAATCATAGGACATTTTTAAACAAATGCAGTAAGTTTGCATTCAAAAGACAGGTTTACATATGCTATCCAGTATATCAACCTCAAGGAGCAAATCTGAAAAAAAGTTTAGTTTCAGATTTCAAAGTTACATAGAAGTGATCATAATTAAACCTCACTATTGGACATGTGGCTCATATAGTCAAATTTGATTATAAATATGAATATATACATCTTGAAGATGTATTATCTTCAAGAAAAATATTCTCATTTTGTTTGGCCATCTAGATTTTATTAATGATCTTCTTAATATTCTACAATTTAGTCTGAAAATCAGGCAATTGTTTGTTTAAAAAGCTTGATGCTGAAGACTTCATTACTTTACAAAATATTCCCTGATCTTATACACTTTAAATATGTTACTTTAAAAAATTCTATCAAGTTTAAATACATTACTTTAAGAGGGTTAAACAAAAATGCAAACATTTAAATGCAACATTTAAGCATGTAAAATAAAAACCTGATTGGCTAGAGGAAGCATGCTATGCTGTTACCCTAGTGACAAGTTAAAAAAGGAATTGCAAGCTGAATGGCTGTATGATATGAAATTAAAATGTTTCACATTGAACAATTCAAAATGAATTGAGAAAGGTTATAGCAGAGGAGGGAGAAATCAATTCTCCAATGGCAGTGGTGAATAGAAGAGAAGCATGAATAGGATTTGCCAGTGGGGTGCAACAGCTGCCAAATATCCTGCAGCAAAAGAACTACAATAATACTGATGAAGTGTGCAAGAGCTTTTGGAATCTTTGCAGGGAACAGAGGAGCACTCCAACAATAATCATGCCATTCTGTCCCATACAGCTCCTGCAGCAGAATCAAAGGAAAGATTCATCTTCAAAATTACAACCCCCTCCTTTGCAAGTATGTATACAAATACTCAGATAAAAAACTCACTTCCTGAATTACCAGTATACAAAGTACTATGGAACTACTTCCACAAGTCACAGGGCTCTTTAGACTTATTTTTATTTGTCTCAAGTCACACTTCACTAAGCCAACCTGCTTTTGAAAGTGAGAGGAATTTTAGAAACACTTTACAATGGCACATTGGGACAGGGAGCCATTTAACTTTTTTATTATTATTAGCCCGTAATCCGCTTTGGGAACTTTGTGTTGAAAAGTGGTATATAAATACGATTGATTGATTGATTGATTGATTGATTGATTGATTGATTGATTGATTGATTGATTCCCCCCAAAAGTTAAGCCGTTGCTTAAGTCATTGGACAAGCTAAAAATAACTTTTCAGAATGTTGCCAAATGAAACAAGCATGCTACTGATTTTTAATCCATACATGCAGTGTAAAAAAAAAAAAAGATAGATATTATAATCAGAGATTCCCCTCCTATCCATTTTAAAAATCACAAAAATGGCTTGCATAAAATGAAAAATTATCCTGGTATAACCAACACTGGACCCATTTCAATCTCTGGTGTATTTACTGGTCCAAGAGGTAAATAAGATGGTAAGATGACATGAATTATACACAACTGAATTTCCTAGCCACACTGACATCCCTTGTAACTATTCATCCAAGAACACAGTCTCGAGTAGGACAGATCTATAAATTACTGCTAGTCACAATGGAGATCTTAGTTACCTTGGATGCCTCTGTTAGAGGGAAAGGCCAGGGAATAACTTTAACAAATATCAGCTGCAGGGGAACAATGGTAAGAGAGAAATGGCCTCTCTCTCCAACTTACAGGCTTTCCAGAGCCAGATGGTGAACCACTTGCAGCAAAGAGGATGCTGGACTAGATGGACCTTTGACCTGATCCAGCAGGCCTTAAGTAGACCAAATGTGTTCTTAAGTTGACCAAAGCCTACTTCAGATGGAATAGGAAAACCACAATTTCCTATGACACAAATAAACTGCTGCATGCTTCAAATTCTCTACTCCCCTGCTTTTTTGCCCAAGAATTTTGTTTTATTAATTATGAAGTGAATTCACTTCCAGCCACCTTGAGTGCCCTTGAGCGTGGGGGGAAAGATGGGATACAAATTCTTCAAATGCATACATGAATAATGAAAAATTCTATGCAAGCTGAGGGAATCTGGTTTATCTAAAACCACAGCTCCTTAAGTTCACAGCTCCTGCAATTTTGAATTCTGGCTTATCTCAAATTGGAAGCAAATGCTGTTCCTCTCCTTCTCTTGCTTACAAAGGAGTAGGATAGGGGAAGACAACAACCGAAGCCATGACTCTGTGGGCTTGCAGAGGCTTGCTCACAGAGGAGGAAGCTATGATCATGGTTTAAACTTTAAACTATGCAAATTGATAAGCTTTTCATTCCAATTGCTCATCTCACTGAAGCAACTTCAACAGAATGCCACAATCGTCTACTGACACAGGTTGCTTCACATGTTGCTGTTTCCCACGCAGATATTACTTCCATATGGAGAAAAAAAACTGCATGCATGCCCAGGACATACCATCAATGTAAAAAATTGTACATGACCACAACCATCAGTCTTTACAAATGATTGAATAAACCTTAAAACAATCAACCGAGTGTGGTTTATATAAGTTTCAGGTTCATCGCAATACGATTTTCAAAAAGGCAACATTCATGGACCACAGATGCCAGGAGCATAGTTTATCCAGGCCCAACCCTGAGGAGAAGAGTATTATAAGACAGGCAAACCAAGTGAAATTTCTGCTTGGTGTGGTTTGGTCCCTTAGCATCCTCTGCATTTATTCCTGTTCATGCATTCCCTCTACACTTAGGTATATACCATAATCACCATGTATTAAAACTTAACTTGAAAGCTTATTTCAAACAAAATGGAATACAACAGACTGTTGCCAAAATAAGTAGTGACCATCTAAAAATCTTCAGATTAATTATTATGAAGAATAATTTTATAATTTTATTATGAAAAGGCAAACCTTTAAGGAAGTAACACCATCGTTTTAGCTATTTTGAATATGTAAAATATTTTAAAGTAGTTTTACATTTAACAATATTTGTTCTTTTCTATTATGCCTTCTCTATTTTAATATCACCAAAGGGGAAAAAATTATACTGTTTCCTAGGAAAATAAAAAGTCTTTATTTTAAACACACAGCCAAGCTTTTCCCTCTTGTGTTACCATCGGGTAATACAGGCATTCAGCAAACGATGGATTTTTCCAAGCCATGAATGATAGGAGGCCAAAACCAATAGAGAAATTAGGAAAATAAACTTCACAGCCAACACAAGCAACACATAGGAAGTGCTGAAGCCAATTGGGTTTAGAAGTGTAAACATTACATTAGTAGACCCATGAGATAGCCACACCTGGAGCATTAGTCTCCTATTCCCCTCTCCAAACTACTAATGAAAATAAGACTACAGCCAATACATCAGTGGAACATCACTTCTGGTTTGAGGGGCCTACACCACATCAAAACAAGCTGGATTTCCTTAAACCAAAATGTTCCACTGGAAACAGGATCATATTCTATCAGGGCAGCCTCGGGATTTTCATTTTGCTGGATAACTAAAACTAACCTGCAGCAAAGGGTGGCACCCACTTAACAGTAAGTCAGCCAATTGTGTAAATAGGGAACATTCTACGTACAAGAGTTTTAAAACACTGAACAGAATAAAACAATCATCCACTGTTTGCAGCTACTTCCCGTAGGAAATCTGTGTCCTAATATCTGAATAGCAAATTAGTAACTTGACCCCTGTGATTCAAGCATTTTGATAATTAGCTCAAAAAGAAATCTGTTGCAATTTCTCTTATAAAAAGGAATTGACAGTGACAAATATTTTTTTATTAAATTCTAAACTCAATAATGGGAAACAAAAAATGTATACTTCCCTTACTGCAATTCATACCTCTCACAGTAAACTTTTGTTTACATATAGTGGCACTTCCAAAGCAACATGTAAGTTAAGGTCAGATTCACCTTCATATAAGAATACATCTGTATAGAACACACACATACATCAGTTGTGGAATTAGCATTACTCTCCCTCCTTTCGCAGATCCAATTTAGAAGTCGCTGCTATTGAGAAGAGGGATTAGAGGTAGATATATGGTAGAAGCCATGGCCCAATGGTAGAACAAATACTTTGCATGCAGAAGTCCCAAATTTATCTCCAGACTGAGCTGGGAAACATCGTCCTCCCCCACCTGAAACTGCCATTCAGTGTAGACCATACTGAGCTAAATGGAACAACAGTCTGAACTGTTTCATACGTTCATAGAAGAGACAAGCAAGCAGGCACATGGCTTGGGTGTTATCAACTGCAAATGTTGCACAAAACACATACACTTAATCCATCCCAATACATTCTTGTAATTAGCCCACTTCATCTTGTTTTCTCTTTCCTCTGCACCCCATGGCAGATATGAATATCACTAGCATTAGAATGAGCAGAACTAGGTTGAGTGATGAAAAGAAGGCCTATAGGTACACACACAGCTGGTGAGCTTGCATTTGCTCGCAATTACCACTTGTCCCCATAAAACTCACACACATTACCAAGCTTTGGGACTATATTAAGCCACAGAAAGAGGTACAGCAAGAACGTACAGCAAGAAGACATCCTAAGAAGTGTCAGGCGATGATAAATGCATAGCATCAGCAGCAGGGGCATGCTGTGAACAAATTGGAGGTGTTAAGCAGTGACGTGGGCTATTGCCCTCCTTCTTTAACCAAGTCTAGTCTATTATGGAAGTCCAGTTCCTTATGATACATTAGAAACAACTTTAAAAATTGTTTCTTCAATTTTTGAACATCTGAATATTCTTTTTTGGGAAAATACTGCGTGAACTTTTGTGGCTCATTGAGAAATGCGTCTTATCAGTGGAGACATATTTTGTAACTAAATCCCATGCACATGCAGGGCCAGCCCATCCAGACGGCCAATAGAAGCAGCTGCATTGGGGGCATATTTTAAGGGGTCCAAAGGGGTGGCAGACTTGGGGTGCCTGTCACCTAAGTCAAACCATTGCAATTGCCTCCAACTGTTGTCACCACCCTCCTTCAAATCAAGAATGATCAGCTTTGTGCTAAAGTGAACATAAACCAGTTTCTGTTTCGCACTTGAGCACAAACTGATCATTCCCCTACTTAACAGGCTTGTTGTGCACTGCATTGAAATCCTAAAGTGCTCAACCTCAAAAGTGCTCAACAGAGGTTGAGGACTTCTGTGTTTCAGCCCAGCATGTGAGAAGCCTGGAAAGGGTGTCATGTGTGTGGTGTGTGTTTGTTTTTTGGTAGGGCACAGATGGCAGACCCAAGCCTTTATTAGGCAGTGTGCCACTCCTGTGTGCATGTGCAAAACCAACAAAAACACTGTATTTGCCTTAACCGCTGTACTAGCCATTACAAACAGGCATCAAGAAATACACCATAAAACATAGTAAATATCAAAAAGCCACAGTAAAAAAAGTAACTAATGCTAAAGATTATGTCTGGTCTTCCAAAGATCATATACACTGAGAAGTATGTCAGTGTATTTAGGATGCACATTCTGAGTGGAAGAAACAGAAATATAACAAGCTGTATAGTCAATTATCTGCAATTTATCTTTTTTACTGTGATGCATATTTATTAGGAACAATTTTTGCAAATGATTGGTACAAGGAACAGGAAAACTAATTACTTGTCATGACCACACAGTATAGGGCAAAAGATAATGGGGTCCAATTACAAAGAGATAGATTTGGGTTAATCATTACCAAGTATCTTCCATCCATAAGTGCAGACTAATAAAGGACTAAGATTACAAAAGGAGGACAGGAAAACCTCCATCATAGAAATTCTGTTAATTCTCTCTACAGAGACATAAAAGCAGAAATGGCTGGGACATATATATACAAAAGTAAGTATTTTTATGCTTTTCTCTGTTTCTTTACACAACATTCAAGGTAGATTAAATAAACAGGGTTAATCTAAGTAACCATTTTTTCATGGGTTTTTTACAATATGTTCTGTGGAAGACTCACAGAACCGTCAGTCACCAGAGGTTGCCTTCATGGTATGGTTATCTCCTCTAAGTGCCATTGACCTTCAGTAGGCACCATAAATCAAGCCGAACATACCAAATAGTTTTTTGAATCCTGATCCTACATATTCATGCCAGCTTTATGACCCACATCACTTTTAACCAGGTGATGCCAGTTTCAAAAACAGTGTCTATTTCTCACCAGGACTTTAAAAAGCTGGACTTTAAGAAACCACACCAATTTCCAAGAATGCTTCTATGGCTTTTGCAAAATGCAATTAATTCAGGGGTTCAGCAATGTGATTTTTCTAGTATCAAACTTACCTTGGATTCCCCTGAAATCTCTGTGATCTAAGTTGTTCAGCCACATATAAAGATGCTGCTGTTACTAGTAACTCCCTTTTTTCCGAGTCTGTCAACTTGTGTCCTAAATTTCAAAAACAAGGTTCAAAAATTAGGCTAGTTCAACTAGCTAGACAAAGGCTAGTTCACATGCTTATTTTGCTCACAGCCCCCAAATGTACATATTTCTCTTTATGTGTTGCCCAATTAACCATTATACTAGTAGAAACAAAATCCATATTTTGGTCCAATTCTGCAATGTCATCCACACAGAATGTTAGTATTTTAGCAATGTTTTCATACTATCAGTTCACTGGCACTTTGTACTAAAAAAATTGACAATGAGAGAATTGAAAATCCATTGTGAGATATGGTACAACTCACTCCAATAATAAATTATTGCAGGCATTTGAGAATTCATTCAAGCAGCATTCACTACTTTAGCTACTAAAGCCAAGATGGTAAACTTGTTCACACAATGGAAGGACATATTTCTGAGCAGCTGCTCAGGACTCAGTTCACTGAATTGTGGATGGGTTGGACCCAAAGAGGCATTTGTGCTGTTGCAAGTGCTCCAGTTTATGTTAGAACATAAGAAGAGCCCTGCTGGATCAGGCCAAAGACCCATCTAGTCCAGCTTCCTGTCTCGCAGCAGCCCACCAGATGCCACATGGAGCACATACGACAACAATATGCCTGCATCTGTTGCCACTCCCTTGCAATGTAATTACCTTGTACCAGCCAGGATCCAAGCCTTTCATGTACTGCTTTTTGCATGGGGAGCATCAATCCCTACACAAACTGAAAATGGCCCTGCTCAAGCAAATAGCCTGAGAAAGTTTCTGGTTCCTTGTTCAATAATCCCTTTAAGGCAGCGGTTCCCAAACATTTTCAACTGGAGGCTCCCTTGGGTCATGGCTCCCCATTAGGCCTACAATCTTATATACTGTATAGGATGGTGGGTTTTTCATGAGCATTCCACGGCTCCCCTGGCAGGCTTCCATGGCTTGCCGGGGAGCCATGGCTCACAGCTTGGGAATCACTGCTGTAAGGAGTATGGTACCAGTATATGAACTCCTTCAGCTGCCACACCAAAGTCCTTCAGTGTTTCCAGACACAAAGTGCCTTGGGCATTTGCTTCGGCATGGGAAAGGCGGGGTATAAATTATTTCAGATAAATAAATATTTCATGCATCGATGCCAGACTTTCAGGAACACTGAGCTGTGTGGGCTTTGAGCTATGTGGCTGTGCAGCTTAAAAGGGAACATTGCCCTTGTCCATCCTATAACATAGGTTTGAAAAGACCACAGAACATAAATTACCTGGTGAGCCAGTGTTGTCCACAAAATGCCAATTAGCCATCCCTGTCCTAAAAGATGCAAGTTTCCCTTTCGATAACAGGATTGTGGCCAATCACCTCTAGAGACCAATAGGGTGAACAGGGACATGATCCTGTATGAAGAATCTCAGCATGATTCAATGGTGTGCCATGGCTCTTAATGAAGCGTTTCCCATATGCTGTTATTTTATTAAATCCTCTTCTAAATTAGCAACAATAGTTTTCTTTGTGAGTCTCCCCTTTCTTGAATGCCAATCAAAAATGCCTAGGTTTCACCTATTTAAAGGTTTTGGGGCAGAGATTTTGCCACATATTTAGGATGCACAGTATAATAGATCTCTAAGAAAGGCGCATCACTACAGTATACAAAGCACCAGAAAATAGCTTTTTTAAAGGGTTGCCTTGTGTTGATGAAAGCTGACACATGAAGAACATATATACTTGAAAATTAGCCTGAACATGTGTCAAGTATTCCACTACAAGTAAAAAATTAATTAAAAGTTGCCAGCTAAGGTTAAAAGGAAAGCTGTCAGAATATTTCACAGAATTAAAAGAAGTTGTTAAAAAAATCCATTTATTTTATTGATCTCTAAATGTTAAAATTTTACTTTTTCCCTTAACACATGGGTACTTTGTATTATACAAGCCCATTTGTAAAATCATTATCATCCGACATCTTGTTTCGGAACACAAAAGGAGCTCCAAGTTCTTCACAAAAACAATTTTTAAAAAATTCAAGGCACAGTTGTCATTTCAAAACTGGCAGCACAGCTCCACTGAGTTATTTTCACTCACAAAAATTAGGGTAGCGATTGCACTACCTTGTCCTTTCTTACTCTAGTTTCTTCTTCCATCTAAAGTCCCTAGATTCTTAAGCATCTTGGTATCAGTTCACACAGCCATTTCTAGACTGCTTTTTCCCCTGTTATGTGATCCCTCACTATGTACACGATTGCATGTAGAAAATGCCAGAGGACCACAAAAACACATATTTTTACATGTGAAGACACCAACACTTGCTGCTATAATGATAGAAAGCAGAACTCAAATTTGGCAGAGAAAATAAATGTACGCACACAGGAAGGGCCAATGACTTCTTTTACTCCGTTCTATAGTACCTACGTTTTATTCCATTCTATAGTACCTATGTTTATTTGGCACTTATTACTGTATACAAAGCAGGGTTCAGATTTGCACCCTTTTACACAGTGAAAGTTTCTAGTCCTTTTGACTGTGCAATACAGTATAATAAATAATTTTCTGGAACTGTGCAAATTGTAAATCTTAAGTAAAAGCAAAAGGTCTTGAACTACTATTCTAATTTAGTAACCTTTAAAGTCATCTTACGATTCAGAAAGCTGTCTCACATACTAATAGTCCCATAGATTTGAGTCACCTAGCATCTTCACATTACAATACTAAATTTCAGCTGTAAACAGCTGAAGAACTGTGGGGAGTTTATAAGAGCCCATCTCTAAAGGAGAAATGAGCTGTACAAGTCCCCAAAGGCCATCTCCAAGTCTGAGCTCAGACAAGCTCACCAGACAAGCTCACCAGAACCTCCTTCACTCCAGTCTCCCCATCACCAAAATACACTCCCCCCAAATGCAATTTCTTCACTATTTTCTTACATTATAGCAGGGGAGGGAGCAGGAGTCACAACAGAAACATGCAGTGAGGAAGGACCATTTCCTCCCACTATCTAATCCCATTACCAAGGCAATTACCTTTGAGAAAACAAGTCCCTTGAAAATCGACAAATTAACCACCTTAATCAAAGAGAAGTCATTAAAAACATTCATGGAAAATTGGAAACCACTCATTGACCCTTAGTGAAAATGGAAATTTTAGAGAAACTAATCATGGAATAGATGAGTAAAGAAATACAGAAACTTTAAAGTGATCAATTTTAGTTTAAAAATACGTAAGAAATAAAGATAAAATTAGTAAGAATGTTGGAGAGATAACAGGTACAGGAAGTAACTTGTACATAGTTACAGGTTAGCTGACTGCTGACTGCTAGCTGACTGGATGGAGCCCATTGTTAATGCATCCTTGCGGGAGGGAGTGATGCCAAACATCCTGAAGATTGCAATTGTGCGCCCCCTCTTGAAAAAGCCCTCTCTGGATCCCACTAACTTAAGCAAGTATCGACCAATTTCCAACCTGCCCTTCTTAGGGAAGGTGATTGAGCAGGTAGTAGCATGCCAGCTCCAAGGATTCCTAGAGGAGACAGATTATCATGACCCCTTTCAATCTGGCTTCAGACCTGGTTTTGGGACAGAGACAGCTTTGGTCGCCCTCATGGATGACCTTCACCATGGACTACATAAGGGAAATGCATCCCTACTGATCCTGCTAGACCTCTCAGCAGCCTTTGGTACAATTGATCATAATATTCTTCTGGATTGGCTAGCCAATCTGGGGTTAAAGGGCACTGCTCTGAAATGGTTCTACTCCTTCCTGGCTAGCAGGTCCCAAATGGTGATGCTGGGGGGACACCTGCTCAGCACTTTGGCCTTTACACTCTGGAGTGCCTCAGGGTTCTATTGTATCCCCCATGCTCTTCAATATATGCATGAAACGACTGGGGGAAATCATCCAGGGGTTTGGAGTGGGGTGTTGCTGATGACAATGACATTCAACTCTCTCTCTCTCTCTCTCCCCCCCCATCCCAAACTGAAGAGGCTGTGAAGGGCATGGGACGCTGCCCGGAGGCAGTTGGGTTTGGATGAAAGCCAATAGGTTAAGACTGAATCCAGAAAAGACAGAAGTCCTCCTGGTCAGAAAATCCTCAATGCAGGCACTAAGTCTTTCACCCACTCTGAATGGAGTGACACTTCTCCTGCAAGAACAGGTACGCAGTCTGGATGTGCTCCTGGACTCTCAGCTGTCTCTGGAAAATCAGGTAGCGGCTGTGGCAAGGAGTGTTTTTGCCCAGCTTCGATTGGTGCGCCAACTACGACCATACTTGAGCCGTTCTGACCTGGCCACGGTGGTCCAGGCATTAGTGATTTCAAGGCTGGACTACTGTAACTCGCTGTAAACCGCTTTGTGAACTTTTTGTTGAAAAGCGGTATATAAATACTGTTTGCTTGCTTGCTTAGACTGTGTTTTATACAGCAAAAAAATTCAGTGCCTTGTCAGTGTGCCATGTGATGAAAAAGGTTGAAAAATCACTGAGATCATTATTTTGTACCAATAGAATAATTTAAGGAGCACCTTGTTCATTTGTACTGACTGAATAAGTAGCCCAACTTTCTATTATTCAGTGTAGACCTGCACCTTAAGCAAAGGGAAAGGAACAGTTTTTCAAAGCGAACCCAACACTGACACAGTATGCCCAGTGCTTACTATCTTAGGATGAGTTATACCAGCAACTTATCAGTGCTGTATCATAAACTATGCCATTGGACAGGCATTACCAGGATGTTAAAATGTCAAAACAACTAGTTAAGCAGTGCAGACATTTAAAATTAAACTGCCATCTTAAAAATCACCCTCTTAAGTGGTTTCTTAATGGATGTCATTTCTAAAAGACTAATTTCTCCCCTAAATTTCATTGACCAAACAGCTTAAATCTAAGGACATCATGGCTTTAATTTTACAAGATGTTCTCTTTCTACAAAAAAAGACAGTAAAACTAATATCTGTTTCAAAAAATAATTTGAACATTATTTCAGAATTATAAAAATGGAAATTATACCCACATTTTCCCAAGAAACAACATTTTTCCTAAGAACCAACCTTTAAAGCCATCAGGATACACATCAGTAAGAAATTTAGTGCTGATGTCTCCTTGGACAAAACGTGGATGGATTATCACTTCTTTCAGTAAGGCAATGTTGTGTGTTACACCTAAAAGTAAAACAAGCATTTAGTCATATTAAACTACCATGCCCTGGAAAAGATAAAAGGTATCTGGAAAAGAAATACAGTACAAATTAGAACACTGGTGCTTAGGATGGATGGACAGACACTTCAAAAACACCCAACAGAGAAAGAAGGATTCAGATGTGAACCGTCCGAATAAATGAGTTTTTCAGTACTATACAGTCATTCATTCTGGAAGGCCACTGTTAATCACAACAAATCAAGAGTAACCTGTTAAATATTCAAGAGAGCTGCCTATAGCCGAGTTTGACAACTCTTTAATCATATTATTCTCCCTGTAATACAGACAATGGAAAGAATTCTACAGGCCAGAGGATAAACAAAGGTAAGCATAACATTGACTGTTCTGCATTAATTTGCTAAAGAACTATGAAGACTAAGTACAGAGTTGATAATATTTTTATGATTCATTCTCCCTTATATTGTGACTGTTTAGCTTTTTGTTTAGCCGGTACCAAAGGCCCTCTTACTCTTGGTCAGAGATAGCTTATATTTTACTGATATCAATAACTTGAACTAAACAGCTCGTAACTCATTAATATAAAATATAACTGGGCATTTGGTTAAGAGTCTCTAAATTACTTGGCAATGTTGAAAATCAGCATACTTTGGAAACTTGTGTTCCTGTGTTAACTTCAGTAGAGTATTTCCAACAAAATGTTTCAGGCAAAATACAGTCAATCTTCATTATCTGCCAGGGTTGGGTTCCTGGAAATCTTTGTGGATAGCGAATTATCAGATAAGGAACCATTGATCCTATGGGATCAAATGCAAGGTGTACCTCATCTGCCATCAGACGAATCCAGCAGAGACCCTCAGGAAGCCAGCAGTGTGCAGCAGCAAATGCCAAAAGATCTCTGAAAGCTGCAGAGACCTTCCAGAGGCTATAGGGATCTTCAGAATGGTACCTGTGAACAGCATGGATCCCTTAAACATGGCCGGTAGACGCTTCTGGTGGCAAGTGACATTCTGAAGGTCCCTGCAGCCTTAGGAAGGTCCTTGCATAGTGGATAACAAGGACAAAGGTGCAGATAACAAGGTAAATAAAATTCTGGAGATAAGTGTATTCACAGATAGTGAGGTTGCAGATAGAAGACTGACTTTATTTATTCAATACTACATTCAAATACTGTAGTATTCTCTCAAGCACAAAACTATATGCTTGAGAGAAATCAGAGGCTTTTGCAATCCTTTAGGAAAAGAGACAGAGTTGGCTATCTAGGAAGCTCTATCATGCACGTACGTACTATGTGAATTAACAGCCACAATCTTACAGCCTCAGACACAAGGTATCCAATACCTATAATTTCAGACATTTCAAAGTATGATTTGCAATTTAGCATGACCTCAGTGAAAGTTCACAAGGTATCCCCCATCTGTGTGAAAAAGGTTACAGCAATCTGGACCCCTAGAGGAGTTTACTCCTGAATACCTGCTGCTTCCAAAACACCAGTCAGACATTAACCCCACATTCTCACAGGATCAAACAGAGGCCAGTCTGCATGCGCACTGAATTATATATTACGTCCATCCTGCAATGATATTTCCTTCTGCACCAATTTAAAAAAAACAAAATAAAATCAGCTTTGATCATCCAAGAGACTGAGACTGAAGCTACAAAAACTGAAAATGTAAGTGAAATGCATCTCTTCTATGCTTCTTATTCATTATGTTTTAACTACTTGGTTAACAGAAATACATATAAGCCTTTGCTGCTAAACGCCCCCCCCCCCGGTTCTAATTATTTGGGTCAATGCCAAATTTTAAATTTCTTGATGCTTAAAAACGTCTGTTTAGTAAGTTTTATAATAAACAACAGCTATAATAATATACTTTATATCCATCAGGAAAGCATGCATGGGCTTTCCTCCCCTACCCCATTTTATTTTCACAATACATTAGTATCGGCTGATGATCTCCCAAGGAACTTCATGGCTAAATAAGGATTTAAACCTTCCTGAACCAAGTACAACACACTACTCAGTGTGACAAAATGACTTGGTGTCCTGCAGTGAGAAAGAATCCCTTCCAGATGAGGAGACTGGGAAACATCTGTAAATGGAAAGATACTTGGGTTCACCTACCTACCTTTCAGACTGTATATACAATCAATGATAAACTGAATGCCTTAGACAGCAAACCTAGTAAAAATTCTGCAGGCAAGTAACTTTGGTGTACTTGTTTGTAAACTTGATAATTTGAACTTTCCCAACATATGCAAAACATTTTGTGGATAAAAGCTAACAGCAAGGCACACTACTGACAATTCAAGGGCATTGCACATCTGCAATCTTGCCATATACATTTGATCAAGAAAGGATGACCAAATTGTAAGTCTGAATGGGTACTCAACACATAGGTATCCCTGTGTACTGACGCAAGAGCTATCCAGTATATTCTTTACTAAAGGATATCCTAGGATTGAGCCAATTGGTCTTTTTCCAAAGAGGAAACAATTATTTATAAAGATTTTAGGGCACTGCAGGTCTTCGCAACCCATTTAAAACTAGGCAGGGTTCAAGTCTTGTTGGTCATCACAGACAGAAGGAATTCCAGAATGGGGGGTTGACACTGAGAAGCCCCTGCTCCATATCCCTAGCGATCATATCTCAGATGGCAGCAGGATGCAGAGCAGGGCCTCAGATGAAGTATGCGAATTAATCACAGACTGTGGGCTCAATCTTCATACTGGGCAATACGAGCGTACTGCCTCGGGGGCTGCAAAATGTGCCATAAGACACATTCAGCATGAGCAGTAAGGGCTTTCCGCCCATGCTGCTGTGACACTAAAGCTCACTGCCTGGAGGTAGCAATGCAGTGACGGCGGCCAGTAAGTGAACCAGCTGCCGGTATGCGGGGATTACAGGCAGGGCATGAGGGCATAACAGGGTGGGGGAATGGAAGGAGCAGGCATGAGACCAGTGGGGACCTTCACTGCCAAATCCTGACCCCCGTGTTGGGCCATGAGGCCTGACATGTAGGCATTCACCTCTGCACTAGCAAAACAGCTGGCCCAGAGGCAAGGAAACCCATCGCCCGCCCTGCACCCTTACTGCAAGGGAAGGGGATGAACATTCCTTCTCCCATGGAACCTCCTGCGGCTGCCTGGCTTACACAGTATGCAGTGGTAGCCAGGCATCTTGGGATTGGGCTGTGAATCAGGAAAAGACTGTTCTTCAAGTATCCTTGTCAAAGTACATAGGACTTTATTGGTAATAAACAGCACCCTAAACTGAGTCACACCAGTTGTCAATGGAAGTCTTAAAGCACTGGAATAATGTGCTCAAACCAATGGGTAGCCAATAGTGCCAAACAGTTTTCAAAGCCAGTATCAAGTAGAGTGCACAGCAGTAGTTCAAACAAGATATGACAGGGATCACTGTATCCACATTTGCCTTTTTCATTCCAGGAAAGGCCATCAGCCAATGCTGCACGACAGCCACTACCTGCACTTCCAAGGAGAAAAGTTGCTTACAGAAGGCACTGGAGTGCCCTGGTCTGAGACCTTGATCTTCCAAGGGGAGTGTAATCTCCTTCACAATAAGGTGTGACCAGAATCAGCTCTCCTAATAACAGCACCCGCTGTTTTGCCTTGATTCAGTTTCAGCTTATTTACCCACATCCAACTTCTCACAGAACACACAATGGCCTGGCACCTAATAGCTAAATCAGACTGTAAGCCAGATGGACTCATCACAAAATAAATTAACAGTTTCTACATACTCATGGGACCATCTAGATATACGGAAGAATGAACATTTGTAAATATTTATTTGTAAACACACATGCTTACCAGCAACATGTGAGCATGCACAGTGGACCCCAGGATGCTGAGGTACCAATTGGGAGGATCACAGATCAGGGGAGAAGGAAAATTAAAGGAATTGGCCTGCTTGATTCTTTAAAAACTGGAAGTGGACACTAGGATTGTGGAGATGCAAGATTGTATTGCAGGTTCCTCTTGTTTCACTTACTTTCCAAGTGCCTGACATGGTTAAGAAAAAGGAAGAGAAACTCTCATGGTGTACTTTGAATATATCACAATGCAGAATATGGAGATGACTGGGGGCCCAATCCTATCCAATTTTTCAGCATTGGTGTAGCCACAATGCAGCCCTGAGGTAAGGAAACAAATATTTCCATACCTTGAGGAGCCTCTACTGTTCTCCCACTGCAGGATGCAGTACAAATCCCACTAGCACTGGAAAATTGGACAGAATTAGCCCTGGGTCCAAGAGCAGAAATGGTATCTTTTTGATAATATGAATGTTACAGCTGTGCAGACGAGAATAGTTCAAATCAGACATACAACTCACCACTGGCCAAAATACTATAGTAACTAAGGTCCAGGCTTAAGGTTTTATCTACATCCTCCTCCTAAATCCCAGTTGTATTCTGCGCACTGGATCACGTTGCACACATAATGAGAAAATACACAAAAATCTAGAATCCTCAGTCAATATAATCTTAGGGAAAATTTATTTCTACTCTCTAATTCAAATCTTAAGGCCTTCAATTCAAGCAAAAGTGATAAAATATCACTGCAATATTGGTTTTTGGGGGGGCAGGGGGGGAACCTGCAGAGACTTATCCACATGCCCTTTATTAGAAAGGTGTTTGTCATAGAATCATATACCTTGTACAAAAATATACAGAAATGGTTTGAATACAGTGATCTACAAGTCAAGGAATTTAATTAGCAACACTCAGAATAAGCTGATTGTTGTACCTCATCATTCAAGGGAAACATTCTTCAGTATAAATATTTACTGACACTAAACATATTCTGTGTTGATTAGCCCTTTTTACAATATTAAGCTTCTGTCAACATGACATTCACAAAACACAAATCTGCATTTATCCATGTAAACTTAATTGGTGTCCTACATGTCTCTCCATAGATAAACAATTTAATATATTTAACTTGCTGGGAATTTTAATTGTGTTAAGTGGAATGGAAAGAACTTTGGTTGCAAAAGCATTACATTCATTTTTATGAGAGATTTAAATTGCATAATGTTAATTGAGCATTGCTATTTTGCAAGACTGTTTTAGAAACTTACTGTATAATTTGACATTTAAGAGGTATTCCATTTTATTAAAGGAGAAAAAAGGCAGAGAATTAAGATCTGCTTTATTCATGCTTCTATATATACCTCCTGAAAACCATTATTATGAATAAATTAAAAAAAATACTTGCAACAATGTAAATTTGCAGTTATTTCAAGTATTTCATGTTTGCAACAAGATGTATTTGTCAAACATATTTCAGGTTAAAATAAATTGGTGCAAGATCTAGGCCAGGTCTGGGTTGACTCATTGTGGCTGCTGGGACTTACCCCGGGGGGGGGGGGAGAGGAGGGAACAAATGTCCACAGGTGGAGGAAGAGGGAATGTGATTATATGACTTCCATGCCTCGCATTGTCTATTTCCTACCACTTTCCATCACTGTGTTCTCTTGGCAATCTCTTTGCGGAATCCTAGTTTCTGTTGCTTCACTATTCTTTCTCCTTGATTGCTGTTGGGGTTTTTTAATCACTCTAAGGTGCGCTCAGACACAGATTATCTGACCTTGCTTGCCTAGGAGGGAGGAGCTTCCTGGATGCCAAGACTGACTCCGACTGGAACCACTGGAGAATGGAGAATGTACCCTTACATTGAGAAGACCTCCAGCAGCTGAAAATACTTAAGGATAGGGTAGGCAACTTCATTAAATAAGGATACTTGTGTTTATACATAAATACATTTCCTATCACCTAAAATCGTATCTTGTGCCTTCTTCTCCTCTTTCCTGTATGCCCTTGTTAGATTACAGATTTGTTAGATTACAAATAGCCCAGAATTGCAAGTCTTTTTTCCTCCCTTCAAGGCTAAAGAAAATATCATTTCTCAAGTAAAGAAGCTGGTATTGATGGAGCCATGGGTGCAACTTTTATAGGGTTCTCACCTCATTGACTTTCACCTGCTATGCCCAGTTACTTGAGGTTGGTTTTTTTTTAATAATATTCAAAAGACAGGAAGCTCCTCCCCCATAAAACTCAATGGCAACTGAACAAATTAAAGACTGCACATTATTCTTAAAACTTGCAGCTCATTTATTAAAATGAGCAAGATGAAACAGAGAATAGCTTGTGTAAAAGTCACCTAGCCTCAGAAAAAAAAATATTTATCACTCTTCAGTTTCTTCTCTTGCACTTTTTCTCGCCAGTCAGTTTCTTGTACTTTCCACACTGCTCCCACTACCACAGCTACTCTTTGTTTCTATTTAATCTACCTTGGGTCAGGTTCAACCCTATTTTATACCTTTTTCTCCTTTCTCCCTACTGTTAACCTCTCCTTGCCCCCTGGGCTCCTGCTCTTTGAAATTTCTGTTTTGTCTTCTCTTGTTCTTTCCTTCTTGTGCCCTCTAATAATAATTCCTGAGCTGCACCCCAATTGTTTTCGGTAGAGCTTCTATCCCCTCATCTGTGTCAGGGTTGAGAGTAAAAGAAATAGAGAGGCTGCTTTGATTTACCCCAGGGTCTGTATTATAAGCCGATCTAATGATGACACGGCTGCATGTAGTTTCTTATCATGTGTGAGGAAACTTAACTTTTTCTGCTCTGTTTTAAACATTAATAATTGAGAACCAGGACAGTGCAGTAGTTTGGGAGCTGGACTTAAACCTGGAAGATCTAGGTTCAAATCCCTGCTCAACCAGGAAGCTGTCTTGGTGACCTTGGGCCAATCACTATCTCTCAGCCTCACCTACCTCACAGGGTAGTTGTGAGGACAAAAGAAGGGGAGGAACCATGTACACACCCCTGAAGTCCTAGAAAGATCATGTAAAAATGCGAAAAATAAATTCAGTGATTTATTTGCTTGTAAATGGTGCAGGGATTGCACACTTGCAAACAGTTCAAATCAACGAACTCTAGCAGGTTGGATCACAATGAAACAAAAAAGCTTGCGCCCCACAGCTTGCAACATGCAGCAAAACTGAATAGTCTTGGATTTCTTAAACCATAGTTTACCACGTTGTCCAAACTGGAGAACTGTGGTTTAAGAAACCAGGAAGTGTTCAAATCAGCAGGGCCAAGGAGAGGGGAAGGATGCACACCTGGACTTGTCAGTTTGTTTGATTGCCTGAACTGGGTCAAAGTTTATTTTAACTTAACAGTGTCTTTACTACAGGCTGTTTCATAATTATATCCAGATTGGCACTTGTCACAGAATTTAATTCTGTTGTAAGTGTTCTAGTACAAATTTTAAAATTTTAAAAAAATCTCTTTTAAATTTAAAAATAAATCATTTTTTAATCTCTCAATATCTCTCAATCCTACACTGAATTAACTCGACACATCCCAAAATATACAGTATGTGGCGTAAGAAGTGGAAGGTGACATTGAAGACATTGGGCAGAAGATTTAGTCGAGAGGGTTAATGCCTCCATTTGCCTGAAGATAAGAGCTGAAGATCTGAAGGTCGCCAGTTCGGGA